>JAXQQM020059377.1:0-408770 GCA_034641835.2 Pinus albicaulis
TGTCACTTTACATTTAGAACAAAATACATTTGTATGGTATCAATTGCTTTGCTCCCGTAAAAAAATTGTCACTTGGTCAATTTTTATGGAGGAAATGATAGCACATTATGAGGATACAAAGAGAAACACCTTCCTTAGCCAATTGATAAATCTCAAACAAAAGGGATTAGTGGGGGAGCACATTGAGGACTTACAAAAATTTAATATAAGGGTAACTAATATCCCAGAGGAACACAAGATTGATCTCCTCATAGGTACTTTAAAGGATAACATCCAACATGAAGTTCGCGTTTTGGAACCTGATTCATTGGAGAAGGCATACAGGTTGGCAAGAAAAAATGAATGTAAAATTATGGCGACAAGGAAGCCTACCACTCACTTTTATAAAGAAGGAAGTGTTGCTACGCCTAGATTTCCACAACCTACAAGGTTGACACCACAAAAATTGGAAGAAAAAAGAGCAAAAGGTCTTTGCTACAGTTGTGATAGCAAATACACTAAAGTTCATAAGTGTGCGGAGAAGAAATTATTTTATGTAGATTGTGAAGAGGAAGAAGAAAATTAAAAAAGAGAGGATATACACCAGGAAACAGCCCTAGAAGAGGAAGAAATGAGTCTGACCATATCGTTTAATGCATTGGCAGGAATTACCACTCTTCCAAATCTCAAGATAGAAGGACATATCAAGAAGAAAACGGTAATAGTGTTGATTGATTGAGGTAGCACCCATAATTTTATTCATTGTAAGGTAGCCAAGGAATTGAATTATTTCCTATACCCAGCACCAGAATGTCAAGTGATGGTTGCAAATGGAGGAACTATAAATTGCTCTAAAAAATGCCATAATATCAAGCTAACCATGAGGGAATATGTATTGAATAGTCCAATGATTTCCATTCCTATGGGAGGTGTTGATGTTGTACTAAGAGTACAATGGTTACAATCTTGGGGATGGTAGCTTTTAATTTTCAAGAACTTCTCTTGAAATTTTTTTCAGAAGGAAAGGAAGTCGAATTATGGGGTATTGCAGGGAAGCTAGGAAATATAATAAGCTCTAATGTCATGACAAAGCCTCTAAAGAAAGAACAATCAGGTTGTTGTACGGATTAATCAATCTTGTGGAAAAGACTGATCTCCTCAGTACTAAAAGTATCTAGCAAAAAACAGCCAAATAAACTAATCTTTCTCTAAGCATATATGATTCACAAGAAGCTCTATAGAGGTGTAAAAGACTTACCGTATGTCTAGCACTTGTTTGAAGTCGTTGTTGTCCCTCGTTCACTTGAAGGAATTATCTTCATAAACCTGCAGTCACAAACAAGAAAAATATTAAATAGCACCTGTATAGAAATCATCATAAATCACGCTTATCACAGTGATCAAGGAAGCTATGAAATAAACCATTAACTAACAGTTTATTGAGAAAAAATAATATATTTGTATTAATTTCAAAAGAAGGAAAACCTTACAACCTCAGCCTTGATGTTGAATAGGCCTTCCCGGGGTCTGAAGCAGGAATCTCCTCTACTTTGATAAGCTCTGCACTCCTCCAGCCAAGAAAAATAGAGGTATGTGATCTCTCCTCACAAAAATCTTAGTTAAATGAGTCTGAATCCCAACAACACTTAACCTCAAATCTTTATAAAGCTTGAACTCCCTTTGAGGCTACCCAATGCCTCTTTTTATAGTGAAAAAGAGGAGGATTTCAGTTCCAACTATGAAGGGATAGAATCCTCCTTCAAAGGGATAAGCTCCTCACATCAAGGGGTTAGCTCCATAAGGTAAGGGATACATGAACCTCATAAGAGTGGTTATGCCACCACAAGATATTTTCTAGAAGCTTCTAGAATTTACTAAAAATGAGCTTTTCTGATTTTACTTGCACCTTTTTAATATTTACAGGGGTCCACACCTATAACACAGAGAAAGTGAATTCAGGTACGCAGAAGACATGAACATTAGGTGCAGGACCGCAGGTAAGATATAGAGAAAGTGCGACACCAAAGTTAAGGAGATTTTTAGGAACTTTTCTCTAATTTTCAAGGCTTGAAATGAAGAACTGATATGTTAAACTTGCAAAGGAGGAAGTATGAGTGATAATGAGCTCATACACATGGCAGAATGTCAGGATGACAATTTTCAGTGTAACAGATTGCCCCCTAAATTGAAAAGTCTGGAATAGATGAAGCTGAAGGCTATCATATATGAAGAGTGCAGTACTTTATCATTTCAAAGATCATCCTGTAGACACCCCAGTCGGAACCTGAAAAAACATTCAATGAAAAATATATATATATCATCGCTGAGGTAGGCATTCCCATACTTAGATCAAAACTAACTAGAAATTGATTGAAACTGTTCCGATACAGGAATGATTTTGAGTACATCATAGTATAGACATGTGTAGACACAATATGGATGCAACCATATTTTTATGAATAGTCCACTGTATAAATGATAACAAAATTCCTCGCAGCCTGGATGGTAGAAGCTAGATCTAGGGTCTTGATTTCCACATCTCAAACTAGTACGATTCTATCCATGTGAATGAATGTGTCGAAGTCGAACATGGTAGAAACCACTTGATTACCAGTCAATGATGTAAAATATTAACAAGTGTGAGAGTAACCACCAGTAATGTCAATGGTTCTCAAAGTACTCAGTACAATCCATGAAATTTGAATGAATGAGCTGAAGTCGAACATATCAGAGAATCATTCGATCGAAGGTCAATGATGTAACCTGTCGTCGAAGGCGAGAAACCTGCCATTGAGGCATGCAGATTTCAAGGTACTGACGATTTCTAGATCAACTTCCTAGATAATGAGCTGTCGTCGATAGAAAGTGATCCGTCGTAGGCAAGACCACAACACGAAATCATAGATCAAGTTTTGAAAATATATTGGCAAGGACTGACTCAAGGATGGTCAAAATGAATGACAGATGTTTTGCATATGAATGGTTTATTTGAACTATCCTCTTGAACACATAACGACACTGCAGATGGCTTGGTGAAAATTAACCCAAAGTTAATACCTAGAAACCAGCTGAAGACATTTAATGTGGTTTGATTAACTGTTAGGTAAAGGATTTCCCAACCCAGGTGAACAAAAAATTTCGTGTTCAAGAGTGGTTAACTGGATTTTCAAAAAATCAAAATACAACAAACAAGTCCATTTTTCTCTCTTTTCCCCCACCATCTCTGGCAAGTACCTCTTTATTTTTTACATGCTTGAGGAGGATAACATTTTCTTGTTTATAAGCTCATCCTTCGGATGATTCCAACTTAGTTTAAGATTCGAACCCTAAGAAGGAGTGGTTCGTTCCTGTTTAAAATTGAATAGGTCCTTTACTGTTAAATTTTAATGAGTCCAGTATAGGAGAAATCGGTGTTTTTCAATTTTATGGAGTCGGAAGAAAAAAATTAAGAAAAATCCATGGGTGTACTTTTTCGTAAATTTAGTCTCTCTAGCCTGAAAAAGGATAAAATAATTTGGGAGAGAACTCTATTGACTGTAATTATTCAACGTATACCTTTTTCGTAAATAGTCCATTTCAGTCCGGAAAAGGGGTAAACTTATAATGAAGGGACGATCATTCATTTACTTTAACTAGTTTGAATAATCAAGTGCTCGACAATATTTTCATGTTTAGAGAGTCTGAAAAGGGCTTAAAAGAGGACTCCAAGTTTTCGCTTTTTCGTAAATTTTTGGAAGAGTCTGAAAAAGTGATAAAAGTATGCTCTTTGTTGAAAAATGATCAATTTTCATAAAAAATCCAATTTCTGCACAAAAAATTGAAACATTACACATACATTTTTTAAGATAAATAAAAATGCTTTCAAAAATAACCTTTTTAAAGTGAAAAATAAACGAATTAAAAACTCATTTATTCGAAAAAACTTATAAAAAGGGCTTTTCTAACTTCATTTTTACCGTTCGAGTTCAGAGTGAAAAGTAAAAGCTTTTGGGAAAAAAAGTTCCTGTGAAGATTATGGAAGATCCGTCCGACGAAGTCAAGAACCGTCATCTCCAGGTAATCCATGACCTCCTAATCTTGTATTTCATCCATTTGCATTTCATTTTTAGGCTCTAGTTTTCATCTTTAAGAGAAAAGTATGTTTATAAAATCGCTCGCGGGGGTCTGTAGGCACAACACACGGGCATTGCGGACCCCAACTTTTTCTATGTAGAAAAAGGTTGTGGGTTCACACTTGTCACTGTGTACGAAGACAAAGTGCGGACCCCGCACAATTAGATTTCAAAATTAAATTTCTCAATTTCCGCCCAAAATTTTTCAAATTAAATTGTTCTAATATATCTTTTTATGCATTGTAGGATAAACAAGATGTTGATTTGGAGAGAACATGAGCATGAAGACGTGGATGACGCCGCAATGCTCCATTTTCCCATAATGAAAACATTAAGAGCATGCAGTTTGTATAAATTTTGGGCCATTCAGGGCATGAGGGCACAGGTAAACCTCCTAACATGGCTGGTGAACAGGTGGAATGTACAGGACCAGTGCTTCATTATTGGCGGCCACTAGCTCGAAATTGAGCTAGAGGATATTTATTTTCTGACTGGTTTGTCCAAAAGGGGCGAACAAATTTACTTGTTTGGGACTAGGCCAGGTGGCCAGACTGTCGCTAGTCTTCGAAAAGAGTTCTGTAAAGATCAGGTAGACCCTAGGGACAAACGAATCGACATAAAAACTATCATCCGTCCTGAGCTAAAATTTATTGCATTTACTATTACCAGACTATGTGGGAGTGTAGCGCTACACGTGGCTACCGGTTCCCAAATGCGCATTGTTGTAGACTGTTTTCGAGGCACCATTTTCAACTGGTGTGAAGTTGTGTTGGCGAATGTAAAAGGCCAACTAACTAGAGCGAAGAATGGAAAACTAAATAACTTTGGATATGGACCCATTGTAGTCACCTTTTCTCTAGAGAGGATCCCCATGTTAGCCCCGCAGAGCATTCCTATTGATGCTGGTCAACCTCGAGAACCTAGGATGGTTCGTTGGGTTGCATTGATGGCCTGCCATGGTATTGAGGGCATCAAGATTGTTCAATTTCCTCCTTCATATTTTCGTTGGCTAGAATGCCAATTTTTCGTTATAGAGGATTTTCCATACGCCGGGATAGATTTCCGCGGCGATTGAGAGATGACTCTCCCAGTAGGGGAATAATGGGATGAATCAGGTAAAATCATTTTCAAAAAAATTTAGTTATATTTTTTTTTTTTGTATTTTGATAATATTTTGAAAATTAATAACCAAAAGTTTTGAATGCAGATGTGGGCCCATGGCAACCAACCCATCTCCAGCCTTATGAAAGAAGACAACTAGTTGCAGCAGCACCAGCCCCAGCAGGCCAATTTGCAGAAATCCTGTCTAATCTAGAGCATCACCTAGAGTGTCTGACTCTAGACATTCCAAAGATGGACAAAGATGAGATTCCTCTCAGATTACAGAGATACGTGATTGGTGTTCCAGGACCTTTTAGGAGGTTCCTATGTAGGGTGGCTCGAGCAGTGGTCTTTTATCGTGATCACCATCAGTGATGGGATGATCATGTCATAGACTCATACTTTTGACCTTTTGTATTACCATTTTTCCGATCATAAGGTGTTTCCAACCTAAAATCGAAGATGATGTATATATTTTTTGAAAACACTTCTATACTATGATATATCACTATTTACCGGCTACCTGTGTACATGTTATTAATATTGTTTAATTTACTGTTTTGATTATTGCAAATGTCGATTTATCATACTAGAAGCAACTGCATCTGCTAATGTATTTAAATGTCTTGGAATATGTTGATATTCAATGTAATCAAATTCACATTCCAAGAGATGAAATCTTAAAAATAATCATAATAACATTGGATTTCTAATGGCATAAACCCTGTTAAGTTGTAATACAACAAGTTCAGAATCCAACCTAACAATCAAAATCCAAATTCCAAAAGATATGGATTCAGATAATAACTTAATCACTGCACTATATTCGGCAATGTTATTCATTGTTTGACCAAGGCTTACCCCATGCATGGATACTAACTCGTCAGAGGGTGAATAAATAACCCACGCTGTGGAAGAAATGTTCTGTGTACTACGACAAGCACCAAAAGAAAAACCAACATAGGTTTGAAGAGACGACGACATCTGCAATATCGAGAGTAAAACTCAGATAAGCAGGAATAGTGGCAAAACACACTTCTAAACTAGGCATGATTTTCTAATCTAAAACACACCAGCTGTAAATAAATATAATCTAATTAAATCTCCACACCATGTTTAAGCATAATATCTCTTTAGATAAAGACCATTTCTAGGTTTATCTAAAGGGACACCGTCAAAATCTATCAGCTCATAGGCCCCTTTTGCCAGTTTTCTCTTAACAATGAAAGGACCATGCCACATAGGCATGAATTTTCCAGCTCCTAGCTTATCATTGGCTTGATCATAAACTAAGACTAGGTCTCCTTTTGAAAAATTTCGAGGGGTAACACTTCTATCATACTGAGTTTTTATCCATTTAACATGAGCCTCGTTTGATATTACAACATTTCGTCGATTATCATCTAGCTGAGCCAAGTACAAAAAATGTTTCTATTCTTCAGACGTAGCTGGAAGTAATTCTATGGCTAATTTCAAAGATGGAATTTTGCATTCAATTGGTAATACAACCTCCAAACCGTAAACTAGTTGAAAGGGAGTGAAACCAGTTGATGCTTTTACCGAGGTTCGATATGCCCAAAGTGCTGAAAATAACATGGAATGCCAATTCGTCTTATGAATACAAATAATTCGTTTGATCATAGTGACTAAAACTTTATTGATAGCTTCAACTAGACCATTAGCTTGCAGATAATATGGAGTGGAACTATCATGGCGCAGGCCAAATTGATCTGTCAGTTCAGTCATCATGATATTCTGAAAATGACTTCCATGATCTGTAATAATGGCTTGAGGAACACCAAACCTAGCAATTATGTGATTGAATACGAAATTTGAAGTAGTCTTGCCATCAGCTGAAAATGTAGGCATCGCCTCGGCCCACTTAGTAAAAAAATCTACTGCTAAGATAATATATGCATGCCCCCTGGCCAAGTGAGGGTTATATATAATAAAGTCAATACCCCATTTTGTGAAAGGACCGACAGAAATTATAGGGTAAAGAGGAGCGGGTGGCACATGCATCTTACGATCAAAAATTTGACAATTGTGGCATTTTCGGACTGCATAAATACAATCTTTGAATAACGATGGCTAGAAATAACCAGCGCACAATATCTTTTGAGCTGTGGCATACCCAGACATATGACCGCCACATGCCCCAGAATAGCAGTCATTTAAAACCTTCTCAGCTTCTTCATGAGTAAGACAGCGTCGGAAAATAGAATCTACTCCACGACGATATAGTGTATCACCAATAATATTGTATTGTTGGTATTGGAAATGTATTTTCCATCGCTGAGATCATGAGATTTCAAGCCAAAAAGATTGGGTTTGGAGATAAATGATAATATTTCCATACCATGGATCAAAATTATTGATAAGAAACAAGGATTCATCTGCAATGGGCTCCTCTGCCATAGTTTCAATATCAGTATAGGGGAAATGACACATCAATTCGGCAAAAACCAAATATTTCTTTGCCTTGGATTTTTCAAAATCCAAGTCAAATTCCTGTAGGATAACAATCCATTTCGAATACTTTCCCCCTAGCAATTGTTTGGTAAAAATGTACATCATAGGATTACAGTCAGAAATCACTGTGGTTTTGTGTAATAATATGTAGTGTCTAAATCTTTGAACAGCTTGAACAGCTGCTAAGGCCAATTTCTCCACATGTGTGTATTTAATCTCATTCGGATGCATATTTCGACTAAGATAGTAAATCACATGTTCAGTTTTAGATTCATCTTCCTGAACTAAAACCATCCCAATTGTGGGATGAGAGGCGGTGAGGTACAAAACGTACTCCTGGTTGTAGTTGTGAGGATGCAATAACGGTGCATGGGTCAATGCGTGTTTAAGTGCATCAAAAGATCGATAAGAGATCTCATCCCAAAAGAATGGAATGTTATGTTTCAACAACCGAGTTAACCTTTTGTTAGATCAGCATAGTTAGGAATGAACCGACATAAAAAAATTTCTTTCCCCTGCAAAATTTGGATTTGGCGCAGAGTCGAAGGAGGAGGTAAATTGATAATAGCTTCGACCTTCGATGGATCAACGCGAATGCCTGCTTTCAAGACAACAAATCCCAGTAAGCAACCCGATTCTACACAAAAAGCACATTTCTGTGGATTCAACCCAATTCGATAATGCCTACATATCATAAAGATAGCTCGTAAATGAGTGAGATGGTCATCCCTATGCGATGAATGAGCAGGTAAATCATCGAGATAAGGCTGCACAATGTGCTTAATGTCATGAAATGCGTAAGACATAGCCCTTTGAAAAGTTTCTCCAGCGTTCTTTAATCCAAAAGGTAGTTGGCAATAAGAAAATGTTCCCCATGGACAAATGAAAGCTATTTTTGGCTGATCAGCAGGGAGTATGTTTATTTGATTGTAACCGGAAAAACCATCCATAAAGGAAAATATTTCACTTCCAGCAAAATCATCAATTATTTGATCGATATAGGGGGTTGGATAATTGTCTTTGGGACAAGCTCGATTAATATCCCTATAATCGATACATACTCGTATCGTTCCTTTTTTTTAGTAATAAGAACAATATTTGATACCCACTCCATTAAAGGAATTGGATAAATAAAGCCTGCGCAAAGTAATTTTTCAACTTCGGCTTTGATAGCAGTAGCTTTTCTAGGATGTATTTGACGTAGACGTTGACGAACACGTTTGGCATCCGGGTAAGTCTTGATTTCATGTACGACAATTGACGGATCAATTCCTATCATTTACTCATAGGACCAGGCAAACACATCACAGAATTCTTGAAATAGGGCTTTATAAGTTTGAATTTCATCTTCTGTACAACAAGCACCTATATGAATGTTTTCAATTATTCCTGGCTTTACTGAAATGTCAATTGGAATCGTTCGAGAGATATTTTCCAAATTTAACTCAGAATCAGGATTTCTCAATGGATTCTGCAGTTCTTTGACATATTCAGCAGTAAAAATAGAATTGAAATCATCTTCAAAATGATCTACCTCAGGTAAAAATGAAGATCAATGATGTAGATCTTCCCATGGGAAATCTTCAACAGAAAAAAGTTCACGAATCTGCTCATTAGTATGAACAAGATCAGGAAATGTCGTTGTGGCTGAACTAGATATAGAAAGTGATTCCTCATGGATCCCATTCATTGGATCAGTTTCGTTTGAAGAGGGGTCAGAAAGTGACTGTACAGCCTGATACGCAATTTCAAATGCACTCAAAGGAATCATGCCATCAAATGAATCTAACTCAGAGTTGGACAGTACGACCCAAGGATCGTCAAACATAACAGTGTCTGATGAAATCATATGAATAGTTGCGATAGAAGGCAATACATTAGGAGGAGGAAAGGGAAAAGTTCCTAGTAAACCAAAATATTTAAGCAAACCTACTCCAACATCCTTGTAAGGGATAGCCGCTTTACCAACATGCTGGATTGTTTCTGTAGAGGCTGGATCGGAAGAAAAATAAGTTAACTGATCTATTATAATGATCCTTCCTTGATGTGGAAATTTTATGAGCCGAAATACCGAAGAAACCGTAGCAGTCATAGCATAAGACCAACTGCAACCCAGAAGAAGGTTGTAATCTAGAGGGGCATCAACCACTTCCACATCTAGATTTACAGTTTTACCTTCGACCCCTATGGGTAAATCCTGCAAAATACCAAAAGGGTGGAAACCTCGGCCATCAAAAGACTTTAGAATTCTCGGAGACTGATTGAGTGTAGGAGAACCAAGCGATTTCCAACACTGGATTGACATAATACACGTTGAAGCTCCCTCATCAATCACAGTCCGAAAGATTGGTCTACCTTTGACTAAAATTGGAATTTGGAAAGCCATTTGATGAGGTAGGCGAGGTGTACTATTCTCTAAATCGAAGATTATGAGGTTTGAATCCTGAACATCTACAGCTCCTATGGCAGACAAAAGTAATTTACGTTGTGCTGGACCTGACTGCAACACTTCCAAAGCCGACATTGCTGAAGGGGAAATAGCTAAATCTTCAACAGTGTTGTAATTATGAGCAGCTCTCGCATGTGGATTGAAAGCTGATTTACGAATAACACCCTTAGCAGGTGGTTTGATTATTAAGCCTAGATTTGGTTTCTCGATCTGTAGCGGACCAGAAACAGGAGGAGGTGTAGTTTATGTGTTTGCACCAGAAGATTCTGCTTCTTTACCATCAACATGATTATTAGTACCATAATCTTGAGATTGCGTCGCAATTCGTACATGAGACATCATTAGAATAGGTTCTTTTGAGGCATTCAAGGTAGAACCAACCATTTTAATATCTTGAGTTGGAAAAGGATCCTTCAAGACAGTAGGCTGTTGTGAACCTTTAATGAATTTTGCAACCTCTACTCGATGTGGGCATTCCTTAGTAAAATGATCCTCGTCACAGATGTAACAAGGATAGCGAGGTTCGCATTTTTCGTTGTTGGATTCGTTTTTATCAGTTTTCTCTTTTGAATTCTTTTTTTTTTTATTCTTCCCTTTCTTTTTACCACCAAATTTAGATTTGGTCGTAGATGTCTCTATGACATGAATGTCAGCAGAAATTTCAGGGGAAGATTCTCCTTTCGGGGAATTAGGTAAAGTTATAATAGGAGAGGAATTCTTTGAAGATTTCTTCTTGCTTTTAGTATTTACTATACCAATTATACCATCAGCGGCATGAGACCCTGAAGGAGCTGCAGCTATTTGACCTTGTTTTGGAAGATCAGGGATTTTTTCATGTAAAGTACCTGACTTCGTATAAATAAGGTCAAGGTACTGAGCTTGAGAAATTACTTGCTCCTCAGTAACAATGCTAGCCTTAGCTACATCCTCAGTGATTTTGGGTAACAATGATTTAACAAACCATTCTGCCAAAATTTGATCCGAAATGTAAACATTCACCAAACGCCTTCTACGTCGCCATTCATAAATATGATCAAAAATATATGTGGACATGGATTGCTTTAGTGAATTTAATAGTTTCTTGCCATTGTCTTATCTGACAGGCAACTGAAAATGAGTCAAGAAAGTAGTTGCTAACTGACTGAAATTATTAAAAGAGCCTCGTGGTAACTCAATGTACCATTTTGTGGCAAGACCAATAAGAGTTCTTTGGAAAAGACGTAAGCGAATTGAATCATCAATTATTGAATTAAACGCACACCAGAGGTGATAATTCATCACGTGATTTTATGGATCCTCTCATGGCTTACCTTTGAATTTGGGTATATCACTGGGCAACTTATGTGGCATTGGCGGCTAGTACGGATAATAGAAAATTGGATCATTTGTAAGGCGCGTCAAATCAGGTAAATCCAAAGTTGAAATAAATGGTAACTGAAGGTTAGGGTCACAAAAACCTTGAGTAGCCAAAATAGTTCCAGGAGGAGGATACCCAGGATAATTGGGAATCGGAGTTGCATTAGGAATTGTGTAACCTCTCGGGTAAACAGGATTAACCGGACCAAACTGGGGTTGTTGAGGTTGCTGATAAGTGTAGCCAGGGTACGATTGATACTAATAATTTGGATTTTGTGAAACAAGACCGAATTGAGGCTGTCCCTGGTATGGTTGATACGTGAATTGCGGTTGACTTGTGACCACCGTACTTGTACCAGCTTGTCCCACAGGTATCTGGACCGAAGTCTCAACTGAAGGTCCTGACTGGGGTACAGAGACTTGAGGGATATGCACAGATGCAGGGATAGAAGAACTCGGAGCTACAGATACTCCATAAATAGGTGTTTTAAGTTGAACAGATGTTGCAGCAGTTGTAGCAGTTTTAGGTGGAGTCTGAGGTGTACTAGGCCCAGATTACTGAACATAACTAGGTGCAGGAGTTTCAATAGTATGTTGGACAAGTTGCTGGGTTGGACCAGAAACCAAAGGTTGTCCAGGTTGAAAAGGAAACTGCACATTAGGTTGCATATGCTGTTGATATTGGGATGGATCCCACATCATATTCATTCTGGGGTATTGTCCTATAGAAGGTTGAACGTAAGGACCATAGCCTGGTTGAACGTAGGGTTGATAAGTAAGTGGTAAATTTCTGGTTCCTTGAACAGATGATTGGAAAAAAGGCTGTTGGAAACCTTTAATTGGGTACTGAACTTGAGGTTGATAACCCTGAGGCGCGTACTGAAACTGGGGTTGATAAGGACCCTGAGGAGCATATTGAGTTTGGGGTTGAACCTAGGGAATGTATTGTCCTTGAGGTTGATAACCTTGAGGTTGTCCTCCAAAATAATATGATTCCACAGTTTGTCCTGGGAAAAATTTACCTTGAGGTTTCCCCCCAGGTGGTAACTGAATACCTGAAGGTTTCCCCCCAAGCGGTAACTGATTTCCCTGAAATTTTCCTCCAGGCGGTAACTGACTGCCTTGAGGTTGAGGATTCAGAATATTACCAGACATCATAAAGATTTTCTCTGCGTTCAATGTTTTAGTTTTAGTTCCACTTAAACCAGATGATAATACATGTTCAATTCGTTAAGGAGCTGCTCCAGAGAAAGCACTAGACAAAGCCTGATATCCCGTAGGAATAGAAGGACCACTGTGTAAAAATGCTTTCGGTGTATGGGAAAACATCGATGACTCTCCTGCCATAATAGATGACGGATAGTAACCTTTGGGTGTAGGATGAAATGGAATTCGAGGTGGAGAAAAATCAAGACCCGGATTCTCTAAAAAGTTTGTCAAAGATAGATACCAAGCGTCAGTTCGAATAGGGCTGTAGAGAATAGATTCATGCTCCCTAAGATTTAAAGATTGAGGGGATTCGGGAAAAGATAACTCTTCATCTGGATTAGTAAGTTATTCAATAGAAATAAGGCTAGATGGAAGATATTCAATGATAATATTTCTTACCCTAGGTGAACCAGGATCGTTAGAAGTTGGTGTAATAAATCCTGAGGATGTTTTGAAAACAGAAGGTTCACTTTCAGGCTCAAAAATTTCAGGTTCGTCAACAAGTTCACTAGAGGGAGAAATACTGCCAGTAACTTCCGAAAATGAAATTGGTTCAGAAATATGTTTTGTTATGGGTGTTTGATGATCAGGATGAACAACTATAGATGAAGTTCCAACTTCTGTTGATCTAATTCTACTGCTACCAGATGATACTAGAGCATGCATCCCTTCAAGCTGACCTAGTGTATATTCAGGGGGTTTCCCTTGAAGTCTTCGGGATTGTCTCGACAATTCCACCATGATTAAATATTAACTAATCACACACAAAAAAAGAAAATTTCAAAAAAAAACCTAAAGTCTCTAAAGAAACAAACAACTGAATCACACACTTAAAATCTAAGAGTTCAAACCACACACAAACAGTAAAATTCCCGTACTAAAAAAACTAGTTGGTGATGAAATCCAACTTAGTAGAAATTTAATACAGAAATGGAGGTTGGAACAGTTACCCCAACAACCTGCTTAATGAAATAGATTGGCACAAGTTTCTTCACAAAACCATCTGGTGTGAAGAGAGCCCCCCAGAGAGTCCAAGTGATTCTAGTCAACATCTGCTACAAGTACAGTGAGATCTTTCCTTCACCGTCACCTTAGGAAATAATCTTAAGTTTTTGGACACTAAGGTTACCAAAAATAACAAATACAACTAGGGGAACAGTCTACGATCTAATCCCACGTGCAACGGCATAGTAACAAAGCTCAATCCCCTTGAAGGCTGCTTGACATGGTTAATCTGAGGTTTACCGACAAGTGATCCCAGGCTCCTCGACAATGGTTAATCCGAGGTTTACCGTTTGTAATGCGCGAAAAATATTCTATCTTCCCCAATGAAATAGAATTGATTGTCTCAAAGGGTCGGACATGATCTCATGATTGAATTCTTTAAGAGAATCTTCCCAGATTGTACCAATTATAATTGGATTTATTTCCTACCGCAAGATTTCTCTACTTGTTTGTTTCTACTATCTTGGAGAGTTAATTACTCCCTACTCCAAGATACTAGCCTATGCTATGTTGGTGATAAGAGCCCTAGAAAATAAAAAGACTTCTAGATGAATTTTAATTAAGCGTTAATTTTATGAGATGTTTCTTAAGTCAATAGGTATGAAATGAAACTTTGATGGTGTGAAGACTCGACTTCGAAAAACACTAAAAATGCACCTAAAAATGATAATGAATTTGTTTTCTTTCAATGAAATTCTAGCTAAAAAAAGAGTTCGAGAATGCAATTCTTTTAAGAAACACTTCTTTCTTCAAACATAAAGAATAACCGAAAGAAAATATTTTTGTATTTTCAAAAATAACTCAAAATGAGACAGATTATCAAAGCTCACAATAAAATCCTTTCACTTTCAAAAACTTGAAACTACAAAACAATTTTCCTTCAAAAGAAATCTACAAATTTTAAAAGCACTCAAAACTATAAAACTAATTTCGAGATCTACAAACTTTAAAAATCTAATTGAATAAAAGCTTTAATATTTTTAAATAATGTTTTACTTAGTTTTTCAGCAAACTAAGGATCTATTTTTCCAAAATAACAAACAAATAAAAAACACTCAGATATGTTTTTTTTTATAAAAAATGAAATTCCAAAAACCTATAACAAAGTTTTTTTCGAAGATTTGCAAAGAAACAAGTAGATCTATTTCTCAATAAAGGATACATCTCACAATCAGGTCTAACTCAGAAAAAAGGCAAAAATACCAATGTAATCTGAGTTACTTCAAACTTCCAATGCTTTGAATCACTACAAAGACCAAGAGAAAAGGAATCCAAAACGCAAAACTTCTAGAAAATCATCTAAACACCAATACTGTTGGAATTCATTCACAAAAAGATTTTGATAGAAAAAATCATCAATCTGGGCAGAAAACAAAAACTCTAAATCAAAATAAAGATAAACTAAAGAAAGAAATCTAGAGTTTTTCAAAATTTTAACAGGGTCCGCAGGCTTCCAAAAGTAATAGGTGCGGTCCCACACTGTTTACTCAAGGAAAGTAAGACACTGCCCACACTGTGCAAAAAGACAAAGTGCGGTCCCTAGAAAAATTAAGGAAAAACATAAAATATTTCAATATTTTCAAAAACAGAGAAAACCTAAGCTACCCAGGTAGATATCTATCAATCAAAAACCAGGAAAAACTTTTCCTCAAATTAGAATAAAAGAGAACCAAAAACAACAAGTTTCTTCCCCAGTGGAGTCGGCAATTTGTTGTACGGATTAATCAATCTTGTGGACAAGACTGATCTCCTTATCTAGCAACAAACAGCCAAATAAAATAATCTTTCTCTAAGCATATATGATTCACAAGAAGCTCTATGGAGGTGTAAAAGACTTACCATATGTCCAGCGCTTGTTTGAAGTCGTCGTTGTCCCTCGTGAACTTGAAGGAATTATCTTCATAAACCTGCAGTCACAAACAAGAAAAATATTAAATAGCACCTATATAGAAATCATCATAAATCACGCTTATCACAGTGATCAAGGAATCTATGAAATAAACCATTAACTAATAGTTTATTTAGAAAAATGAATATATTTGTATTAATTTCAAAAGAAGGAAAACTTTACAACCTTAGCCTTGATGTTGAACAGGCCTTCCCGGGGGTCCGAAGCAGGTCTCCTCTACTTTGATAAGCTTTGCACTCCTCCAACCAAGACAAATAGAGGTATGTGACCTCTCCTCACAAAAATCTTAGTTAAATGAGTCTGAATCCCAACAGCACTTAACCTCAAATATTTCTAAAGCTTGAACTCCCTTTGAGGCTACCCAATTCCTCTTTTTATAGTGGAAAAGAGGAGGTTTTTAGTTCCAAATATGAAGGGATAGAATCCTCCTTGAAAGGGATAAGATCCTCACATCAAGGGGTTAGCTCCATAAGGTAAGGGGTACATGAACCTCATAAGAGCGGTTCTTCCACCGCAAGATATTTTCTAGAAGCTTCTAGAATTTACTAAAAATGAGCTTTTCTGATTTTACTTGCGCCTTTTTAATCTTTACATGGGTCCACACCTATAACACATATAAAGTGTGTTCAGGTACATAGAAGACATGAACATTAGGTTTGGGACAACAGGCAAGATATAGAGAAAGTGCGACACCAAAGTTAAGGAGATTTTTAGGAACTTTTCTCTGATTTTCATGGCTTGACATGAGGAACTGATATGTTAGACGTGCAAAGGAGGAAGTATGAGTGATAATGAGCTCATACGCATAGAATAATGTCGGGATGATAATTTTTAGTGTAAAAGAGGCGTAATTGCACAATTATGCTCACTAGAAGTTCCAACATCAAAATCATCTATTTCTTCATATCTCCAACAAGTCTTGGACAATCATTCCAAGATGTTTGAAACTCCCAAAGGACTCCCACCTATTCATGATCATGATCATGCTATTCATTTGATTGCAGTAAGTGTTCCTCCAAACATTAGGCCTTATAGATATCCTCATGTCCAAAAGAGTGAAATTGAATGTATGATTGCAGAAATGTTAGAGGGGGGTATAATTCAACCTTGTCAAATTTCTTTCTCTGCTCCTGTAGTATTAATACACAAGAAGGATGGATCATGGTGCATGTGTCCAGATTATAGGGAGCTCAATAATCTCACCATTAAAGATAAATTTCTCATTCCAGTTATTGATTAATTATTGGATGAATTACATGGAGCAATTTATTTTACCAAGTCGGATCTTCGTTCAGGATATCATCAAATTAGAATGAAGACTGAAGATATTCCAAAAAAAGTATTTCAAACTCATGAGGGTCATTTTAAATTTTTGTTCATGCCTTTTGGCCTTACCAATGCACCTTCTACATTTCAAGGGTTAATGAATTCCATTTTCAAACCCTTCCTTAGAAAATTTGTGCTAGTATTTTTTGATGATATACTAATCTACAACTGGTATTGGAAGGATCATGTTGAACATGTTGACAGAGTGCTCAAACTATTTCAAGAGAAACAATTATATGCAAAAACATCCAAATGTTTCTTTGGAGTACAAGAGGTGGAATATCTAGGTCATATTGTATCTCATGAGAGTGTTAAGGAGGACCCTAACAAAATTAAATCCATTAAGGAATGGAAAGTCCCCACAACCATAAAGAAGTTGCAAAGATTTCTCGGGTTAACAGGGTATTATCGCAAGTTTGTTAAGAATTATGGGAGAATACCAGCGCCTCTAACAACATTATTGAAGAAACATGCATTTTCATGGACTCCTGAAGCAACTAAGGCCTTTGAACATCTTAAAGAGGCAATGTTCCTAGCACCAGTCTTAGCTATGCCAGACTTCAGAAAAACCTTTATTATGGAATGTGATGCCTCAGGAAATGGAATTGGTGTTGTTTTAATGCAGGAAAGAAGACCCATTGCTTTTGAAATTCGTCCAATCAAAGGAAAGTATTTACAAAAACCTATTTATGAGAAGGAAATGTTAGCAATTCTGCATGCACTAAAGAAATGGCGAACTTACCTAATGGGAAGACACTTCAAGGTAAAAACTGATCATGATAGTCTTAAACACTTTTTGGAACAAAGACTATATTCAGAAAAGAAGAAAAAATGGGTCACAAAGATGTTGGGTTATGACTTTGAAATAATCTACAAAGAAAGGAAGCTCAGTGTTGTTCTAGATGCACTCTCAAGAGAGAATGAAGAGGTGGAAACATTGCTTTGTGTCATTTCTATTATCCAACCAGATTGGATAACTGAAGCAAGAGATGAATGGAAGAAGGACAAATAAGTATGGACACTCATTCAAAAGTTGCAGCAAGATCCTAGTACATCTGATACATTTAGTTGGAAAAATTATTATTTATGGTACAAAGATCGCTTATATCTTTGTAAGAATTCTCAACTAAAACAAAATATTCTTTTATAATTGCACACTTCTCCTTTAGGAGGACACTCAGGATTTTTAAAAAGTTACCACAGGGTAAAGAAATAATTTTTTTGGGATGGCCTTAAATCCGATATTCAAAATTTTGTGGTGGAATGTTTGGTTTTCCAGTACAATAAAGTTGAGACAATTAAAACCCTGGGACTTCTACAACCTTTATCCATTCCAAGTCAACGCTAGGAGGAGATTTCAATGGATTTTATCACAGGTTTACCTAAGTCCGAAGGAAAGAGTGTCATCATGGTGATAGTTGATAGACTTACCAAGTATGCACACTTTTTTGCATTATCTCATCCATTTAAAGCAAGTACAGTTGCTACTACATTTATGGACACAATTCAAAAGCGACATGGAAACCCAAGGGTTATTGTGAGCAACAGAGATCCCATTTTTACTGGAAATTTTTTGACGGAGATATTTTCTTGTTTGGGTACTCAATTAGCTCATAGCTCATCTTATCATCCTCAATCTGATGGTCAAATTGAGATAGTAAATAAATGTTTGGAAGGATATATTCATTTTTTTGTATCTGATAAACAGACACAATGGGTCAAGTGGTTACCTCTCGATGAATGGTGGTATAACACTTCCTTCCATATGGCAAAAAAAAATGATCCCATCTATGGAACTTTATGGATATCATCCACCATCCATCACATCATCTTTAAGAGAAGATTCGAAGGTTCAAGCAGTGGAAGATCACATAGAGAATCAAGAAGAAGATCTCCAACTCTTAAAGGATAACCCGAATTTGGCACAAAATCGAATGAAACAACAGGCAAATCAACATCGCAGCGAGAGAATTTTTGATGTAGGAGACTGGGTATTTTTACGGCTACAACCATACAAACAAATGTCCCTCAAGCAAGCTAAGAAGGATAATAAATTATCACCAAAGTACTATGGTCCTTACAAGGTGTTGCAAAAGATTGGTATTATGGCATACAAATTGGAGCTTCTTGATTCTTCACGAGTGCATCCAATTTTCCATGTTTCATGCTTAAAGAAGGTTATAGGTGAAAATATTCCAGTTCAAACAATATTTCCAGAACTTGATGAGGAAGGAAAAACCATATTACAACCTGAAGTGGTCACGGAAACAAGAACTCGAAAACTATGGAATCGATCAATTTCAGAGTATCTCATCAAGTGGAAGAACTTACCCACTAAATATTCTACATGGGAGGATGAGAATTTTATATAGAAGCACCCAGAGCTTCTCAAGCATTGAGGACAACACTGTTTTGAAGGAGAGGGGCATGTTAGGTCCCTATATTACTAGTATAGTCACTTATTGGTGTTAGTGTAACCCCCTTATTATTATTATTGTACCCCTGTAACCCCCATATTGTTATTATTGTGCCCTTAAATTATTATTGTTAGGTCGGCTAGGATTAAATTGTGGCCCCACTAGGATTACATTATGGCCCCATGGACTCCTATATATATGAAGGAGGTTTTTTAATTTGTATCATCCAAGAATTATTCATTAATGTAATGTATTTGAGGTTGCCCCCTCGAAGTGGCTTATTTATAAGGCGTTGATATCTCTTTTCTTCTATTTTTGGAGTTGGTTTCACAACAAACAGTTTCTTGATGTATTTGTATGTGTACACATTGTACATCATTCTTTGAGACATTCATTAATATATTGTTGATTTTGTTTCCTGATTTTATGTCTTACAGTTTCCTATAGGCACCAGTCATGCTCTCCATTGATTTCCTAGACGCATAGGGTGAGAATATTCATAGGTTTTATTTAAGCACATTGAACGTGAGCCCTATCATGTCGCATTGGTCCGAAGACATAGTTTGTAACATCATAATTTTTGTTGTGGTGAATTTTCTCAAAGGTGGAGGTCATGCTCATGGTTTTATTTATTTTTTGTATGTTTAAATCTCTCTCATATGGATGATTAATCTTGAAGGATTATCTTATACATTGTCAAAAATTATCCAGATCATTAAATGTACATTTGTTGATAAAACATAATGACTAGCTTCACGACCAAATTGGTTTAGAATGTGCTATATTTGGGAGTGGTCATAGGTTCAAATCTAGTCAAGGTCACAAATTTTTGGTTTTTTATTTTTCAAGGTTGGATTGACATTATCCTTGAGGGCGATATCTCTTGTAATGTGGATCCCCATAGTTCTAACACCCTCTCCTCGAAATATTTCTTTCACTACTAGTTAAACTGAGTGTTGGCTGCGAAAGGTATTTGTATGAACCAAATTGTTTTTTTCTAGTTTACTAGTTTGCAACATGGAACTATTGCATGGGACAATATTATTGTGTTTGGTGTGAATGTTGTCCTACTGGCCATGAATTTTGTAAGTTATATTTGGACTCTTATGCTAAAATCCAATATAGTGACCTTAGGCTTGTTGACTATCACATCCCTCGTAGAATTCTACTAAAAAAAAACATATTGACTATTGAAGGAAATGTTTTTTTTTTTTTTTTTTTAAACGTTAGAAATATAGTTACACCTAACTAAGGAGACCAAGTCTAATTCTACTCATGTAAAATTAATGGCTCATGTTCAGTAAACCGTAATTTTTTTCTTCCACTTCAAACTTGTTACACATCTTCTATTTCTTTCATTGATTATGATATTTTCTTGTTTTATATGTATATGCATATAATACATGCTTAAAACATTTTTCCTTTTTATATATAGATATTTATCCTAGAGATTGTTATTCCTATATACATTTGCATAAAATTGGTATATTTATTCCTTCTAAGAGTCCGCTCGTATGACCTAGTTTAAATTATATATATATATATATATATATATATATATACCTTGAAAATACGAGTGTCCTCTTATCATTACATATTAAGGCTATGATATTTACTATCATGCCCATTCAAAATTCTATTAACGATATAGAGTTAGACTATGCCCTAGTATATATATATATATATATATATATATATATATATATGATGGTTTATGATCCCTATTAAAAACCAATTAACATGGTGGAGGTTATGTTGCAAATTTTTTTATTTCATATAGACTTTATCCAGGGAAAATTTTAAGGATGGAAATTTATTTTAAAGTTTAGAAATTTTGGAAAATATCACTAGTACATAATATGCAATTCGTAAAAAAATTGGGAATTTTTTTGTTAAAGTATTCAGATTTATAATAATGTTATATAGTCTCTATATAAAATTTTGCCGATTTTTTATGTTAAACAATTTTATACTATAAAATTTGGATGAATAATGTTCTAAGAAAATGAAAATTAACGAATAATTTTTTTGGAAAAAGCATGGAAAATTAGCCCACTTGCAAATATTAGCCCCCTAAAATTTCCCTGAACTTTATCACTCATTGGTATATTGCATTATAAAAGTCATGTGAACCATAATCGCATCAGTATGGTAGTGGCCTATGGTTCTATGTGTATTATTATAGAATAGCCTAGATATTTTATGAGTTGTATTATAGTAAAATGATGTGTAGCAATGTATGAATACCCTATCATGTCCATTCATCAATTAAACATGCCTTTAGGGATTCAGATCAATTTCTGGAATCTTTGGGGTCATTTTGGGTGTAACTATCAACCCCCATCCCACCATTTCAGTCACATTTGTTCCTCTGGACATTCTGGAATGTGCTCTACAACTATGGACTTGTTCAAACCCTTAGTCCACTGGTCCAACCTATATGGATTCACATTTATCTATTTTCTCTACCAAAATAAAATATTCAATATCAAGGATATATGTTGAGGTATGGGTTGTGAAAATTCTCAGTAATTTTTGTTTCCTTTACATGCTTTGATCTATAGACCATTTAAAACAATTTTTTTTTATTGTTTCTTTCTTTGTTTTGTTTATTCTCCTATGTGTGGATACTAATTTATATCCATATTTATTATCAAAATTTGATCACAGGGTTTTGTAGTTGCACGGGACAGAGGTTTTGTCTATGAACACTCGAGCTTTCCTAAAGAGCGCCATGACTCCACACAATTTACTCAGTTCTCTTCTAGGTAAAAAACTATTCTAAATATTGAAAGGGTTTCAGTTCTTGTTATTTTTTTCTTTAAACGTATAATACATATCTTCATTTTTTTCTGTTTCAAGTGTCAGTTAGTGGATGGATTTTCCTTCAGTTGTTATGGTAAGTCTGGTTTTGAAGAGTGCCATGACTCCACACCCTTTACTCGGTTCTCTTCTAGGTCAAAAAATATTCTAAATATTGTAAGGTTTCAGTTCTTGCTATTTTGTTCTTTAAACATATAGATTACATATCTTCCTTTTTTTCCTTTTCAAGTGTCAGTTAGTGGATAGGTTTTCATTCGGTTTCTATGGTAAGTTTTTTTTTCAGCACCAAACCATGCCAACCATTTCTTCTCCGTAATTTTGGGTATTCTCTTTATTATTATTGGATGTAAATTACCTTAACTCTCTTTTGGAAAACTTTCTTGTAGTTTTTTAGGCACATTTAAATTTCTCAAAATGATTCCAACAATGTTTTCGTTTATTTCCAAAGAGGGTTTTCTTTATGGGGTGACTCTTCAACCATGCTAGCTCTAGGTTCTTACAATTTTTATTATTTTTCTTTGACTAAGGTTCTTTGACCACACGACCAAGACCTAGTTGGGTTATATTTCTCACTAGGGTATTAATTGGCTAAGGTTCCTTTAGTTTGTGAAGCTCAAGCCTACTCTTTGTGGTATGCTTACAATCTCCTCGAGCACTCTCTTTTCATCATTGATGTTACTAGTACTTATTATGTTTTAAAATCATGGTTGGTCGACTTCTTACTTGATTTCCAAAATAAATGAAAAGGGACTCGAGATGGCCAAGATATTGATCCTATATATATATATATATATAATTTTAAGATTAAAATGCAATATTTAGTTTCAAACATGCAATGAACAATTTTTGTCCCTTGAAATGTAAATAAATAGTGTGAAATTTCTAGGCTTGGCTATTTAAGTTATTTTACTTTATTCCCTCTTCTCAATGTCATTTTTCAATACATGCGTTATTATGGTTTCTCATTATTGCTATATGTACTTATACTATTAGGCTCAGGAAGAGATTAATGAAGAAAGAAATGTATATAACTAAATGGAAACTGAAATAAAAATTACACACAAGTAAATACACTATGATTTACATGGTAAAACATTGACAAGGTGTCAAGAAAACCTCGATGGGGTAAGGTATTGGAATCTCTTATTAATCAAGAATGATTCTCCATATTTACAAGCCTCTTGGACCATCCCAATTAACATGGGCTACTTCGTTACATAACTCATCGTTATACAATTGACTAACCGGTAATAACTAATTTTGTTCCCATAATTACATTAATTACTTTTGTTATCACATTTCAACAATCTCCACCTTCACAATAATTTTCCTAATCTCCTTCATCCTTTATAGGCTTCTGCAGAAGCTATATATTCTACTTCAATAGTGGACAAAGAAACTGTCTCTTGAAGCTTTCACATCCAACTATTTGCTCCACCTGCAAGAATAAAAACATAACTTGTAGCAGAGCTCCTTTTGTCAAAAACACCTCCATAATCAACATCCACATATCAGCAGAATGATCCTTCATGTCTATCAAAGATGATGCAATGGTCACTTGTGCCTCTTAAAAATTGAAGCACCCATTTCATTGCTCGCCAATGTTCTACATGGGTTTTCCATGCACCTGCTGACAACTCCAATTTTATGTGGAGTGTAAGGTCTTATAGATACCATCACATATATTAAGTTTCCTACCAGATTTTCATATGGTACATGAGACATATACTTCTTTTATTCATTAGATCTAGGAATCAAAACCGAAGAAATCTTAAAATGGGAAGCTAATGGAATATTAACAGGTTTCACATTGTTCATACTGAAATTTTCAAGTAATTTCTCCACATACTTCTGCTGTGATAAAAAAAGCTTACCATTGTTCATGTTTCTAGGTATCTCCATGCCCAAGATATGTTTTGCTGCTCCAAGATTCTTCATATCAAAAGTCCTAGAGAGTTAAGCCTTTAACCTATTGATTTCTTCCATGCTTTTTCTTGCAATAAGCATGTCGTCAACATACGAAACCAAGATAATGAATATGCCATTGAAAATTTTGAAGTATGCACAAAGCTCATATGCACTTTTGATAAAATTTAGGCTCATGATGAAGGAGTCAAACTTCTTGTACCATTGTCTAGGCGACTACCTCAGGCCATACAATGATTTCCTTAGCTTGCAAGCTAATATTCTGTTGTGACCTTGTACTAAACCTTCTATATATCTCTTCATCCAAATCACCATGAAGAAAAGTTGTTTTAAAATATAACTATTCTAACTCAAGGTCAAGTAATGCAGTTAATGCTAACACTGTACGAATAGAAACAATTTTTACAACTGCTGAAAAGATCTCGTGAAATTCAATACCTTCAAACTGAGAGTATCATTTTGCAGCTAGCCTCACCTTATACCTACTGATACTTGCATCAATTTTTATTTTCAACTTGAAGACCCATTTTCACCCAAAAACACTTCTTCCTTCAGGAATTTCTACAATATCCTAGTTATTTTTATTGGCTAAGGAATCCATTTCTTCTTCCACAGCCTTGTTCCATTTCTCGCTATTTTCATCATCCACTACTTCCTAATAACAAGAAGGTTCCCTATTTTCAATAATCAATGCAAAATATGAAGCATAATCTTCATACATTTTTGGTGTTATTATTTCCCTTGTAGACCTTCTTAGAGTGACTGGTTCCTGAATTGGTTATATAACCTCTAGTGTTTCCTTTGCTTCTTCACCTTTTTCTTCATATTCTCTCCTTCCTTTCTACTTTCTAGAAAAAATTTAGGCTCCAGTTGAATTTGTTGATTTGGCGATACATGTTCATGTTCAACTTTTTCAACATATTATTTTACAAGAGAAGATTCATCAAATGGTACATCTCTACTAATGATTATCTTCTGTGAACCAGGATCCCACAACTTGTATCCTTTCACTTCATAACCATACCCAATAAATACATAACATTTTGATTTTCGATCTAACTTTGAGCACTGATTCATAGGAATAAGTGCATAGGCATCACAAGAAAAAATATTTAAATATGAATAATCACAAGACTCACTGGACGAAACTTCTTCATGAATTTTGAAATTTATGGCAACACAAGGTGATTTTCTAACTAAACAACAAGCATTAGATACTACTTCTACCCACAAATCCTTTTGGAGGTTAGCATTATTGATCATGCTTCTGGTTATTTTCATAAGAGTCTGATTCATACGTTCAACAATGTCATTTTTCTGAGGATTCTATACAATAGTCTTATGTTTAACAATCCCTTCATCCTTTCAATATTGTTCAAATTCTAAAGAAGTAAATTCACTGCCATTGTCAGTTGTTAAAAATTTAATTGATTTTATTATTTTCTTCTCCACCATAGATTTAAATTGTTTAAAAACATTAAATACATCATATTTGTTTTTCAACATATATACCAAAATTTATGGGAGAAATCATAAATAAATATTAAGGAATACAATGCACCTCCATAAGAAATAGTAGGAGATGGTCCCCAAAGATTAGAATGGATATAGTCCGAAATTTCTTTACTATTATGACTTCCAGTTTTAAATCTTTGTTTACATTGTTTTCCATAAACACAATGTTTACAAAAATCTAACTTCAAGGATTTTAAATCAGGAATAAACATGTGGTTCCTCAGTTCCTGAAGACTTCTCTCGCTGATGTGACCCAGTTGCTAATGCCATAGGCGAGAACCTTCTATTTTTTCTAATATCATCACTACCTCACTAACTTGAGTACTTCCTTTTATTCTGTAAATATTTCTGACGTTTTCTGCCTTCATAACAATGAAGGTTCTTTTTGAGACTTTAAACACTCCATTCTGACGTGTAAACTTATAACCATTAGAGTCGAATACTCCCAAATAAATCAATTTTTTTCTCAATTTAGGTACATGCCTAAGATAATTTAATTTTATAAATGTATCATCATATATATTAAATTTTACATTTCCAATCCCAATAGTCTAAAAATACGAAATATTTCCCATAAACATAGAACTGTAATTTACTACTTCATATGAAGCAAGCGAATTTATGTGCAGACTCATCTGATGAGAAGCACCAGAGTCTAACAACCAGTTTTCAACATTATGAGAGACATTACAAACAAGTAAAGCTTCATCTATTATTCCTACTTCAACGAATAAAACTTCATCAATCATACCTGAACCAACCTGATTTTCTTCCTTATTATTATTTTCAGACTCCTTCCATTTCCAACAATCTTTCTTGAGGTGTGCAATTTTTCTCCAGTAACAACATTTTTCTTTACACTTCTTGCCCATTGATTTTGATCTAGAAGAACCCCTTGATTTCTCCCCTATTTCCTTTGACCGGCCTCTAGCTACCATGGCTTTTGGTGCAGATGTTACAATGCTGGATTTCCTTCATACTTCTCTAGATAAAAGAGATCCCACAACTAATTCAAATTTCAAAGAACTGACGATTCTCAAACTTATTGAATTTACAAAGTGGTCGGATGACTCGAGCTGAGAACACACAAGGTTATAGCCTTGTCCTCTTCTTGAATTTTAACCTCCATATCTGACAACTGGAAAATAAGTGTATTAAAAACGTTTGAGTGTTCTGCAACTCTTGTACCTTGCTTCATCTGAAGAGTATACAATTTTCTTTTCAAATAAATGTTGTTGGTCAATGATTTGGTCATATATAAAGTTTCCAGTTTTTCCCACAAACCTACAATTGTACTCTCTTCAACAATATTGAAGAGAACGTCATCTTCCAGGGAGAATCTACTGGTACTAAGAGCTCGGGCATCAAAATATAACCAGTCTAAATCTATCATGCTTTCATGTTTTTTCTTCACCTCGTCTAATACTTTATACAGCCTTTGTTGCACGAAAAATTCCCTAACTTTCAGTTTCCATAATGCGAAATTGTTCTTCTCGGTGAACTTCTTCACCTCAAATTTTGCATTTGTCATTTTGGCCATTTCTTCCTACAGATATTCCTGGTTTCTAGGGTTTCTTTCCTTCAACTAGGGTTTCCATAAAAAATTTAGGTTTCCCTAGGATTCATTTTTCTATTTTCAATCACTTTATTTTATAACAAACCAAAATTTCCACCAGAAAATTTCTCCAGAAAACGTCTTAAAAAAATATTCACCAGAAAATTAAAAAATTAATTTTGTAACCATCTTCAATTCTTTAAACCTTATTTTTTTTTAAAAATTATGTTTTATTTAAAAGAATTTTTTTTTGATATTTCCATTGCTTAAAAAATGTTTCCAGAATTTCTTCAAATATTCAAAAAAAAAATTCTAATATAATCAAAAGTTACCCAGAATTCGCTCTGTATCTAAATCTGCAGTCAAAATTTCATAGGTGGGAAGCTACTGAATTTCTCTAAGCAGGTTTCCTTCACCCTTCACTGTGGCTGAAGCAATTTTCTAGCGGTTCTACATCACTATTATCCCTCAAACCATCTCACATCGTTTGATGTTGGTGATCATCGAGTGTTCCTCTTCGAGCAGACTCAAACATGAATGTTCTACATTCTTCTGACTTCCTTTATTGGCACACATGACTGAACCTCTCTTGCTACATACATGGAAGGCTCCCTCAAGCTGGGGACATGCCAATATAGACTTGAATCTAGCCTCCCTCTCTCCTATCTTCTGTGATGGACACGGTTGGCTCTGGCACGTTGTTACAAAATCGGCTCCAGCAACAATTTCGATTTTGGTTATGCACAAAAAAACCATTTTTCCAGTTTTTCCTTTATTTTTATCAAATGACATTTTTCCTTCACGTGTTTTTCAATCAAAAAAAAATTCTTCACATGTTTTCAATCGACAAAAAAATACAAATATCGTGTTCCTTGGTTCTCCAACAAATTTGAATGCTCTCAATTTTTCTGGCGGTAGGCCCTTAGTCTCTGGCGAAAAGGATATTGGCTCTTTCTTTTTTCGTATCGTAAGGGTTCCTTCTTTTTTCTAGTTTTCTCAACGCAATCCCGACTCCAAATTTCTCTGATACCACATATCAGGCTTGGGAACATATTAATGAAGAAAGAAATGCATATAACTAAATGGAAACTAAAATGAACAATACACACAAGTAAATAAAGAATAATTTAGGTGTTAAAACCTTGATAGGGTGTAAAGGAAACCTCCACAAGGCAAGGGGTTAGAAGCTCTTATTAATCAAGAATGATTCTTCATAGTTACAAGCCTCTCGGACCATCATAATTAATATGGGGTACTTCGTTACATAACACATTCTCGTTATACAACCAAGTAACTGGTAATAACTAATTTTTTTCCCATAATTAAATTAATTAAATTTGTTGTCACATTTCAACATATACTTGGAAAACACATGAATAGTTATGTTCTCTTCTTTTAGCACGATAGATTTTATGTCATAACAGAATAATTATATTCTTCTTAATTTCCATGTATGATTTCTGGTTCAAAGGTTTCTTACTATAGAATAACAAAGCTTGGTTATCCATAATGCATGACAATAATTTTTCTTTTCGATATCTAGAAAAGTGATTCTATATACATGTAACATATTACATGCTAACAGTTATAAATATTAGTCTACCGGTTTAGGTAGGACTTGTAATGGGACCTTCCTTCCTACCCTATGACCTATTATTTCGAACCAAGGATTGTTACCCAATTAGATGAGAAGGGTGTCAACTGCAACGTCTTCCTTCTATGGTAACTAACCTAGTTCATTTCATGGGGGCTTCACTTAATTAACCTATGAAAAATCATGTTCGTTAGTGGCATACTAATAAATACCCTTTGTTTGACTAAATATTGGAAAATACCTCTAGAATCACGTTATTTAACCCCCTACCAATACAAACCCAATACACATCCCCTATTTAAAAAACCCCTAATTTCACTAGATATTGTAGGTATCCATTTTTTCATTAAAAATTTTTATACCCTTTATATTTTTTATTAGGTTTGAGCTCCATTTTTTACACCTTCCAATATAAAAACCATTTACCCACTATTATATGCTCAATATATTATGCCATTTTTTCTTCAATATATATCCCGCAATATGAATGCACGTGGTATGGTATTGCTCTGCCGATGAATTCCCTATGGTTCATGTCTAATTTTTATTATTGTTGACTATTATACATGTATTCATCGATAGTCAGACTTATGAATACATATATTAGTTTATTTATAATATTCATTGAAAATACTATCTCTCTATTACTAACTTAATTACCACAACCAAGAAACCCTTGTTGATATATTTTCATTCTTATCTATAAATAGAATATTTACCTGTATAAGTACAATCTTCTAGAATTCCCTACAATTTATTTACATTATTTATAGTGTAATATTAAGGCTGAGATAAAAAACTCCACCAGTTACAAGTTAGAGTTGACATTTCCGTGGATAATAGGAAATCTGTAAATTTGTAATTATTACACATAATTCCTACTAATTAAATTTCATACTCTTCCGTTAATTCAATCAATAATATTAGGAATCCATAATATACTTATCTATTCTTATCCTAAGAACATTTTAATAGCTATCTCGGTCCTCCCAACTATAAGCTACTCTAGTTTCTTCCCAACTAATTATCGCTGAGCTCTCCTCATCCCTTTGAAAGAAACAATCTTAGGTATTGTTGGTTTCTATTCCATAAACTAATTCTCCTAAACCTCTAAAAGTTATTTCCTACTTTCTTTTTTAGGTTCCAACTAGTCTTTCTCTCCCACTGGTTACAATTAGGAATATTTCTCTTTCTCTCCCACAAGATTTCTAAAAAAATTTAAAATCGTGGCATTTATATCCATCCATGATATACATTTATAGTCTCTCTAGGCTTATTCTCTTGTATAATGAAAAATGGAGAAACTTTTATCTTTTGTTTCTGCCCTCCTCTTGGGAATAACTAATTTCAAATATTTTCATGAAATTTATAAGTTAAGTGCCACACAACAACAAAACACATTCATAAGATTGTTAACAACACACAAATATTTTTTTATTTAATCTATCAAAAAGGGGAATGTTTATGTCAAAAAATTATAAATATTTACGTCAACAACCTTTTCTATAATTTTAAATTTTTATGTCATAATGAAAGGATAAAACCATAAGTATTTCATATATAATTAACGAGGGGTGTCACACCTCCCCTCCCCTTAAATGGATACCATCCTCGTTGTTTCTAGATTCCATTCTTATTTGGAATAACATGCGGAAAACTTCTCTCATTTCTTTTTCCAATTCCCAAGTGACCTCTTCAAGCCTAAAGTTTTCCCGTTTCACTTAGACTTGAGAAATGGTTCAATTTCATAGAGTAGTTTCACTCTGATCTAAAATCTGTACAAGTTCAGCTAAGAATTATAATTTTGGTTCAACCTATACAACATTATAATCAATTTCATGATTAAGGTAATATATATATATATATATATATATATATATATATATATATATATATATATATATATATATATATATATATATATATATATATATATATATATATATATATAATAAATATGCATGAAATACATTGTGTATCTTAATATGAGCTGGTAAAGTTAAATAATAGGCTATTGGTCCCACTCTAGCTAGTATTTCAAATGGCCCGCAATCTCAAGGAATCAACTTAATATAGTTCCCTAGCTTCAAGGAACTCTTTCTTGGTTGCACATTTAAATATACATGTTCCCTAGTTGGCACTCTTTGGGAGTTCTTTTCATATCTGTATATTTTTTTTTATCTTTTGCCTCCAAATTCTGTGTGATTTTCCCTATCACTTTTTCTATTTCCTGTAGTAAATATGGTCCTAACACTAACCAATTTTCTATTGCGCTCCAACTTAAGGGCACTTGGCATATCCTTCCATATAATTCCGCAAAGGGGCTCATTTTTAAGGAGGCCTGATAATCATTATTTGTATGCGAGTTCCACCAAGTGTAGGTAATCCTCCCATTCTATAGGCTAATTCATTATGTACATTGGTAGCATGTCCTCAAGAATATTGTTAAATATTTTAGTATGCCCATATGTCTTTGGATAATGTTCACTATTGAATTTTAATTGTGTATCCAATCTTGTGAATAAGGACTTCCAAAATTTTGAGGTGAATTTTGGCTCTCTATTCGATATAGCCACTTTGGGTATGCCATCCAAGTTAAAAATTTCTCTCATAAATATATCAACCACTTGTGCAACCTTCTATGGAGACTATACATGAACAAAATGGGCAGATTTTTCTAGCGTGTCAATTATTACCATGATGGAATTATGTTGTCTTCGTGTTCGAGGAAATCCTGTAAGAAAATCTCGGAAATTACCTCCCACTTCCACATAGGTATGGGTAAGGGATCTAATAGTCTAGCTTGATGTTGGTGTTTTGTTTTCACCAATTGAAATTCATGAAATTGAACCAAATATACAACCTCTTCCCTCTTCATTGCAGGCCAAAATGCTTCATTTTTTTATGGATGCTATGATTTTCTCATATCCTCGATGACCTGCACAGTGTTTCTTATGATGTTCATCTGGGGTTAATTATTCGATTTCTTACTAATCTAGTATATAAAGCCTATTTTTATAAATTAACAACCCATTTTTATTGATATTATAATCAACCCATTTATCTAAATCATATTTAGTTTGCATGTTTTTACATATATATTCATATTTCTGCTCTATTAGTGCTTCCTCTTTAAATTTATCCAACAAATATGTTTCACTTTGACTGATAGAAATCTCATAAATCTAGTTTGGGTTCTAGCTTAGGTGCCTACCACCTTGTTTTCCTTCACTTTTATGTACCTAATTTCAATATCAAATTCTCTAATAAATCCATCCATCTAGCTTGTTTAGAATTCAATTCAAGTTGGACAAATAAGTACTTGAATGTAATGTGATCAATAATTAGAGTCAGATTTCTCTTGACCAAGTGATTCCTTTACATTTGAAGACCATGAATTATAGCCACTAATCCAAAATAAAATACTTCATAATTTTACCCATGCCCCTTCAATTTCCATGAATTGTATGCCACAACATGCCCCTCCTGCATAAGCACACATCTCAATCCTTCCAAGCATGCATTAGTGTAGACCTCAAAGTCCTTTTTTGTATCTTCCATTTTGAGTACCATAGCAAAGATCAATATACAGTTTAGATTTTCACAGATTTCTTGGCATTAATTTTTCCATAGAAGTTTTACTCCCTTTCTATATAGGGAAGTGATAATGTGTGCTAGCTTGAAAAATACTTCAATAAACGAGCAATAATAACTAGTTATCCCCATAAAATTTCTTATGTCAACCACATCTTCTAGTACCAACCATTCTAGGATAGCTTTCACCTTCTCAAGATATACCTCTATACCTTCCTTTGAAATTACACAAAATATAAATTATATATGATCCTGAAAGAACTTACATTTACTGAATTTTGCGTACAACTGATTTTCCTGCAAGGTTCAGAGCACTATCTCTAAATTTTATTTTTGTTCTTCCACTACTTTTTAGTACACCAATAATTATAAGTAAAAATTAACATATATTTATTTGAAAATATACTTAACACAGTATTCATTAGGCACATGAAAGTGGTAGGTGCATTTGTGAGCCAAAATGGAAACATTGTGAATTCATAGTGTCCATATCAGGTTCTAAATGTTTTTTTTGTATTCTTCTTCACTAATTTTTCGTTGGTGGTACCTAGACTGAAGGCATATTTTATAAAATGTGACTACCGCCTTGACTTCATAAAAAAAATCATAAAGCCAAGGTAGATGGTATTTATTATTGGCTTTTAATTTAGTTAGCTCTCGGTAATCTATGCATAATTTGTACATTCCATTCCTTTTTTTAACAAAAAGGACATATAAACCACATGTCGATACACAATGTAATGCCCCCTTCCACATTTACAAAATTTCATTGGGTTACCCTGGGAAACATTAGACTAAAATTTTATATGAAATTACCCGCACTCCAAGCTTCACTTATGCAAGTGGGGCTGAAAACTAAACCTATCAACTGTAAACTAACATTCTACAAGACTTACAGGACCCTTAGAGGCCAAAAAACCACTCCAATTGGACAAATATTGAGCTAAATAGTTATTCACTAACCTATACTTCCAACCACATTCACATGCCTATAAGGTAGTGAATATAGCCCTCCATTTGCATGAATAACACTACATCCATGTGACTGTAGTCCAAATTTCTCAATTCTAATCCTATGACCTCAGAATTAGTGCCACTTTTTTAGGGATTGTCTCCAGAACACTTCCCAAAACTCAATGAAACTTTCCAGAGTGATAAAAAACATGAGGAAAAAACTATCCATAGCAAACTTGATCCAAGGGCTTGACCTAACCAAGCCTAACCATGATATTCATTTTGTTAAACATATTGAGAACGTGTCATCTAAAGGTAGTGAATGCATATCTGAACATAGGGGTCTGATACTTATCTGAGAATCATTAAGAATATTTAATTCCCTCTCATAATATTTTCAATAACATCTATTAGCTGATGAATTCACTAACCATTCAACTATTCAAATCATGTCAAGATCCAAAACTAGAACATATTATGAAACCATGCTTATAATAAAAACATAACTAGAAACATATCCATGATAGAACAACCATTAAATCCATATAATAATTGAGAAATTAATCATGAAATACAAGAGGGAAAGCTCTCTTTTCAACATATGAAAAATCCATCCAATTCAGGGACTTCAACGTACCACACGACCATATATTGTTATGAACCATATATTTCTTTTAGGCAATCATGGCCATGCCATATTCCAAGAATGAATGTGGGAATCAAAACCAAAACTACAAGGGCTTCCCAGAGATGAAACCACCTCCACCCTTAGGATTTACCACAATCTAGCCAAAACTGGTCAAGGGATTACTATGCCAAAAACAAGAACATAAACCATCATGCTTTACTGCAATCTCATCAAAATAGGTCAAGGGATTCATAGTCCCGAAACAAGATTAGATTCATTAGAGCTTCTTCACCAATACCTTTAGGAATTTTCCCGTATCTACCCTTAGGATTTACCACAATCCCACCAAACCAAGCAAGGGATTCCTAGGCCCTTGGGAATTTTCCAGAGACCACTTAACCTGGTTCTTTAACCATCTATAGATCCAAATATCAACAAAATGAATGAAACCTATCACACCATGGGTATCCATAAATGGAAAGGCAAGGCTCACACCACTTTTGCACCTAGAAAAAACCATGCAAATGACAAAAAATAACTAGATACATACATGCATGTACCATGCATTCACTAACTAGCTACGAAATCATACATGTGACTTGTTACTTGCAAGTATTCCCACTGAAGGCGCTTTACTCAACTTTTAATTTCTTGTTCCTTTTCTTTCCTTCACTTCCTTGTCCTTCCTTTGCTTTCTTTTATCTAATGCCAGAGTGCTCCAAGAGTGCTCTAAGTCTGTAAGAGTGTGAAATAATAGAGAGAATAGAAAGAGAGATCTAAAAATGAAGCAATAAAAGTATATGAATTGATCCTCAGAATCCTTTTTGTTATTAAGACCTATTTTTTCTTCAATTTACTCTATTTTTCTTTTATTTTCTCTGTAATGCAAACATGAGACCTTTAATCTCCATTTTCTCTTATTCTCCTTCATTTTCATAAATAAAATAGAAATTAATTCATCTTTGCATTTTCAATGGCTTTTCCAATTTCCTTAGCCAGAATAACCCAAATGAAAACCCCTCAGGACATTTTTCCCAACATTTAGCTTGGAATATGTGTCCAATGACATTGATCTTATTTTGTCCTTTATTAACTTTTATTACATGAAATTTTAACATGGGGTTGTTACAAACCCCTCCCCCTTGATGGAACACTGTCCTCGATGTTCTATGACACCTATGACCAACAAACCACTAAAAATAAAACAAATTTCCCATGGACTTTTATAACCCAACTATTTGCTGTATTTATAATAGCCACTACTGAAAACATGACAAACATACTATTTTCTAGAGCTTTATAACACAACTGATTATGGTATTTACAATTCCAACCGTATATATATATATATATATATATATATATATATATATATATATATATATATATATACATGCAAAGAAAAGGATACGATGCCCACATTAACAATAAGGGAATCTATAACCCACAAATCCACCCTTAGAAGTAATACCTGGATCCACCTCCTTATAAGGAAGTCCAAAATTCACTGCCAAATTCAACTTGCATCCAATTTCCAACATTACAATCCTTGTGCCACCTATTTTTTCAATGAACATTTACTAACTCAATGTTCCTTAGAACACTCTCAATGTGCATCTGATTCCATATGGTAATGCTAATTATAAAAATAAATTCGTTCCTTAACCTTCCCTTATCTTCTACACAATCACTCGAGAAATCTTGTCACCCCCTTATGTGCAACCACTCACCTTCCAAGTCCTATGACATCGCATTTCCTGGGCGATCCATACCGTGGAAATATTTCCTTCGATTAAAAGGTCTAAAAAAAAAGTCATATACCTAACTCAAAACCATCATACTGGTCACAGAGTTCTCATGGAAATCTATGGAAATTATGAGGTACCAGTTTCCCATAATGGCCCTCCTCTTGAAGGTTTACTACCATACTACTACTTTTTCCAATTCCTTTTACTGTTGCTACTAATTCTTGCAGTCAGTTTCAACCACCCAACCCAGGCATTTTCCATGTTTTCCTATACAAAGCACATAATTGTCATTATATTCAACATTAATTGAAATAATTTCAAATCATACCTCAATGGTGGCCCGTCAGTAAGGTACACTTGAAATTATGTTCACTTCATGTCACAACAAGTCAAACTATCTCTTTTATAAAATCATCATGTATAAACATATCACATATCATTAGCTCAAAATAGAACTATCATAAATCAAAATCATAGATCACATGGAACCATCATAAATCATAATCATATATTACAAGTGTACTAAAACCCAAAATAAAATACTAATACTTATCCTTCAACCGATTCTTTTCTTCTTCCTTTTTCCTTTGTCCTCTCCATACACACACTGGATCAGTTACCACACCCGGAAGCACCTAGTGCCTTCTCTTCAACCATGTACACATACAAAAAATGTAAATCACACACACTTTGTTCAAAACCACACAATAAATACACTTACATCCAGTGTATAACACAATATATATATGTACACAAAGTACAACACAACAAATACACATGTCATGATGCAACGACTACACAATACACCTAACAAAGTACCATATGTACACAACCCAACATGTACAACATGTATAAAATACCCAACGTAAAACATGTACACAATACCATGTGTACTAGATGTACACAAAGCCATACATACAACATATACATAACATCACATGTACACAATGTGTACATAACACCACATTTTCACAACACCACCTACACAATGTGTAAACAACACCACCTTCACAACGTGTACATAACATCACATATACAGAATATCACCTTCACAAAGTGTACATGGAACCACATGGACATATCACCAGATGCACAAAACACCACATGTACAACATGTACAAAGAATCATATAGACACAACAGCATATGTCTGATGTTTACACTACACTACATGTACACAAAATTACATATACAACATGTACATTGCACCTTATGTACACAACACTGCATATAAAAAATGTTCACTGCACCATATGTACACAACAACGCATATGCAACATGTACACACCACCATATGTACAAAATGATGTATATGAACCATGCACACAACACTCCATATGAAACATGCACAGAACACCATATGTACACAAGAATTCATAAGGAACATGCACACAACACGATATGTATACAACACTGCATATGCAACATGCACACAACACTAGGACTTCACATCGGAAGACCACATTGTCTGTACCAAGAAACTCCACTTCTAGTGTCTTTCCACTATCTATTCTTGTCCCAACATGTCGTAGATCACATTTCTTGCATTCATCTTATGTATCCCTAAACATAGCTTGTCCATAACATAAACATAGGAATAGTATAAACACATAATACTAATTCATATACACATGATACTGACCTCATAGTTTTGTCAGGGATACTCTTCCACTTGATACGAGGAACCTCTTCCTGTCATTCACTTGTATAAGCAGTCATTCATCGACAAGCATGATTCCAGATGATCTTGTTAGCAAACGACATACGTACATACATATATACATGTAAAAATTAACATAAAAAAATCATTATAAAAAAATGGTGCACATGGATAAGTGTATACATATATAGTCATCAACATATCATGATAATGACATAATTAATGGATATCATAAGGTCAAGGTTAATAGAACTCCCTTTATCCATGCACAACAAGAAAAAAATTAAGAACAATAGTTCCCAGTATAGCCAAGGCATTTGATACCTAAAATCCATTCACTTTACCTTTCATATTACCTTTGTCATGATTGTCCTACCATTGTCCATTTACCCCAATGGATACAACTAATCCAAATGGTTGTCATGTCCTTTCCTTTAGCTACTCTTTACACATGCATCTAGTGTCATCTGAGTCATACATTACCTATGTGTTTCATTCAGCTCCCCTCAAGATCCATTAACTTTCCTCTTTTCCCAACCATTTCCCAAAAACCTAAAAAAATAAAAGGAAATAACAAGAAAGAAACAAGAAGAAAAACATGAAATACAAATAGCAATACAACACCACAAACAAAGTCACATGTCCATGCAACAAACATAAACAAAATTGAAAATAAAGTGAGAACAAATCATAAAGAATCGAAAGCACAAAAATAGCAACAAACAGTATGTCTCAACCCCATGCCTTCCCAATGCATCGAGGGTAAAGCTCAGCCAAATCCTTCTTAAATATTTCATGGAAGTCTCTTTTTCCATGCAATCCCCTACATCAGACTTCCATAAGAACACAACTCTCAGTGCATAAATAAACATAATAATACACTATTTACCTTACCTTTCTATGCCAAGCACACTTCCTTGTAACTAAACACATAGATATATCATCTCTCAAGGGACTCCTATTCCTTGACAAACCTCAACATAACTTGAAACTTGTTTTTATACATGTCAAATACATGTTCATGAATATAACACATATCCAAATAATTTTAAACAAGGTCAATGTTAATAAAACTTCTTGTGTTTATGCAAAGCACTCATTCATTTGGAATTATGGTTTCCAGACATAGCCAAAGTAATTCTAACCCAATTCCTTTCTATTACCATTTTCCTTATGGAAACTGAGTCTGATCATGTGCTATCACATAGCCTAGTTGTTAGCTATATATAATAAAATCACTTATTAGCTTATAATTCTCATACCAAGCATGTCTCCCTATAACTTTTCATGCATGTCAGTCACATGTTTCAAATATCAAGACATCATATCCATTAATTTCAAATCAACATTTACCATGACTAACAACCATATCATAATCAAATCACAATCATTAGTCATAATATTACAACTAACATCCACTTGCATTCAATTGCATATCAGTTGTATCAACACATATTGTGTTTATACAACCATCTTAAAGCAAGATCATTCCTTCATGAAACCTTATAGACACATACTTGTCTCATCAAAATAATCAAAAATTCAAATAACTTGTAAACATATCGTGTTAGCTAAACCAAATAGATGGCATAATAAAACTCATACCTCAATGTATCTCAGGGGAGGCTATCACATCTACACAAGCCATTATAGATTAGTACAACACAATATCACAAGTATATCGACTCATTCCTGACTATAAAATCATAATTATCTGCATAGAAAAATCCAAATTAGCATGATACATATACCATCAAGATCTTAGCTATAATGACCATAATCATCATGCATATGACCACAATGCATATAGAAAAAAGTTAATAGCATTCATGACTATCTCATGCACGTGAATATGACTACACTTATCAACTAGCATCTAATGTGCATGTAACCATAACAACAATAATATGGCAGACATGGATATAACAGCAATACATATAACAACCATTAACCATTGTACCTGTATTCCAAACACAAAATCCTATACAATAATCTAATGTTTCACCGAGGTCCAATTATACAACTTCGCTCCAACAATATGCATCTCCTTCTCCATCTCAGCCTACATATCATCCTTGTAACCTTCCAACAACATCATGATGACACAAAATTTGTAATGAACAACATGATACATATAAACAAACGCATAGACAACAAACGTTACTGTACAACAAACACATTCCTCCCATCCAGTCCGAGTGCTTGAACCTGGAAGCTTTTATGCCAATATGTAGCACCCCTTCCCACATTTACCCAATTTCACAAGGTTTCCAGGGTAAACATGAGAAAAAGAGTTTCTATGACATGACTTGACCTACAAGATTCACTTATGGAAGTGAGGTCGACAACTGAAACTATCAACTACAAAATAAAATATTTTAGAAATTGCAGGACCCTCCGAGGCCAAAAAACCACTCCCAATGCTCAAATCCTGAGCTAAATAGTGATTTCACTGACCTAGACTCTCAACTGCATCTAGAAACCTTTAAGGTAGTGACTATATCCTTCCATTTGCATTCATAACATTATATCGATGTGACTACAGTCCAATTTTCTCAATTCTGGGCCTATGACCCCAGTATCAGTGCAACCATTTCGGGGCTTGTATCTATACCACTTCCATAACTCAATGAAACTTTTCATAGTGATAAATAACATAAATACAAAACCATCGATACCAAAATTGATGGCGCAATTCACTGAAGCGTGCCTAACCATGAAAATCATTTCATCACACATGTTGAGAACATGTCATTATATAAGTAGTTAATGCATATATGAACATAGGGGCTTTATTCTTATCTGAGAATCATCAAGAAGTTTTAATTACCTCTCATAATAGTTGCAATAACATCTATTAGCTCATGAATTCAATAGCCATTAATCAACTATTCAAATCATGTCAAGATCCCTAACTAGAACCTATTATGAAACCATGCTTATAACCATAATATAACCAGAAGAATAATCACGATAGAACAAACATTAAAGAAAAATAATAAAAGAGAATATAATAATTAAATACAAGAGGGAAAAAAATATTATTAACATATGAAAAATCCAACCAAGTTAGGGACTTCTATGTACCACCCGACCATAGATTGAGTTAAACCAAATATTTCTTTCAGCCAATCACCCTCATGCCATGTTCTAAGAATGAATGTGGAAATCAAAACAAAAACCACCAGGTATTCTTAGGATTTACCGTAATCTTTCCAAAATAAGTCAAGGGATCACCAGGACCAAAACATGAACATAAAACACTAGGATTTACTGCAATCCTGAAAAAATTGGTCACAGGATTCCTAGGCCCGAAAAAAGCTTGGATGCATAAAATTTTCTTCACCAATACCTTGGGGAATTTACCATGTCCACACTTAGGCCTTATTGCAATCCTGCTAAAATTGGTCAACAGATTCCTAAGCACTTGGGAATTATCCTGAGACCACCTCACCGAATTCCAAAACTGTCTAGCCATCGAAAGCCCAACCGAATGAAATGACCCCCATGACACGATGGCCATATAAACATGGAAAGGAAAGGATAAAACCACTATCACACCTAGAAAAACCCATTCAAATGAAAAAAAAAGAACCAAATACATACATGCATGCACCATGGATTGACCAACCAAATAGGAAATGACACACGCAACCTGTTACCCATAAGAATTATTACTGAAATTGCTTGACCCAATTTTTCCTTGCTTGTTCCTTTTCCTTCCTTTACTTCCTTTCCCTTCCTTTTATTTATTTTATCCAATGCTAGAGTGATCCAAGAATTCTATAAGTGTGTACAAGTTATATATAATAGAGAGAATAGAGAGGGAGAGCTCTACAACTGAACTAAAAAAGTCTATGAACTGATCCTCAAAATCCTTTTATTCTTGAGGCCTCTATTTTTCCTTCAATTTACCTCTCATGAAAACTTGTGACTTTTCATCTCCCTTTTCTCCTATTTTCCTTTAATTTCATAAATAATATACCAATTAATGCCTCTCTGAATTTTCAATGCCTTTTCCAATTTCCTTAGCCATAATAAACCTAATGAACAGCCACTAAGATGTATTTCCCAACATTTAGCTTGGAATACATGTTCCATGAACTTGGTCTTGTTTTTCTACTTTATTACCTTTTATTACATGAAATTATAACCTAGGGTTTTTCCACACTAAGCGTCATAATATGCCCCTTACTCAACAACTCTTGCAATTGAATTTTTAGTTCCATGAGTTCTGGTATCGTCATTCAGAAGGGTGGTTTGGTTACCAATGTAGAGTCATGTAATAATTCTATAGAGAGATATATTTGTCTCTTGGGAGAAAACCCTAAAATATCTTCAAGAAACACACCCTAAAATCTCTCACTAGCTGAAAATTTTTTAACAATTTTTTTTTTTTATTCCAAGGACTAATTTTCTACCTTAATGGAAAAAAGTTGACGTCATTTTTTGCATGCTTTCCTCAACTATAGTGACGAAATTTGACGAATCAAAATTATTCTAAATATTCCCCTTATTACTTGTTTTCTAGAATTGTCTGTTACAAAAGTTATTATTTTATCTTTGCAGTTAACTGGTGCTTTATTTCTTTCCAACCAATCCATGCCTACCAAGACATGATAGGAGACCAATGAAAAAACATTTGTATTAACTTTATTTTTTTCCATATAATACAATCAAACATGATTTAATATAGCTAGTGACTCTTCTTTTTTCTCCCATAGATAGTTGTATCGGTTAGGGATTTATATAATTGTTAGCCACTAGTTTGCAACTCTCTATGATTTTAGGACTAACATAGCTTTAACTAGAACTATGTTCAATTGATATCAAAATAGGTTCGTAAACAATAGTACCTTCTACTTCCACCATAGCGGACTAGTGATCTCAATGTCGCTCCTCCAACATTTGTGCTTATTCACAAAATATTCCTGGATACATCATTGATGGTGGAGGTTTCTTGAATATTTTGCAGGTGTTGAAATATTTTTCTGTTGTAGGGGAAATTTCATAAAAGGTAGGGTTCACCGCAACCCTAAATTTTAATGGCTCCCTTTCCTTCCCATTAATTCCCTTATCAGCTTAAATTTGTTTGGACCCTATTTGGGTCCGCACCTGTGTCTTTTGCTATTGACCATTGTTCTTGCTTAATTATGGTTGTGTCCACCTTTTCCACTATGCTTAAAATTTCAATTATTTCGTCCTTTACTATTTTTTATGGCTTGTTATTTCTTTTTAGTAAGCTAATTTTTGGAGTTATCATTCTTCTATTTAGCTTATCGGTAACAAAATATCTCCTTATGAATGACCTCATCCATATTTTTGGCGTTGTCATACTCAATTTGTTATTTAATGGAGGGGGTAGGTGGCTTAGAAACCCCTGGATTTTGGCTTGTTATTCCTTTATATAAGGTACATAATATAGAAAATGTGTAAATTTGTTTATCAACTCATCCATGGAAATTTTTCCTAACTTGTGAAATTATTTTACGGATCATCAAATATCGTTTTGAGAGGTACTTTTCCTTGAAAAATTGATGTAATTCCTCCCAATTAACTTCCTTTCCATCCAAATTGTTGACTTTTTGAACCTCCTCCCATCAGAAGGATGTTTTCCCCTACAGTTGATGAGTGGAAAATTTAGCTTTTAGTTCAGTTTATAATCATAAACCTAGAAATACATGTTTATGTTCAACGGTTATGCTTCTGCCGCTTCCTCATATTCCCCATCATATGTTGGGCATTTTATTTTTTAGAATTCTCCATGTAGATATACTTTAGGCTTTTTTTCTTTTCTACTTTGAGCGTTGGATAAACTATTTTCTTTTCCATCAACTTTATTCCTTTGAATTTCAGCTTCTTTTATTTTTTTACATTTGGTGTTATGAAACCACCTCCAAAAATAGAAGAAAAGAGAGATCAACGCCTTAGAAATCAGCCAATTCGAGGGGGAAACCTCCAATAAATTGCATAAATGAACAATTATTGGATGATACAAATGACCAAAACATCCTTCTATATATATGAGTCCATGGGCCCACAATATAATCCTATCCGACCTAACAATAACAATGTAAGGGCACAATAATAACAATATTGGGGTTACAAGGGTAAAACAATAACAATAAGGGAGCTACACTAATAACAATAAGGTACTAAACTAGTAATATAGGGACCTAACATGACCCTCTCCTTCAAAAAAGTGTTTTCCTCAATCCTTGAGTAGATATGGGTGCTTCTATATAAAATTATAATCCTCCCATGTAAAATCTTTAGTGGGTAAGTTCCTCCACTTGATGATATACTCTGAAATTGATCGATTTCGTAGCTGTGGAGTTCTTGTTTCCATTATCACTTCAGATTCCAATATTCTTTTTCCTTCCTCATAAATTTCTGGAAATATTGTTTGAACTAGAAGATTTTCACCTATAACCTTCTTTAGGCATGAAACATGGAAAACTGGATGTACTCGCGAAGAAGAACGAATCTCCAATTTTTATGCCATAGTACCAATCTTTTGCAACCCATTGTAAGGACCATAGTACTTTGGTGATAATTTATTATCATTCTTATCTTGCTTCAGGGACATTTTTTTGAATGGTTATAGCCGTAAAAATAACCAGTCTCCTACATCAAATATTCTCTCACTGCGATGTTGATCTGCATGTTGTTTCATTCACTTTTGTGCCAAATTTAGGCTATCCTTTAAGAGTTGGAGAACTTCTTGTTGATGCTCAATGTGATCTTCCAATGCTTAAACCTTAGAATTTTATCTTAAATGTGATGTGATGGACGGTAGATGATATCCATAAATTTCCATAAATGGGGTCATTTTTGCTGCAGTATGGAAGGAAGTGTTATACCACCATTCAGTGAGAGGTAACCACTTGAACCATTTTGTTTGATTATTAGATACAAAACAACGAAGATATCCTTCCAAACATTTATTCACTATATCAGTTTGACCATCGGATTGAGGATGATAAGTGAGCTATGAGCTAATTGAGTACCCAAACAAAAAAATAACTCCATCCAAAAATTTCCAGTAAAAATGGGATCTATGTCACTCACAATAACCTTTGGGTTTCCATGTAGCTTTTGAATTGTGTCCATAAATTTAGTAGCAATTGTACTTGATTTAAATGGATGAGATAATGCACAAAAGTTTGCATACTTGGTAATTCTATCAACTACCACCATAATGACACTCTTTCCTTCAGACTTAGGTAAACCTGTGATAAAATCCATTGAAATATCCTCCCAACATTGACTTGGAATGGATAAAGGTTGTAGAAGACTCAGGGTCTTAATTGTCTCAAATTTATTTTGCTGGAAAACCAAACATTATGCCACAAACGTTTGGATATCAGTTTTAAGGCCATCCCAAAAAAATTATTTCTTCACCCTGTGGTATGTTTTTAAGAATCCTGAGTGTCTTCCTAAACGAGAAGTGTCCAATTCCAAAATAATATTTTGTTTTATTTGGGAATTATTACAAAGATATAAGAGATCTTTGTACCATAAGGAATCATTTTTCCAACTAAATGTCTCAGATGTACTAGGATCTTGCTGAAACTTTTGAATGAGTTTCCACACTTCTTCATCCTTCTTCCATTCATCCCTTGCTTCGGTTATCCAATCTGGTTGGATAATAGAAATGGAACAAATAAATTCTTCCACTTCTTCATTCTTTCTTGAGAGTGCATCTACAACAACATTTAGCTTCCATTTTTTGTAATTATTTCAAAGTCATAATCCAACATCTTTGTGACACTTTTTTTCTTCTCTTCTAAAGATAATATTTGTTCCAAAAAGTGTTCAAGACTATCATGATCATTTTTTACCTTGAAGTGTCTTCCCATTAGGTCAGGTCGCAATTTCTTTAGTGCATGTAGTATTGCTAACATTTCCTTCTCATAAATAGATTTCTGTAAATACGTTCCTTTGATTGGATGACTTTCAAAAGAAATGGGTATTCCTTCTTGCATTAAAACAACACCAATTCCATTCCTCGAGGCATCACATTCCACAATAAAAAAAAATTTGAAGTCTGGCATAGCTAAGACTGGTGCTAGGCACATTGCCTCTTTAAGATGTTCAAAGGCCTGTTTTGCTTTAGGAGTCCATGAAAATGCATCTTTATTAAATAATGTTGTTATAGGTTCTTCTATTCTCCCATAATTCTTAAAAAAATTGCAATAATACCCTATTAACCTAAGAAATCCTCACAACTGCTTTATGGTTGTGGGGAATTTCCATTCCTTATTGGCTTTAAATTTGTTAAGGTCTACCTTAAAACCATCATGAGATATAATATGACCCATATATTCCACCTCTTGTAGTCCAAAGAAACATTTGGATGTTGTTATCACTCAGGTTTTCCTAGAAGTTGTGTAAGAGGAAAGTATACCCGAGGTAACCACAAACCAACCTTTTAGATGGAGAATCTAGCCAATCTGCATCCAGAGAGGGCTCTCTCTTTATGATTTATCTTTGTTCTTGAAAGGTTTTAGGCTAGTTATAGATTCAAAGTTTGTTTTGGGAAAATGGTGGAATCCACAAACTAAGGGCAAGGCTGAGAGCTTTCAGTCCATTGGGCTATGGAGTCAAATGATGGCTTTACTGGATTTCTATTCTACGCACAAGATGGTATTACAGGGCAAGATAGCTAGACAGAGAACAATCCTTAAAATTTAAAGTGGGTGGGATGGTCTTGAAGGGATGAAAGGCAACTAAGAATCTTTCACCATGTTCAAAGGAAAGAAGTGAATTGACTACAAACAAAGAGCAATAAAGGATTCTTTATTATAGCAATCAACAGTGCTTAAATTAGCGAAGCAGGAGCATTTAAGAATTCATGCTTATTGCTAATTTAGAAGAAAACATTTAGGAACAATCACATTTGAAAACAGAGTACAATTAAGCAAATTCTATTTCAATCCTTTATGTAAATTATTCAGAAATGGATATGATGGTATTATAAACTAATATAAAATTTCAAACAAAGGGTAGAAACACTTATTGAACTGTAGTCCAACACATGAATCCTGCAACAAGTCCAGTGCTTCAAATGGTCATCCAGTAAGCCACAAGTAAATTTCTCCAAAAGCTTTTATTCCGAAAATCTCAATGTTACAGCAGAGTAATAGAATCCACCATCAATACTCTCTTTGAGGGTTTATTTATACAAATTCTAAACTAAAATATCTTGAAACAAATATCAAAATTGGTTCACAAATCTCTCCAACTATTTACATAAATAGAACTAAAGTAAAGGACACTCAAACTATTTGGCACTATTTTTTATGGATAAGTGATGACAAAGAGGAGAATTCGAATTTGATCCAAATCTTATTTGATGATGAGGCATCCAAGTCACTAATTGCTTCCTTTCTTTGTGCAATCTGCTCCAACAATTCTGCAAACTTGGGGTCCAATGATATCTTCGTATTTCTCAATCCGTAATAGATATGTAAAAAGTGAAAGAGGTTATTGTATATAAATATGTTGGTGAGATAAACCTCTTTCACTTTCCTAAAATTCCTCTCCAGCTGCGCATAATATTCTCTGTAAAAAATATGTGTAAAACAGAGTTTTACAGAGTCTGAAAAATGGCCTGTAAAGATGCGCATGTATCTCTCATTATAAAACCACTGTGCAAAAACTGAGATAGGTTTTTCTATATGGGTCTCTTAGGAACAAAAACCCCCTTCAGTTTTGTGAAATTTATTTCTGATTGGCCACAATATTCTTTGAAAAATGATGACTTGACTGTAATTTTCTGCAAAAAGTGCTTTTCAACATTGTTTAATATTTCCAAAACCATAATAGCTGTTAGGAAAGTGAGAGAGGTTTTTGTAGATGGTACTCTTGAGAACATAAACCTCCTTCCGTTTTGCAAAATTCATCTTGTATTGGTCACAATATTTTCTGCAAAATAATGACTAAAACATGTAATTTCTGCAAAAATGTTCCTTCTTGTTATGTTTTTTCATCTTTTTACTTTCTTGCTCTTTTGACTGTTTTACTTTCACTTTAGACAAACTTAAATTTTGGTGAAAGTAATTTCATTTATTTTTACCATTTTACTGCCTCTATAACTTCATTTTACTGTTTACCTTTGACTGTTCTGTAACTTCATTTTTACTGTTTACCTTTGACTGCTCTGTAACTTTGTTTTGACTTTTCACTCTGACTTTTACCTGATACACTTTATCCACTGATACTCTTTGATTTTGATACTCTTTGACTTGGGGATAAAACTGCTTTCTGATTTGGATCATAATTGGCATGATAGCAGTGGATAATTTCTGGGAAAATAAGGACTGAGGGGATGAGATATCTCGGGAAATTGGATTCCCACAACCCTATAAGATCTTGCCCCTTTGAGTATTTGTCTCTGCAGCGACAATAGCTCAATAGGGGAGTTTCATCATAAGCCAGGTCTTTTATTTGGAAATCTTCATCTATCAGAGGTAAATAGTCCAAATCACGGTGAGGAGCATTCAATGGGGCGATATTCAGAGCTGCTGGGACCTCCATCTTGGTTCTTGTGGATTCAAAATAGAGGTTTTTTGGTTTTCTTCACGGGCCGGGCGGGACTTCTGAAATGGAGGAAATTGGAACAATTGGCAGGTTCGGGGAGCAATTTCACAGGTTTAAAATCTCCAGGGAGGACTCAGTGATGATTTTTAACCACTTTTTCAGCGAAAAAAACAAAGGAAACTGAGTTTTACTTGCAGTCGGGGCGTAAAGGATAAATACCTGCTTTTAGACGGAAATTGGTTCTTTAACAGGTAATGAGCAATGGCAGGGACGTTCTTCAACACGGGCGCAGCAGAATTTTGGGGCGAAATGGTCAATTACAGCGGAAATTTTGAAAATCGCAGCGGGAGCAACGTTCTTCTCAGAATAATGAAAATGACTAAAAAACACGAAAAATGGCTTTATTCGCAAGTTTAAGGTATTTTTATTTTTTCGAATGTAACGTCATGGTAGTGCGGGATAGCGTGTGCCCGTCGGGCGATAAGTGGTAAGCGGAAGTGCCCTGCAGCTTATGGACGGCGGTAAAACGCGAGGAGCGATTCCATAGCTACTCGCCACGTGGATGGTCGACTATTCAAAACCACCCATTCCCGGCTAAATAACTGCAGGATGGGCAGCGGGATTAGTCATGACCGTTGATCAAATGGAGGATGATCCGTGTGGTGAAGGAAGGAAACATAAAACTTGAAAAGTGGACGGAATTTACATTAGTTTAAGCATTGTTGTCGCCCGGGAGGATTTCGATTGGTAAGTGAAAGGTTATTAATTAGTTCAAATAACTAATTAATCCCATATGCAAAGGTAAAGGGTCGAGGCGGAGTTGACTTGAGAGGAATGCCATGTGGACGGACCACGGTGGCGCAGGACTCCGTCGCATTTTATTCTTGTTTTTGGTGTTAAACACATATATTACATGTCTAACGCTTTTTATATATATTTTATTATACGATGAATTAATTAATACACAACTAATTCACCATAGGGCGGGGATAAATGTATAAGGCTATAGTTTTAACCAAAGGGCTTTATAAAGCGGGGTGTTTATTTTCAACGTGTGGGAATATATACTTTGGTAAAACATTATAATAAAGGGTTTTGGGGATATTTATTAGAAAAGGGAGTTATATACTTAGGAAAGGGGATTTTACTAGGGATTTAATATAATAGAGTTAAATGTTAATATGAAAAAGGACAAGGAAAATCAAAACATCTTTGTACATCTAAGAAAGTGATAACTTATGAAGTAAATTGCAACATTTTATCTTCAACACTTAAACTTAGAATAACAAGTTGTTTTGAGGAATTTTATGGAATATTGCATCAGTCTCCTAAGTAAAATAGGATTTTACTTAGGAGAAAGTTAAAGATGGAAGATAATAAATGATGGATTATTTCAAGTGCTTAGGTCTTTTTGATCATTAGGCCGAGGGTCCGGTCCCTCCAGAAGTCAAGGAAATGCCTTGAGCCCCTTTGATCTCCAATTACCTTAGTACTTTTGGGGGAAATTAGTAAAACTCTTGAGGGGGAAAAATGATGGGGAGGTTAATGAATTTGACTTTGCTTGCTGTGATTTTCCAGTGTATTTTCTGCTTCAGTACTTTTGATGAAAGTAAATGATTAACTAACATGTAGCAGCACCATTCATCAGATAACACTTTGCAGCACCATCTACCTACCCTATCTACTTAACACTACCATTTTCTCTTCTTTATTAGGGTGCATTTAGACTTGCAAACCATTTTCAATCTTTTCTTTTTACATGATGAATCTATCTATTTCTACCCTTATTACATCCAAGGGCTCAGATTAAGCTGTTGAGCACCTTTTATTTACTCTACCTATCTACTTATCTGCCAAGATTAAACTGTTTGGCTAGATATTTATTCTCTAATCTACAACATGAAATTGAAATATGACTAATCCAAGTTTAAACAGTTTGACTTATTCATGAATTGTGGCAAAGGTTTGACAAGCTGCACACAATTGCTTTATTACAAAAAATAAAATAGTAGTGGCATTTGGATTTGCACACTTTCCTTGGTCTATTTTTCTTGGGGTTCATTTCTTTCTCTTTTTTGACCACTTTTATTTTTCTTACCCTTTGATCTTTCTTTTAGGGTATACCCTCTTTACATTTTTTAAATTTTTTGATTTTTTGGTTTTTCAAGAATATGGAACACCTTTGCTTAAGAAAAAAGGTTTGAACATATTCCATAGTTCAATCAAGACAATCATGAAAAATGACACCTATTGGTATAGGAGACTAACACTGGCTCCACTTGGGGATGGCTTTTCCTTGTGGAAAGTCAAGAACAGCAGGTCAGATGCCTCAACATGTCTTCAAACTGAACTATGTAATCTCCTTCTTCTGGTAGCTTTATTGTACATATGATAGTGCAACTTATGAAGCTTAGGGCCTTCACTTCGGGCTTCAACTTCAGCAATTCACCATCCATTCAAAACTTAAAACTTTGTTTCACAGTTGGAAATCTTCTGCCTTGTTCCAATCCCAAACATGCATTTGCTGTGGTTGAAAATCTTGAATTGAATATAGTCCTTTTTCTGCAACCTGAAATCTGATCTAAAACTAAAACAACACACAAAAAATTTCAAACCAACTTAATGAAAAACTAGCTGAAAATTGAAACACTAAAAAAAATTGCTCAAAATTCTGAGCTTATTGGCACTCATTTACCTATTCTAATCTACTAAAATCTTATTGAATCAGGTAATACAAAAATGCCAATGAAGCCAATCAAGTAGCTGTAAAAATAAATGAACAACTTGATTGCTTGTGATCAAAATTGGAAGTAGGTTATGATCATGTGCCTTTATAATAAATGATATGATGTGTAAAGGCCACTTTTGATGTATTTGATCCTTATAGAGAAAACATGTTTGCAAATTTGGGCTCAAAAGATTCTCCATATAATCTGATATAGGATCAATAAAAGCATGATGTATGTTATTTACTTCTAGGCCTTCAATGACTAATTGTTCGATTGAATTATGACTATTAGTCCATGAACTTATTTCTTCAGTCTTGTGTTTGAAAGAATAATCATCTTCAATATGCAAGTCAAAAGATAGTACAATTTCCTCTTGCTTTGGAGAAGGAAGATTTTCAAAGAATTCTTTAGGATTTCGGAAATTGTATGTCTGAATTTGAGAATGCAAAAGTTTGATTTCATTTTCATAATTTTCAGAAATTATATCAAGAAGCCATTTTTTAACTCGAGGAGAACATTTTCTTGATTTAAAAAGAAGAAAGAAATCTCTTAGAAAATCCTCATCAAACTGAATTTTTGATAACTCATCCCTGAATTCATTTAAAATTTCATCAAATGGAAGATTTTCCATAAACCCTGTCATCCAGTATCATTATTAATGCTTTGGAATATGGATTATTTGGTTGTGGAATTGCTTTGAAACTTGAAGCTCTGGATCTTTGGTCAACAGTGCCTTGATTGAAAAATGATATCAAAAAGTCAGAAGAATGATGCTCGAATATGCATGGAGATTTTATATTTACAATTTTCAAAAGAGATAAATTAAAAACTACTCTAAGATCTTCTCTAAAATACAATATACAGTGGAAAACCATATCAATTTAGAAAGAACATAATGTCTTGGATAACAATCCAAGTTGAAAGTCTGATCTTCCCATATTGTTCTTCCAGGTTCATTCCTCCAGTGGAGTCTTAGTAGTGAAATTGATTTTGGAGTCGCCAGGTGGATGATTTTAACCTTTGTGTGTCTGATCCCTGTCCACCATCATAGATCAGATCTAAACCTGTAAAACAATTCTGAAGAAAAAGTTAGTTCTTCAGGAAACCAAATTTTGAATATTTTATGATTATTTTAATTTTTTGTGAATTTTCAAAACAACTTCTATGATTTCTTTAAGAAATTTAAGATTTTTAATTAAAATTTTCTCAAAGATTTATTAAACTAGAGAGTCTGATTGAATGTTTTGAATCCAAAGTTCAGTTTATAAGCTAAACCAGAGATAGACTGAAGCAGCATTTATTTACTTTTGCAATTGCAGAGCAAAAGCAATTTCAAAGGCTACCTGGCTGATCTTCAGACTCTGTCTATAGCTCATAAATCAAACAATAGTATCAATAAATGATTCAGATCCCCAGTATGGTCGCCACTATGTTATCACTCAGGTTTTCCTAGAAGTTGTGTAAGAGGAAAGTATACCCGAGGTAACCACAAACCAACCTTTTAGATGCAGAATCTAGCCAATCTGCATCCAGAGAGAGCTCTCTCTTTATGATTTATCTTTGTTCTTGGAAGGTTTTAGGCTAGTTATAGATTCAAAGTTTGTTTTGGGAAAATGGTGGAATCCACAAACTAAGGGCAAGGTTGAGAGCTTTCAGTCCATTGGGCTATGGAGTCGAAGGATGGCTTTACTGGATTTCTATTCTAAGCACAAGATGGTATTACAGGGCAAGATAGCTAGACAGAGAACAATCCTTAAAATTTAAAGTGGGTGGGATGATCTTGAAGGGATGAAAGGCAACTAAGAATCTTTCACCATGTTCAAAGGAAAGAAGTGAATTGACTACAAACAAAGAGCAATAAAGGATTCTTTATTATAGCAATCAACAGTGCTTAAATTAGCGAAGCGGGAGCATTTAAGAATTCATGCTTATAGCTAATTTAGAAGAAAACATTTAGGAACAATCACATTTGAAAACAGAGTACAATTAAGCAAATTCTGTTTCAATCCTTTATGTAAATTATTCAGAAATGGATATGATGGTATTATAAACTAATATAAAATTTCAGACAAAGGGTAGAAACACTTATTGAACCGTAGTCCAACACATGAATCCTGCAACAAGTCCAGTGCTTCAAATCGTCATCCAGTAAGCCACAAGTAAATTTCTCCAAAAGCTTTTATTCCGAAAATCTCAGTGTTACAGCAGAGTAATAGAATCCACCCTCAACTCTCTCTTTGAGGGTTTATTTATACAAATTCTAAACTAAAATATCTTGAAACAAATATCAAAATTGGTTCACAAATCTCTCCAACTATTTACATAGATAGAACTAAAGTAAAGGAAACTCAAACTATTTGGCACTATTTTTGATGGATAAGTGATGACAAAGAGGAGAATTCGAATTTGATCCAACTCTTATTTGATGATGAGGCATCCAAGTCACTAACTGCTTCCTTTCTTTGTGCAATCTGCTCCAACAATTCTGCAAACTTGGGGTCCAATGATATCTTCTTATTTCTCAATCCGGAATTGATATGTAAAAATTGAAAGAGGTTATTGTAGATAAATATGGTGGTGAGATAAACCTCTTTCACTTTCCTAAAATTCCTCTCCAGCTGTGCATAATATTCTCTGTAAAAAATATGTGTAAAACAGAGTTTTACAGAGTCTGAAAAATGGCCTGTAAAGATGCACATGTATCTCTCATTATAAAACCATTGTACAAAACCTGAGATAGGTTTTTGTATATGGGTCTCTTAGGAACAAAAACATCCTTCAGTTTTGTGAAATGTATTTCTTATTGGCCACAATATTCTTTTCAAAATGATGACTTGACTGTAATTTTCTGCAAAAAGTGCTTTTCAACATTATTTACTATTTCCAAAACCATAATAGCTGTTAGGAAAGTGAGAGAGGTTTTTGTAGATGGTACTCTTGAGAACATAAACCTCCTTCAGTTCTGCAAAATTCATCTCGTATTGGTCACAATATGTTCTGCAAAATAATGACTAAAACATGTAATTTCTGCAAAAATGTTCCTTCTTGTTATGTTTTTTCATCTTTTTACTTTCTTGCTCTTTTGACTGTTTTACTTTCACTTTAGACAAAATTCAATTTTGGTGAAAGTAATTTCATTTATTTTTACCATTTTACTGCCTCTGTAACTTCATTTTTACTGTTTACCTTTGACTGCTCTGTAACTTCATTTTTCTTATTTTACCTTTATTTGCTACGTAACTGTTTTGACTTTTCTCATTTTTACATTACGCACTTTATCCACTGATACTCTTTGATTTTGATACGCTTTGACTTGGGGATAAAACTACTTTCTGATTTGGATCATAATTGGCATGATAGCAGTGGATAATTTCTGGGAAAATAAGGACTGAGGGGATGAGATATCTCGGGAAATTGGATTCCCACAACCCTATAAGATCTTGCCCCTTTGATTATTCGTCTCTGCAGCGACAATAGCTCAATAGGGGACTTTCATCAAAATGCAGGTCTTTAATTTGGAAATCTTCATCTATCAGAGGTAAATAGTCTAATTCACGGTAAGGAGCATTCAATGGAGTGATATTAAGAGCTGCCGGGGACCTCCATTTTGGTTCTTGTGGATTCAAAATAGAGGTTTTTTGGTTTTCTTCAGGGGCCGGGCGGGACTTCTGAAATGGAGGAAATTGGAACAATTGGCAGGTTCGGGGAGCAATTTCACAGGTTTAAAATCTCCAGGGCGGACTCAGTGATGATTTTTAACCACTTTTTCAGCGAAAAAACAAAGGAAATTGAGTTTTACTTGCAGTCGGGCGTAAAGGATAAATACCTGTTTTTAAACGGGAACTCGTTCTTTACCAGGTAATGAGCAATGGCGGGGACGTTCTTCAACACGGGTGTAGCAGAAATTTGGGGCGAAATGGTTAATCACAGCAGGAATTTCGAAAATCGCAGCGGGAGCAACGTTCTTCTCAGAATAATGAAAATAACTAAAAAACACGAAAAAATGGCTTATTCACAAGTTAAAAGGTTTTTTGTTTTTTTTCGAGATGTGACGTCATGGTAGTACGGGATGACGTGTGCAGCGTCAGGCGGTAAGTGGTAAGCGGGAAGTGCCCGCACCGCTTATGGACGAAGGCGGTAAAAGACGCGAGGGGAGCGATTCCATAGCTCTGACGCCACGTGGATGGTCTGACTAGTCAAAACCACCCATTCCCCGCTGGCTAAATAACTCACACGGGATGGGCAGCGGGATTGATCATGACCGTTGATCAATGGAGGGATGATCCGACGGCTGAAGGAAAGGGAAACATGCGGGGGATTGAAAAGTGGGCCCGGCGGGATTTACATTCGTTTAACTGTTATTTAATCGCCCCGAGAGGATTTCGATTGGTAAGTGAAAGGTTATTAATTAGTTCAAATAACTAATTAATCCCATATGCAAAGGTAAAGGGTCGAGGCGGAGTTGACTTGAGAGGAATGCCACGTGGACGGACCACGGTGGCGCAGGACTCCGTTGCATTTTATTCTTGTTTTTGGTGTTAAACACATATATTACATGTCTAACGCTTTTTATATATATTTTATTATACGATGAATTAATTAATACACAACTAATTCACCATAGGGCGGGATTAATGTATAAGGCTATAGTTTTAACCAAAGGGCTTTATAAAGCGGGGTGTTTATTTTCAACGTGTGGGAATATATACTTTGGTAAAACATTATAATAAAGGGTTTTGGGGATATTTATTAGAAAGGGAGTTATATACTTAGGAAAGGGTATTTCACTAGGGATTTAATATAATAGAGTTAAATGTTAATATGGCAAAGGACAAGGAAAATCAAAACATTTTTGTACATCTAAGAAAGTGATAACTTGTGAAGTAAATTGCAACATTTTATCTTCAACACTTAAACTTAGAATAACAAGTTATTTTGAGGAATTTTTATGGAATTTTGCATGAGTTTCCTAAGTAAAATAGGATTTTACTTAGGAAAAAGTTAAATATGGAAGATAATCAATGATGGATTATTTCAAGTGCTTAGGTCTTTTGATCATTAGGCCGAGGGTCCGGTCCCTCCAGAAGTCAAGGAAATGCCTTGAGCCCCTTTGATCTCCAATTACCTTAGTACTTTTGGGGAAATTAGTAAAACTCTTGAGTGGGAAAAATGATGGGGGAGGTTAATGAATTTGACTTTGCTTGCTGTGATTTTTCAGTGTATTTTCTGCTTCAGTACTTTTGATGAAAGTAAATGATTAACTAACATGTAGCGGCACCATTCATCAGATAACACTTTGTTGCACCATCTACCTACCCTATCTGCTTAACACTACCATTTTGTCTTCTTTATTAGGGTGCATTTAGACTTGCAAACCCTGATCAATCTTTTCTTTTTACATGATGAATCTATCTATTTCTACCCTTATTACATCCAAGGGCTCAGATTAAACTGTTGAGCACCTTTTTATTCACTCTACCTAGCTACTTATCTGCCAAGATTAAACTGTTTGGCTAGATATTTATTCTCTAATCTATAACATGAAATTGAAATATGACTAAGCCAAGTTTAAACAGTTTGACTTATTCATGAATTGTGGCAAAAGTTTCACAAGCTGCACACAATTGATTTATTACAAAAATGAAATAGCAGTGGCATTTGGATTTGCACACTTTCCTTGGTCTATTTTTTGCTTGGGGTTCATTTCTTTCTCTTTTTGACCATTTTTATTCTTTTTACCCTTTGATCTTTCTTTTAGGGTATACCCTCTTTACATTTTTTAAATTTTTTGATTTTTTTTTTTTTTGGTTTTTAAGAATATGGAACACCTTTGCTCAAGTAAGAAGGTTTGAACATATTCCACACTTCCATCAAGACAATCATGAAAGATGAAACCTATTGATATAGGAGGCTAACACTGGCTCCACTTGGGGATGGCTTTTCCTTGTGGAAAGTCAAGAACATCAGGTCAGATGCCTCAACATGTCTTCAAACTGAACTATGTAATCTCCTTCTTCTGGTAGCTTTATTGTACATATGATAGTGCAACTTCTGAAGCTTAGGGCCTTCACTTCGGGCTTCAACTTCAGCAATTCACCATCCATTCAAAACTTAAAACTTTGTTTCCCAGTTGGAAATCTTCTGCCTTGTTCCAATCTCAAACATGCATTTGCTGTGGTTGAAAATCTTGAATTGAATATAGTCCTTTTTCTGCAACCTGAAATCTGATCTAAAACAGCACACAAAAAAATTTCAAACCAACTTAATGAAAAACTAGCTGAAAATTGAAACACTAAAAAAATTGCTCAAAATTCTGAGCTTATTGGCACTCATTTACCTATTCTAATCTACTAAAATCTTATTGAATCAGGTAATACAAAAATGCCAATGAAGCCAATCAAGTAGCTGTAAAAATAAATGAACAACTTGATTGCTTGTGATCAAAATTGGAAGTAGGTTATGATCATGTGCCTTTATAATAAATGATATGATGTGTAAAGGCCACTTTTTATGTATTTGATCCTTATAGAGAAAACATGTTTGCAAATTTAGGCTCAAAAGATTCTCCATATAATCTGATATAGGATCAATAAAAGCATGATGTATGTTATTTACTTCTAGGCCTTCAATGACTAATTGTTCAATTGAATTATGAATATTAGACCATGAACTTATTTCTTTGGTCTTGTGTTTAAAAGAATAATCATCTTCAATATGCAAGTCAAAAGATAATACAATTTCCTCTTGCTTTGGAGAAGGAAGATTTTCAAAGAATTCTTTAGGATTTCGGAAATTGTATGACTGAATTTGAGAATGCAAAAGTTTGATTTCATTTTCATAATTTTCAGAAATTATATCAAGAAGCCATTTTTTAACTCGAGGAGAACATTTTCTTGATTTAAAAAGAAGAAAGAAATCTCTTAGAAAATCCTCATCAAACTGAGGTTTTGATAACTCATCCCTGAATTCATTTAAAATTTCATCAAATGGAAGATTTTCCATAAACCCTGTCATCCAGTATCATTATTAATGCTTTGGAATATGGATTATTTGGTTGTGGAATCAGGTTCCCAAACACAAACTTCATGTTATTTGTTACCCTTTAAAGTCACTATGAATACATCAATCCCATGTTCCTCTAGAATATCAGTTACCCTTATATTCAATTTTTTGAAGTCCTCAATGTGCTCCACCGCTAAACCCTTTTGTTTGATATTTATCAATTGGCTAAAGAAGGTGTTGCTTTTTGTATCATCATAATGTGCTATCATTTCCTCTATAGAAATTGACCAAGTGACAATTTTTTTACGGGAGAAAAGCCATCGATACCATACAAATATATTTTGTTCTAAATGTAAATTTGAAATGTGTACCTTTTGTGTGTTTTGCACATTATTGAGACCAAAATATTGCTCCATCTATAGTATCCATATTACGGGATCCTTGCCATCAGACTTTCTCATATCCGTCTTTGGAATATGGTGGTTCTTTCATCCAACATTAGAGTTTATGAAATCATGATTAACATTTATTTTTTTGTCATCATTAGTTTCCTCTACTATATTTTCGCCATTAGGAAACATTCCTTGTATCAAATTTTCCAAACCATTGATGTCTACCTTTAGATCATTCTTCATTTTTTTCCATGTTGTCTTTAATTTTTTCATCGATATTAGCTTCTATGTCATCCATATTAGCTTCCATGCCATACATATTAGCTTCCAAACCATTCATCTTAGCTTCCATGCCTTTCCTCAAACCATTCGTATTAGTTTCCACGCCTTTATTCAAAACTTCCATTTCATTTTTCGTTGCTCCTTGCGATAGCGAAATTTGGTGCACTTTCTCTTGTAATTTTGATATCTCATGTTGTGTTTCTTCATCTTCATGAGTCATAGTAGAGCCTTCTGAAGGCTTAATGGGTGTTGAATTATTTCTAGGGGGAATTTTAGAACCCAATACTAATATCTATTCTTCAATATGCCCTTGCAATAAATTCAAACTAATTTTTTTCAAACGACACTTATGTAATTCGAAAAAAATATGCTTTTGAGGAGCTCAATAGTGAAACTAAATTATATGTATGATTTCAGATCTTCAATATTTGAATTTCAGCTTTGAAGTGGCCCTCTGAATTTTATTTTGAATGCCATAGGTTGGACCTTATTTCGATTATTTAAGGAAAAGTTATGGCCAATATCCCACAATGACCTAATTATGGATTGGTTTAGTAGAGAAAAATTTTACAACTTTCCATGTGTAACCATTTACTCTTTCGGATCTGAAATTGATATATCGAAAACTACAGTCTATGTACTCGTGGAAACTTTTTACAGAATCCCAATCCGATGTTGAGAGAGAGAGTTCTAACATTTTTCCCATGGTCACCTCTTTGAGATGAAATTTGGGAGCTTGAAACAATCCTAACTTCTACACGTGATATCTCCAAAAATATTGTGAACCAAGATTTGAATCTTTTACAAGAGGTTCCTTAGTATTTCCACTTCGCACTATAAAAATTTTAGCTTCTTAAATTTCGTATACCAAAGGTTATAGCGAAAGTACCATGATGACATGTTTTAGTTGAAATTTGAGAGCCTAAAAAAAACCCGAACTTCCCCAGATGATATCTCCAAAAATATTGTGAACCAAGATCTAACATTTTGATAGGAGGTTCCTCAGGTTTTTAGCTTTGTTCTATATAAATTTCAACTTTTGAACCTTCGTAGAAAAAAATTATTGTGAAAATGCCACAATGACTTGTTTGGAGTAGTGAAACCCTAGAATCCAAAGCTCTGATACCAAATGTTATGAAACCAGCTTGAAAAATAGCAGACAAGAGAGATCAACGCTGTAGAAATTAGCCACTTCGAGGGGGAAACCTCCAATACATTACATAAATGAACCATTCTTGGATAATACAAATAACCTAAACCTCCTTCTATATATAGGAGTCCATGGGCCCACAATATAATCCTAGCCGACCTAACAATAATAATGTAAGCGCACAATAATAACAATATTTGGGTTACAGGGGTACAACAATAACAATAAGGGGGCTACACTAATAAAAATAAGGGACTAAACTAGTAATATAGGGACCTAACATTTGGAGGCTTCTCCATTAATTTATCTTCCTTTTGTTGCCTCCATAGATGTAGAGTTAGGCCTATATATTAGGTTTTTCACTATCTTTCAACAATTTTACGTGATGAAGGTAGTCTTTCTCTATTTTTCTTTGCAGTTATTTCATCATATTCAATAGTTCCCTAGTGGGAACATGAACTTGCTAACATAAATTTATGTAAATTTCATCTTCACCAATGTGGGTACCTTTAGTTGGTTCTACCATGATGTCCTTCTTTATAAATTCCTCCTTCTATTATTAATTGTGTTGTAAGAAAGAAAAAAATTATGTTAGACTAAATGAAATCTTATGCTTGGCTCAATGCCTCATTTTTAGAACTGTGTTATGATACCACTTGTCACATCCGTCATGGGATTATACTCATAAAAGAAATTTCCTATTAGAGGAAGTAGTTTTATTTTATTCTACATTAGAAAAACAACTACACCTAATTATGGAGACCAATTACAAGTGTAGCAGTTGTACTCATGTAAACTTCATGGCTCAATTTCAGTAAAAAATAAGTTTTTATTCCACTTAAAACTTGTTATTATTCTTCTATTTCATTAATTCACCATGTTATTACTTATTTATATGTTTATGCATATAATCTATGGTTAAATCCTTCTTCCTTTTATATATAAATGTTTATCCTATAGATTGTTAGTCGATATATACATTTATTTAAAACTAGTATATTTTATCCTTCTAGAAGTCTTCTTGTATGGAAAAGCTTAAATACTACATAAGATATATATATATATATATATAAACCATGAAACAAGGCCTGCCCCCTTATCATTGCATACTACGACTATGATCTTTACGATCATAACCATTGAAAACCCTTGTAATGGTATGCATTCAGGCTATGCCTTAAATTATTCCTTTTGTTTATATGAAGGTTTATGACCCTTGTTACAAACATATTAATGTGGCGGAGGTTATGTTGTGATTTTTTTATAGCATATAGAATTTATCACTCATCATTATATTGCAATATCAAATTTATGTGAACCATAATCCCATCATTATGGTACTCAGCTATAGTTTTATATCTATTATTAAATAACAATTTGTATCTTTTATGAGTTGTATTCCACTATAATGACATGAGTAAATCTACGAATACCATAATTTTTCCATTCCTAAATGGCCTGTGACTCTACGATTTAATATCAATGACTAAAATGCTTTTTGGATCATTTCAGGTGTAACTACCCACCCCCATCCCGCCATTCTAGTCACATTTGTTCCTCTCGTTGTTCTACAATGTGATATGAAACTATGGAATTTTTCAAACCCTTACTTCATTATTGCATCCTCTATGGATTCACATTTCTCTGTTTTATCTAACCAAATCAATGATTTACCACTAAGGGTATGCATTGAGGTATGGATTGTGAACATTCTGATAATTCTTTTATTCCTTTACATGCTTCGATCTATGGACGATTTACAAATTTTCTTTTATCTATCAAGGTTATTCCCCTGCAAGTAAATACTATTTTTTATCCATATTTATTATTAAAAATTGACAGCAGGGTTTTGCAGTTACATGGGGTCAAGACTTTGTCCAATAAACACTGAGTTTTTTCTAAATAGTGACATAAATCTAGTCGCTTTACCCATTTCTCTTCCAGGTAAAGAATTTTGATGACTCTATTAATTTTTTCACATCTATTTTATTTTGTGCTTTAAATATATATTACATATCTTCCCTTTTTCTTACTTTCAGGTGTCGATCGACTCATGGGTTTTCCTTCAATTGATAAGATAAGTTATGTTTTCAACACCAACCCATGTCAACCATTTCTTCAGGGTAATTTTGGGTGTTCTCTTTATTATTATTGTATGTTAATTACTATTGAGGAAATTTAATTACCTCTCATTTAATTGTCAACCCAGGGGTTTCGTAAAACTTGTGAATCATGCGTGCATTATATATGGTATAAATTAACTTTCAATTTAGATTAATCTAACTATGAAATCAATTGATGAAAAACCAAATTCGCCTATTCTAATTTATGCAAATAGACTAAAATTTAATTCTAATATATTGAAGAAAAATTGCAACCTATTCACGAAAAGATGTTCAAGATGAGCATGCATCTCTTGAAAATGATTATTTTCATCTAGGAATTGAAATTGCATGACATGAATAATTATTCTAAGAAAAAGAGTAAATCACACTTGCATAGAATTTAAATCCAAAATCTAAACTTCTTGCAAGAATTGAAAAACATGAATTGAAATATAAACTAAACATAAAGTAATCAATGAAATTATGATACAATCTCACACTCATCTAGGTGGAAAATCCAATGATGGATGAGGATGGAAAGTGAAGAAGCTCCATATGCAATAAAAACCAATTCAAAGTGAAAGAACACTCTTGAGTATGGTGTCAAATCTAATTCTTTATCCAAAACATGAGCATAACTCCCAACTTTACACATGCCTTTGAGAGGAGAAGGCTCTCCTATTTATAAAAAAACATAAGAAGCTACCTCATTAATGAGGATCCACTATTCTCTCCCTAGATCCCTAAAAATCTCAACCAATTATATGCATATCCCTTTATCCGTGATTTTTCTCCATGAGATATGGTTGATTCCTATCCCAAATCTTCTTCCAATCCTAAAGATAATTCGAAATTGATCCTTGGAGGCCTCATAAGAGTGTCTTGGAAGCTTCCAAATGACCTACTCTTGTCATGAAACTCAAGCCACTTTTATATATTAGCAAGTATATGTCATTTTTATAATTTTTAATCATTAACTCACTATAAACACTTGAAAAATATAACCTTATGAAAATACAATTATGAGCCCATATGATGATAGATATGTAGGGTTATATAGTGACAAAGTAATGGAATGAAGTTGATAAAGGTGAAATGATGTGTGAATGAAGTGAAAACATATGTCATTTTAAAGACATTTTGGAGACCCAACATACTCCCAACTAGAGTGATTGCATGTTCTCATGAAAATATTGCATTAATTCCTTTGATTTGCCTACAATATATTTGCTTTTGAATGAGATTGGCTTATATAAATGATCTTTAAACTTTTTATGAAATTATATTTAACAATTTCATTCCTTTTTGCAAAGTATTCCTTGTCATATATTGAATTGCAACATGTGTTGGTTGGTTCTTGTGTGGCAACCAAATTTTAATTGCTATTGGTTCTTGTATATCAATAACTTCTTTCTTTCGTTTTTGTAGAAAGGTTCCTTTAACATTTTGAGAATGAATCTTTAAATCATACATATCACATGCTCATTATTTAGTCGTCATTTTTCAAATCATCCAATTATTTTGAACCATAATGCAATCATAATTCATTAGGATAAGTATTGTAGGATGAAATGAAGTGAAACTGAATGAAGTGATATGAAAAGTGATCATAATGGATGTTCCTCCCCCCCGCAACTAAAGGTGTTTTCATTTTTTAAATGAGAATGGAAATATGGTAAAGTTTTTTCCAAAAGTTATAATTTCAGTATTTAAGGAATTTTAAGATTAAAAACTAGAAAATAACATATCTTTACTTACATAATAACTGGAAAAATTATGCATATTTAGAGAAGTGTAGATCCCGTTGCTGAATCATGGAATATAATGTAGAATATCATATGCTTCTCGGTTGAATAAATGGTGTATGAGGTTGTGAAAGTGGATTATTTATTTCTAATGCTAATTTTTTTTATTCACTGCAAAATGTTGAAGTGATATAGTCTTCACCTACTACAAAACCTGATGGTACAATTCTAGTCATGTGAAAAATGTGTTGTTGTTGAGCATGAAGAGAAGTCATTGGATTACTGACCATTAATGAATGTCGTAACTAATGTGAGGAAAACTCACCATTAATTTCAATGAGTGCCAAGGTACCAAAGTACATCTTGCAAAGTGAGAATAGATGAGTTGATGTCGAGCCACCTACAAGATCCAAAAATCAAGGGACATTGATTTACTCCCATGATTTTCAGTTAGAGAACTAGTTATTAATGCATACAAGCCTCAAGGTACTAATAAGGACTCTAACCTTTAACCTAGATAATGTGTTGATGTCAATAGGCCAAGACTTGTTAGAAGGGAGGCATTAATGAATTCCCCATTAGCTAATGTGAGTATGGAATAATGATTTTGGAAGGAACATGGAAGAAAAATTACATCAAGCAGGATTTATTTAATGGAAAGGAAAATGACAAAAAGGGAAACAAGTTAACAGAAAGTGAAAGGAAAAATTAGCATGTAAGAAGGTTGAATGTCTTTATTAATGAGTTACTGAAAATGAATGGAAATTATGGAAAATGTAAATGGAAAATGTAAGTGGAAAATGTGGAGGAAACATGCGACACTTGCAAGGAAAATGGTGACGATGATGTTTAGCAAAAATACTTGAGTAGCTTGTGAATTTGGAGAGGAAACATGGTGGCATTGATGGATGATATAAATGGATATAATTAGTTCATTTTTATCGAAATTTGTTGTAGAAAACCAATCATGCATAAATTGGCTTCCTTCAATTCTCTGATTGTCCTGGAACCTGAAAACAAGCATGGCATTAACATTGCAATAAAACATAAGTGTGTTTAAAGAGAAGTGATCAATTTATCTCGGTACCAAGGAAAAATATTTTGCATAATTAATGCTTATTAAAACATGTTTATGACGTGTCTTTGTTTCAAATTTTCATGGTTATTCCAATTTCACAATTGCGATAATAAATCCATTTTTTTTAAATGATGATATGCACAATTTTCTCAATTTACGTTTGAACTATAGCATTTCATAACGATAAATAAATATTAATTTTTGAGTGCTTAATGATTCCTACAAAAAAATCTTCAATCAAAATTCACCAAGTGACCCTGAACATAAAGTGCTCTTATGGTTCTTCTTCTTCCCTGAATCATGCTTGAAAACATAATATTAGACAAAATTATTTCGATAATGAAAAAACTCATTGTTATCAAAATTCAATTTACAATTAAATTTAGTTAAGGTGAGATATTGCGCCTTTATTCAATTAATTTCATCTTGTGTTTTCTCATTATTTTCCTTTTTTTCTTGCTGCGACAGGTAAGTTTAAATAAATCACAACACATTTTTCTCAATTTGCTCCAATCATGAATTTCACATCAATATTTAACACACATTTTTTTTTATGGTAATAACATACAATATAATTGCAATCTAAAAACTTAATGAAATATAAATGAAATAGTAAAACATCACTCCATGCCTCCTGTAGATACGGGAGATCAGATCTTCTCCTTCCATCATGGCCACAACTAAATCAGTGCATTAAATTAGAACTTGGTTTTCTCATGCAATCAACCAAATAAGGCTCTAAATAACCTCAAACATGTACCAAATGGTTAGGAATTTGATGAAATTTTCCATTGTAAACCTAATTCACCCTGTTTTGAAAAAAAAAACCATGTTTTATTTTTTTGCGATTCGTTTTAATTTGGTCAACAAATGTGTTTTAAAAACGATGTTTTTAGGTTGTTAAGCATTCTGGAAAATAATACTCTAAATAACCTCGAAGATCTCTCAAATGGTTACTAATTTGAGGAAATCGCTAATGATTAACGTAATCCACCATGTTCTGAGAAAAACTTATGTTTTATTTTTTTAAGATTCATTTTCATTTGGTCACAAAATTGTTTTAAAAATGTTGTTTGTAGGTTTCCACGCATTCTGGAAAATTCTCTGGTTAATAAAATCAATTTTTGGATCGTGGTCTATTCATGGGCTCCTCTTGTTATCAGTGCAGGACATGTAACTATTGAAGAGATGATTGGAGGCATAAATCCAAATCTCAGTATCATTGGCCCTCTCGAAGGCGATGCCATCGTCCAACACCAATTTTGATCTCCCATGTTTTCCTAGCCCATAAAATTGCATCTCATAAATTGATACATAGATTTATTCTTAGCTTGTTTAGAATTGATAGATTGAAGGTTGATGCAAAGCATATTCTCAATTTTTCAATTTTGTTGGAGATGAAAACAAAAACAAAAGATAATTGATTTTATTTAAAATTTTGCTTTTTCCTTATTCATAAACGTGATTTTTTTTTTAATTGAAAATATTTCTGTGTGGCTCTTACTGAACCACTAGAAATCCAAGAAAAATAAAAACAAATGAAAGAAATGAAAATTTTAAATACTTTTAAAAATTAAAAAATTTAATCAATAACTAAATTAAAAACTAGATCTGATTTTATTTTTCTAATTTATCCTATGCTATTTTAAAGGATTTTTTTAAGTATATGAATGTTTCCAATGGAGCCATTTACGGATTAAAATTTCTGAAATTCTCATATCCAAATTTGTAAAATGTACCTGACTGCATGTGAAAACAAGAGAAATTATTTTCATTTTTGGATCTGGCTTAAAGATTAGTTGAAGGTTGAATGAATGTTGCGACATAGTTCCTTGTTGAAACCAATCTTCAATATATTTTTTGCACTCCAAACAATATTTTATCTACATTCTAGATCTTTCATCCATAAAAGATTTAGTATCATTTTTTTTTCACAAAAATGATTGAAATGTATGCAGCTAAATTATTTATGCGTCTACATGTTTTAAACATGCATCTAGGAAAATAAAATAAAATAAAAAACTAAAAATAAACTCTAGACTTCCCCGACAACTGCAAAAAAAATTTGAGGCAATTTAATTACCTATCACTTAATTTTCAAGCAGGGGGTTTCGTGAAACTTGCGAATAATGCATGCACTATATATGCTAGAAATTAACTTTCAATTTAGATTAATCTAACTATGAAATCAATTGATGAAAAACCAAATTCACCTATTCTAATTTACGCAAAGATACTGAAATGAAATTTTAATCTATTGAAGAAAAATTGCAACCTATTTACGAAAATATGTTCAAGATGAGCATGCATCTCTTGAAAATGATTATTTCAATCTAAGAATTGAAATGATAGGGCATGAAAAATTATTCTAAGAAAAAAATCAATCTCACTTGCATAAAATTGGAAATCTAATCTAGGCACACTTCATCAATTCAAAATCTAAACTTCTTGCAAGAATTGAAAAGCATGAATTGAAATATAAACTAAACATAAAGAAATCAATAAAATTATGGTGCAATCTCAGAATCATTTAGGTGGCAAATCCAATGATGCATGAGGATGGCATGTGAAGAAGCTCCATATGCAAGAAAAATGAATTCAAAGTGAAAGAACACTCTTGAGTATGTTGCAAAATCTAATTCCTTATTCAAAAATCAAAATAACTCCAAAATTTACACATGCCTTTGAGAGGATAAGACTCTCCTATTTATACAAAACCATAACAAGCTATGACATTAATGAGGATCCACTATTCTCTCCCTAGATTCCTAAAAATATCAACCAATTATACACATATCCCTTTATCCATGGTTTTTCTCCATGACATATGGTTGATTCCTATCCCAAATATTCTTCTAATCTTGAAGAGAATTCTAAATTGATCCTTGGAGGCCACATAAGAGTGTCTTGGAAGCTTCCAAATGACCTACACTTGTCATGAAACTCAAGACACTTTTAGATATTAGCAAGTATATGTCATTTTTCTAATTTTTAATCTTTAATTCATTATATACACTTGAAAAATATAACTTCAAGAAAATAAAATTATGAGTCAATGTTATGATAGAGATGTAGGTTTATATAGTGACAAAGTGATGGAATGAAGGTGATAAAGGTGAAATGAGGTGTGAATTAGGTGAGAATATATGTCATTTTAAAGACATTTTGGAGACCCAACATACCCCCCAACAAGAGTGATTTCATGTACTCATGCAAATATTGCATTAATTCCTTTGATTTTCTTTCAATATATTTTATTTTGGATGATCTTGGCTTATATCAATGCTCTTTGGGCTTTCAGTTCGATTATATTTAACAATTTCCATTCTTTTTGCAAATTATTCCTTGTCATATATTGAATTGCAACATGTATGGCTAGTTCTAATGTGGCAAAAAAAATTTAATTGGTATTGGTTCTTGTGTATCAATAATTTGTTTCCTTTTGTTGCAGCAAGGTTCATTTAAAATTTTTAGAATGCATATTTAAACCATCCATATAATATTCTCATTATTTAGTCATAATTTTGCAAATAATACAATTTATTTGAACCATAATGCAATCATAATTGATTAGAACAAGTATGTTAGGATGAAATGAAGTGATAATGAATGAAGTCATATGAAAATTGATCATAATGGATGTTGCCCGCCCGCCCCCCCCCCCTCTCAAACTAAAGATATTTAATTTTTTTTAAATGAGAAAGGAAATATGGTAAAGCATTTTCCAAAAATTATAATTTCAGTATTTAAGGAATTTTACGATTAAAAGCTACAAAATAGCTTACCTTTACTTACTTAAGAATTAGAAAAATTAGGCATATGTAGAGAAGTGTAGATCCTTCTACTAAATCATGGAATATAATTTAGAATTTCATCTACTTCTTGGTTGCATAAATGGTGGATGTCGTTGTGAAAGTGGATTCTTTATTTCTGCTGCTAAATCTGTTGTATTCATTGCAAAATGCTGAAGTGATATAGACTTCACATGCTATTAAACTCGATGGTACAATTATAGTCATGTGAAAAATGTGTTGTTTTCAAGCATGAAGCTAAGTCATTGGATTTCTGAACATTAATGAATGTCTTTAACCAATGTGAGGAAAACTCACCATTAATTTCAACGAGTGCCAAGGTATCTAAGTACATCTTGCGAAGTGTGAATAGATGAGTTGATGTTGAGCCAACTGCAAGATCCAACGATCAAGGGACATTGATGTATTCCCATGATTGTTAGTGAGAAAACTTGTCACTAATGCATACAAGCCTCAAGATACTAATAAGGACTATAGCCTTCAACCTAGATAATATGCTAATGTCTATAAGCCAAGACTTGTTAGAAGGGAAGCATTATTAAATCCCCCATCATCTAATGTGAGTATGGAATAATGATTTTGGAAGGACTATGGATGAAAATTTTCATCAAGTAGGATTTATTTAATGGAAAGGAAAATGATAAAAAGGTAAACAACTGAATGGAAAGTAAAAGGACAAATCAACATGTAAGCGAGTTTAATGTCTTTATTAATGAGTTACTAAAAATGAGTTGAAATTATGGAAAATTTAAATGTAAAATGTGAAGAAAACATGCGACACTTGCAAAGAAAATGGTGACGATGATGTTTAGCAAAAATGTTTGAGTAGCTTGTGGATTTGGAGAGGAAATGTGATGGAATTTATGCATGATAGAAATGGATCTAATTGGTTCATGTTTCTTGAAATTTCTCATAGAAACCAATCATGCATAAATTGGTATCCTTCAATTCTTTGATTGTCATGGAACTTGAAAACAAGCATGGCACTAACATTTCAATAAAAATTAACTGTGTTCAAAGAGAAGTGATCAATTTCTCTCAATACCTACGCAATTTTTTTTGCATAATTAATTATTACTAAAACGGGTTTATCACATGTCTTCATTTAAAATTATCATTGTTAGTCCAATCTCACAATTGCGATAATAAATCCAATTTATAAAAAAAATGACGATATGCACAATTTCATCAATTTACCTTTGAACCATAAAATTTCATAAAGATAAAGAAATATTAATTTTCGAATGCCTAATGATTCCTACAAAACAATCTTCAATCAAAATTATCTAATTGAGCCTACAGATAAAGTGTTTTTATGGATCTTCTTCTCCCCTGCATCATGCTTGAAAACATAATATTAGACAAAATTATTTCGATAATGCAAAAACTCAATGTAAAAAAAAATCAGTTTACAATTAAATTTAGTTAAGGTAAGCTATTGTGCCTTTATTCAATTAATTTTGTATTGTATTTTCTCATTCTTTTCCTTTGTTTCTTGCTTCGACATGTGTGTTTAAATAAATCACAAAAACTTTTTATCAATTTGCTCCAACCATGAATTTGACATTAATATTTAAGACACGTTTTTTTTTTTTTTTTTTTTAATGGAAATAACATACAATAGAATTAAAATCTAAAAATTAATGAAATATTTACAAAATAAAAATAAAATATTAAAACATTACTCCATGCACTTGTAGATAAGGGAGATCGGATCTTCTTCTTCCATCATGGTCACAACTGACTCAGTGCATTAAATTAGAAACCTTTTTTTTCACGTAATCCGGAAAATAAGGCTCTAAGGAACCTCAAACATGTTTCAAATGGTTAGGAATTTGAGGAAATTTCTCATTGTAAACCTAATTCACTATGTTCTAATAAAAAATATTGTTTTATGTTTTTGAGATTAATTTTCATTTGGTCAGAAAATGCATTGTAAAAATGACGTTTTTAGGCTATTGCGCTTTTTGGAAAATAAGACTCTAAAGAACCTCGAATATATCTCAAATGGTTACTGATTTGAGGAGATATCTCATGATAATCATAATTCCCCCCGTTATGATAAAAACCCATGTTTTATTTTTCTGATATTCGCTTTCATTTGGTCACAAAATGTGTTTTAAAAATGTTATTTTTAGGTTGTCACGCATTCTGGCAAATGCTCTGGTTAAAAAAATTGATTTTTGGTTCATGGGTTGTTCCTGGGCTCCTCTTGTTATCACTACAGGACATGGTGTTGTTGAAGAACTGATTGGAGGCATAAAGCCAAATCTCGGTATCGATGGCCAAATCGAAGGCGATGCCATCATCCAACACCAATTTTGATCTCCTATGTTTTATGCACATAAAAATGCATCTCATAGATTGATACATAGATTTCTTCTTAGCTTGTTTAGAATTCATAAATTGAATTTTGATGCAAAGCCTATTCTCAATTTGTCAACTCTCTTGGAAATGAAAACAAAAAGAAAAGGGACTTGATTTTATTTCAAATTTTACATTTTCATTATTCATAAACATGATTTTTTTTATTGAAATTATTTCTGTGTGGCTCTTACTGCACCACTAGAAATTCAAGAAAAATAAAAATAGATGAAAGAAATGAAAATTTTAAAAACTTTTAAAAATTTAAAAATTTAATTAAGAACTAAATTAAGAACCAGATCTGATTTTATTTTTCTACTCTGTCCTATGCTATTTGAAAGGATTTTTATTTTTTTTTAATGTATATGAATGTTTCCAATGGAGCCATTTATGGATTAGAATTTCTAAACTTCTCATATCCAAATCTGCAAAATATACCTGATTGTGTGTGAGGACATGAGATTTTTTTTTCGTTTTTGGATCTAGCCCAAAGGTTAGTTGAAGGCTTAATGAATTTTGCAACATAGTTACTCATTGAGACCACTCTTCAATATAGTTTTTGCACTCCAAATAATGTTTGATATTCATTCTAGATCTTTCATCAATAAATGGTTTACTATCGGTTTTTTTTTTAACAGAAATTATTGAAATGTATTTAGATAAATGATTTATGCATCTTCACGTTTTAATCATGCATCTAGGAAAATAAAATAAAAACAAAAATTGAAAATAAACTCTAGACTAAAGGCTAGTTTCTATGCACGTTTCCTCGACAATGATGCCAAAATGTTGAGGCAATTTAATTACCTATCATTTCTCGGGGGTTTCGTAAAACTTGCAAAGCATGTTTGAACTATATATGCTATAAATTAAATTTCAATTTGGATTAATCTAACTATGAAATAAATTGATGAAAAGCCAAATTCATGTATTCTAATTTGCGAAAAGATATTGAAATGAAATTCTAATCTATTGAATAAAAATTGCAACCTATTCACGAAAAGATGTTCAAGATGAGCATGAATCTCTTGAAAATGATAATTTTCGTCTAGGAATTGAAATGATAGGGCATGAAAAATTATTCTAATAAAACAGTAAATCACACTTTCATAGAATTGGAAATCTAATCTAGGCACACCTCATCAATTCAAAATCTAAACTTCTTCCAACAATTGAAAATCATGAATTGAAATCTAAACTAAACATAAAGAAATCAATGAAATTATAATACAATCTCACACTCATTTAGGTGGTCAATCTAGTGATGCATGAGGATGGCATGTGAAGAAGCTCCATATGTAAGAAAAACCAATTCAAAGTGAAAGAACACTCTTGAGTATGGTGCCAAATCTAATTCTTTATTCAAAACATGAGCATAACTCCAAACTTTACACATGCCTTTGAGAGGAGAAGGCACTCCGATTTATTCAAAAACATAAGAAGCTACCTCATTAATGAGGATCCACTATTCTCTCTCTAGATCCCTAAAAATATCAACCAATTATACAACATGAGATATGGTTGATTCCTATCCAAAATATTCCCCCAATCTTGAAGAGAATTAGAAATTGATCCTTGGAGGCCACATAAGAGTGTCTTGGAAGCTTCCAGATGACCTACACTTTTCATGAAACTCAAACCACTTTTAGATATTAGAAATTATATGTAATTTTTCTAATTTTTAATCATTAATTCACTATAAACACTTGAAAAAAATAAATTTAGGAAAATACAAAGAGGGGAAAAAATACTGAGAGGGGCGGGGGGGTGGGGGGTGAATCATTATTTAGAGCTTACTAAATTTTTTTTAAATTTTCCCTTACAAAATTCCATGTTGAAGGCTTCAACCCTTGAAACCATTACAGACCACGTTTCATCAATTTTCATATTAGATCAAACAACATCAACACAACTCTTCATAAACATCAACAACCATAAACTTTACCCAATACTTCAATCAGAACAGTGAGACCACTGTAACCAGAACTCAAAAATAACCCAGACTTCAAAATAAATATGAAGATACAAACTCAAACTTGAACATTCATCAACTTAAAATGCATACGCTACTTCGCTTCACTGAACCCATGTGTATACGTGTTTTCCTTCACAACAACCTACGTATAGCTCTGTGAATACTTTTTTTCAAAATGTAATCAGTCTCAGATCCAAATCTGAGGCTTTCAGTCAGATATATTTAGAAATTCATAACCCTTCATTAGTTAGTCACAATGAACCATGTTTATTCTCTCATTGATCAGATTTGTACATAACCAACTTAGCAGCATATATAGTATTCAGACAACCCAGATCTACAAGAAGACTTCATTGACAAACAGCAGACAAATAGTAGGAATAATAGAAAAACCTTTGTAATAAGCTTCCGAAAACCCTAACTACCATACGTGTCCTTTCTAAAGCAAACCCGCGTATATACACACTTTTACTGAGACAAACTAGCGTATAGATCTATAAATATAAAATTTTCAGAATGAACTAGATCCATAGAACTTACCCAGATTTCTTCACTTGACTTTATTAAACATGTGCCAGGTCATAGATATAATCATCTCTTCAATGGATCACACAAGAGCATAGTCATTTCAGATTCAGAGATCCTGAACCATCATTGCATCCATTGGTGCATCATAGATTCAGATCTATCAATTAAAATAGAGTTCATCCCATGCATACATACCTTAGAGAAAATTATTTAGTTACTACCGTTACTCACGCACACCTTTTCAATATGACCTTCTTCTCCTTATATATATTTAGCCTTTACTAATACCATGAGTGAAAACCACACAACTGCTGATGGTACTCTTGGACAGAATCAAACGGACAATACAATGCTCAATACTGTGGGATAATACCATGGTAATGCCCCTTGGTTCCATAATTTTAGAGCGCAAAAGGCATACGTGACTTGGATCATTATTATCCACATGTATACGCGACTTCTCATCATAAAAACTACCTATATACTTATTCTTAATGTATACGTGGGTTGCCTTCATAAAATTAGTGTATACATTTCTTTCATACTTGGGTTGCCTTCATTAAACCTGCATATACATTGAGAAATATTTCCTATTTCATTTCTCTTGCACTTACTGAAATTCCTTTCTCTGTCACATCTGAATTGACCTGTATAAAGATCATTTTACATATTTAACACATAGGTTGCTTATCAAAAGGAAACTTATTAAGTAGGTTTCCATCAAGGACAAATTCATCAAGTAGGATTCCATCAAGGACAACTTCATCAAGTAGGTTGCCATTAAGGACAACATATTGCATCATATTTTCAACAATCTCCTTGATGCAATGAAGGTGATAAAGGTGAAATGAGGTGTGAATGAAGTGAAAATATATGTCATTTTAATGACATTTTGTAGAACCAACAATTATCCCATCTCTCATTTGGAAAAAAAATTTCTTGTGGTCCATTTTTTATTTAATTTAGTAGTGTAGTTACCTTTTTAGAAAGGATTCCAACATTGTTTTAATTATTTCCAAAGACGGATTTTTCTAAGAAGTGTCTCTTTGACCAGACTGGTTGGAAGTTATTAATGTTTTATTATTTCCTTTTCACTAAGGTTCTTTTACCACACGTCCAAAACCCAGTTGGGTTATATTTTTCACTTGGGTATTAATTGACTAAGGATCCTCTACCTTGTGATGCTTGCGCCTACTCTTAGATTCCTACTTACAACCTCCTCGACTACTCTCTTTTATTCATTGATGTTACCACTACTTATGATGTTTTAAATCTATGGTCGGTCAACCTATTGCTTGATTTCAAAAAGAAAATAAAAGGGAATTGACTTTTGGCCTAGGGTTTTTCATATGGCTGAGATATTCAATCTATGTTCTTTTTGTAATATATACAATTTGAAGCTTAAAATGTTGTCTTTAGTTTCAAACTTGTAGCGCAAAGTTTCTTTCCATTGAAATGTAAATAAAATAATCTGACATTTCTAGGGTTGGTTATTTTAAGTTTTTCCACTTTATTCCCTCTTGTGAGATGAAGTTTTCAATACATTTGTTATTATGGTTTCTCATTATTTTTCTATGCCCTTATACCCGGAAAAAACATGAACAATTGCATTCTCCTTTTTTTTAGCATAGTATTTTCTATATGATAATAGAATAATTATATCTTGTTTCATTTATGTGTATTATTTTTTGTTTAAAGGCTACTTATTGTAGAATAAAAGGACTTTTTTATTCCTATAACATGATAATAATTTTTGATCCAAGGGGATCTTGGTGGCGACTCGCTTATTCCACTTGGAGCCCCATCATTTTTTCTTTTAGTTTTTCAGTTTCCTTCATTGCATCACAATTTAATATTTTTAGCAGTTTTTTGGGTACTAAAATTATGGAGCCGTTTTGAGGGACTAAAACACATTTTTTAGGGAAAATAAAGACATTCTAGGTTTTTCTCGGCCTACTCTTTGAGATATTTAAAATGAAATATTATGATAGCCAAATGGAGATCTTATGAAAAAGTTACGATTCCATTAAGTTGATCAAGGACAAAATATTTTATCATATTGCCAAAAATCACCCCCTTTGGACTTGATGGAAACCATGATGGTGTTTGACTACCACAATAGATAATTAAATTAATCATAACCATTATTCAACCACAAAAATACTCTCCCGCTTTGACATCAAGGGAAAAGGGCGGATCAAAACCAAAACAAGGTTTCTCTTTCTTTGTAGAAAGATGAGCTTTGAAGATCTGATGTGCACTCAATTTACCATGCTCCCCCTGAGTTCCTTTAGGGGATTTTTGAGGTCTAAAATGAGCCTCCTAAGGAAATAATAAAATAATAGCTAAACCAATAAAATAATATTGATGAATTTTCAATTCACTTTTTACACCACAATCCATGTAACCATAGTTAAATTCAATTTAAAATTTGTACCAAAATAAAATTAATAAAAAAATTGCATTGATGTGACTGCAAATAAGAATGAGCTTTTCAAGAAAAATTTATTATCATTGAACAACTAATGCATTTGTCCTATGTGCTTAAATAACTTAAAATAAAATATAAATATAAATTTATAAATTATTAATTATATTATATGCTATTAATTAAAACTTATATTATTTAAATTGTATAATAACATGTAATTAATATAGTATATAAAAATAATATAATATAATGTAATAAATGTATAGGGATATGCATTGTTTCTTTCAAAAAATATGAAAGGACAATAATATATTTTTATTCATAAAGTGTTAAATGACATTTATTATGGGTACTTTACTTTGACTTTAAAAGTACTTAGAGCACTACCATGGTTAACCATGAGTTTTTATCCACCATTATGAATGTGACAAATAAGTACCTTTAACTCAAGCAATGCCACCTCAACCATTAGAGATGATTTCATCCCCTAAAATGTGATTGGCTCTCATAAAGTGAATTTTGATTGTACATTTTCCTTAGGAGGCCCGTTTTAGACCTCAAAATTGTGCTAATGATGCTGAATCTTCAGACAGATTTTTGAATGAAGTACATGACTCTATAACTCAATCGAGTATGACCTTTCCAATCACCAAGGACTCATACTTACATCAATGATCCAACTAAGTGAAATTACATATTTGACTCAACTACCCAACCAAGTGGGTTTACAAATTTGAACAAGTCCTTACATGACTTAATATAGCAATTATTACTTCATAGGTCTCAACATGAAATTTTCATCAAATTACAGATATGACTATTTATGACCAAAACCAGAGAATCTCAGACATGACATCATAACACAGTAACCAAACATAATTCCAAAAATGCATCATTTTCCATAAGACAGGTGCTCCCCCTTAGCTTGTGCATCCTGAACACCTTCAACAACCAAATCATCAAAGAATCTTCATCAAGGAGATAAATATCAGAGAATGATACAGAAAGATGAATACTGGAACAATAACAGAGATTACCCAACAACACCACAACTGTTCTGAAACGCTGACTCAAATAATTTCTGTCAGCAAAACCCATACGTGGTTTTATGCACAAAAACTCACGTATATACTTGTTTATCCTTTATGGAACATGCGTATCGAATTTAATATTCTGAAATTAAGCAGATATGATCTGAGAGGCAGAGACAACTCCTAGTTTCTGTCTGAGATATTCGAATTCCCCCTTTCACACCCAAGGTGGCTTTATTTTGGCTATCTAAACTGATCCACATCCATACTAGAGGTGGTTTATTCGTACTAAAGAGATTTAAGGGTCTCTTTACCCCACTTATTCATCTAACTATGAATAGAAGCAACATATAATATTCCAACTAGCTAGAAGCTAATTGGGAATATTATATTCCTCCCTCCCAAATGTTTCTTGTCCTCAAGCAACAGTAAATAAGGATGCTGCAAAATCTTCTCTCCTTCCGAATTGGAAACATCATCAGGTAGATCCCTCCATCGAATCAGATATTCTCTAATCACCTTGTTTCTTAACCGCCTCTCTCGAGTATCCAAGATAGCCTCCGGTTGTAAGACTAAATGGCCCTCATCATCAATAGGTGGGAGCTCCATGGTGGAAACCACATGTTGTCTAATGGCCTTCTTAAGGCATGATACATGAAAAATGTTATGGATCTTACTTCCATTGGGAAGCTCCAACTCATATGCTACCTCCCCAACATGACGGATCACCCTGTATGGCTCATAGAATCGAGGCTTGACCTTTTCAACCACCTTATCCTTTAGTGTAGACTATCTATATGGTTGAAGAAGAATATAAAACAAATCATCCACCTCAAACTTCCTCTCTACCCGACCACGGTCTGCATATAAATTTTGTTGTTTTTGTGCTGTAGCAATGCTATCTTTGAGAGCTTAGAGTATATCCTGACTATCCTGAATCCAATCCTTTTCTCTAGGAGCCTTGCTTGCCCCAAACATCACATCAGGAAATGATAGAGAATCATACCCATAAGGAGTTTGAAATGGGATCATGAGAATGGACATATGAAAGGTTGTGTTGTAGCAATACTCCCCCAAATGGAGCTAGTGTAGCCATGCCTTTTGCTGCCCTGAAACATTGTTTTGCAAGTAACCTTCCATCCATTTGTTTACTATCTCGGTATTTCCATCGTTTTTTTGTTTATATCTAGTACTCAGTGTAAAATAAGTACCCACTAACTGAAAAATATCATGCAAAAAGATGCCCATGAAGCGACTATCCCAACCACTGACAATGATCTTTAGAAGACCATGAAATCTAAAGAAATCTCTAAAGAAGAGCTCGACTACCTGGGAAGTAGTACATTGTGAAGAAATAGAAAATAAATGTGAATACTTTGTTAGTTGATCAACAACTACAAAGATACAATCCTTACCCTGAATCATAGGTACGCCGGTGATGAATTCCATGGAAATACTCTCCCACTTCCCATCTGGAATAGGGAGTGGTTAAAAAAATAATGCGGGATGGTTATGATGTCATTTTTTTCTTCTGGAAAACTACGCACTTATTGATGTGTTGAAGCACATCCTCCTTGAGACACTTCCATGAGAATCTCTCTCGAATATCCTGATATGTCTTGGTGAATCCTTGATGCCTAAAAAGTCGTGAATCATGTGATGCCTACAAAATATTCTTGAGTATAGAGTATCTAGCCAAGAAGTCCCAATCATATTAATAGATGACCTCATCCATCACTCTATACCTCTCATCAGTCACCTGCCCATCTAATATCTCACATGCAAAGCGGTCTTTGGAATACTCCATTAGAAATTGAGCCTTCCAATTTGTATCCATGCTCATTAAGGACAGTGTTGCTGGCCTTCGAGATAGAGCATCTGCCACTACATTACTCTTCCCCTTCACATATTCAATGTCAAATTCATACGCCTGGATCTTTCTCACCCACGATTTTTGTCTCCCCTATAGCTGCTTCTACTCAAGAAATAATCGAAGACTATTGTGATCAATATTCACTCGGAACCTGTCACCCACCAAATGTTTCTGGAACTTGGCTAAAGAATACATGATATCCAACATATCATTACCGTATATCATATACAACATCTAATGTGTCAGCAACTCCCTACTCTCAAAATTTATGGGGTGTCTCCCTTGCATCAACACTGCTCCAATGCCTTCTCCTAAAGCATCACATTCCAACACTATGTGTTGGGTAAAATCTGGTAGAACCAATATCAGGAAGCTACTCATCACCTCCTTGACCCTATCAAAAGCCCTCTGTGATGTTTTTTTCCAACTGAAAGCTCTCTTTTGAGTCATATCTGTAAGTGGTGATGCTAGTTGAAAGAACCCTTTAACAAACTTCTGGTAGTAGGTGCAGATACTTACAAACCCCCCAAGTTCTGTGAGATTCTTTGGCTCAGGCCAATATCTGATAGCCCAGATCTTCTCTTCATGAACTCTCACTCCATCTACTCCAATGATGTGGCCAAAATAGAGCCTCTTTGTAAGTCCAAACTCACACTTGGATATCTTGGCATAGAATTGTTGCTCCTTAAGAATGTGTAGTACTGTCTCAATGTGTTGTAGGTGCTCCTCCCATGTGCGGTTGTAAATAATAATTTCATCAAAGAAGACCAATACAAACTTCCTAAAATGACCACAAAAAATGTGGTTAATGCAAGATTGGAATGTAGCCAGAGAATTGGTTAGCCCAAAATGCATCACCAAGAACTCAAAATGGCCATAGTGGCATCAGAATGTTGTCTTGGGGATATCTTCATTCCTCACTTTGATTTGATGATATCCCGACCTCAAATCAATGTTGGAAAAGTACTTGGATCCTATTATCTCATCCATAAATTCATAAATCCTGAGAATTGGGTACCTATTCTTCATTGTCTTTTTTTTCAAGGCCATATAATCAGTGCACATCCTCAATTTTTCATCCTTCTTCTTCACCAAAATTGTTGAAGAAGAAAAAGGACTAGTGCTAGGTCAGATGTGTCCTAAAGCCAAAAGCTCCTGAATGGATTTTTCAATATCATCCCTATAGGATTTGGGATGCCTATAGGGCATGGTGATCACTTCTTGGATCCCCTTATCTAAATCAATAGTGTGCTCAAACCCTCGGTCAAGAAGTCTCCCGGGTGGAATATCTCCAAATATTGTAGGATAACGGTGCAAAATATATAGTACATCCAGGTGTACTGGTGCATCGTTGCACCCTACTTCTGACATATGCAGTTATAGTACCCACTCTATGTCCCCTCTATGTGAATCAACCTCCATCCTATGTGTTGAGACAAATTGGGGTGGATAGGTGTGTATGCCATTGATTTTCTGATTTTTACCATTCCCCTTCTCTGTCCATTCCATCTCTAATGTTTCCCAGTCTGTGGTAACCTTCCATAAGGTGATTAACCACTGGACACCCAATATCACATTGGTGTCAGGAATATCAACCATAAAGAAGTGGTCTGTCAATGAGTAAGTTCCCATAGTGATGGTTAATGTTGGAACATACCTGGCACATTGCATGGTTCTAGCACCTAGAACCAAAACCGAGAAACCCTCAAAGTCTTCCATTTGAAAGCCCATCCTCTGCACCAATTGAGTATGAATACATTTATTGGTGGCTCCATTGTATACCAATACTGATACTCTTTTTCCCTAAATAGTGCCTCTAAATCTCAATGTTAGATACTTGGGAACTCTCCACAAGGATACAAGAATCCCTCCCATTGGAGAAAATGTTCCCACCACACCTCCTACTGGTGGTGCACCTTCTCCTGCTGCTATAGCACTGGTTTCCTTCTCCTCATCATAAAATATCTCAATACAATGTGCCTTCCCTGCAACACATTGGATCTCCCCTGGCATTATCATCAAGAGATTTTTTTTCTCATGATTCTCCTTTATTTGAGAGTAGAACTTCTGTTGGAAATGGGATTTTGCCCTAGGTAAAGCATGTTGTAGGTATTTAGCCCTCTCCATAGATTCTTGGAGTGTAGTTCGTCTAGTGGATTTCACCAACCCATGCAATGGTTCAACCAACCCATCAATGAAAATGCAGACTCTCCTTGTCGTAGTGAGGTCAGTCGCCATGACTGAAAGATTTATAAATTCAGATATATAAGTCCTTGGATCTCTTATTTTCTTGAGCCTAGTTAACTCAAAAAAATGTGCTTCTGGATTCCTGGGATCAAATCTCTCCACCAACCTCCAGGTGAAGTCTGCATAAGAAGTGACACTAGCATGCCCAAGTGTAGATAGGCTATGAAACCACCATTCATGTGCTTCACCTTCTAGGTGCAGCACTACTATTTTGATAGCCTCCATTTCTAAAACTCTATTTAGTTGGAAATAAGTATCCAAATTCTCTACCCGAGCCTTAGCTGTGCACTTGGGTGATCCACCATAAGAGGGAAAAAATAACCTGCCCATAGTGCACTCTAGATCTTGGTTCTGCATATACCCTCCACTTTTATGGTGATTGGAGGATCTCCTTCCATCCTTGATCCGACAGAACTCGTGAAAGTTAAAATTCTCCTTGAACCTCTGAGATTGAGATTCATATTCCACAAAATAGCCACCAAGGGTTTCTTCCCTTAATGGTCCTCCACCCTCACTTCCTCATGATATTAATGTGGGCATAGTGGACGTTGTGAAGAAGGTTCTGCTCCTGGTTTCTCATACCATGAATATGAAGTGCCAAAATTTTTTCCATGATGAAACCCTCCAAGGGATTCCTTCTCCCTTTATAACCTCATCTCTTTGATATATTTTGCAATGTTCTTCATGGTTTAAAGAAGAATTTTTGGGGTCTCTTTCTCCTCCATTGCTATAGATGTATTTCCCCATAAAATGAGCCAATATTATGCTCTGATACCCCTGTAATATTCAAAGTTAGGACAGACTGTACTATTGAACACAAAACTAGAATGTACTAAAAATAATAATGTAAAACACATGAGAAAATCATGTATTCATTATATTATGTATCACAACAGCAAAATGTACAATGCATTGAGGATCAAATCACTCAAACTAGGCAAACAAGCCTCCAAAGTCCAAATACAGCAGAATCCCAAATGATGCTGCTACACAGAAATGCAAGAATACATGATAGCACACTCCTAGTGAGGGTTATTGCTACTAGAAAATGGAAACAACTGGATCTATTGATATGATACTCAAAAAAAGTTGAAAATGGAGAATCAGTCTCTCAAACACAATCCCAAGATAACCCGACAAGGGTTTCTTGAAATACACAAGATGCAAAAAGTGCAAACTACAACTCTGTGGCTGAATCATGCTAAATGGATAAAGCTCTACTAAAATATGGCTGAAATAATGAATATAAGGATGTACCTCCTCCTCCCTATCTTTCCGAGTGAAATGCTGCTCCTTTCACTAGGAAACTAGCTCATAAACAGGGTTTCTCAATCCTCCACTGCAACACACTGCAAAATAACGCAGTTCCTCAAGGAGACTGTGTTGTGGCTGAAGATGGCTCCTTACCCAATTATGGATGGTGGAAATGAAGCTCATAATATCTCTCCTGAGTGGGCACTCGAAGTCCCCCAAGGTAGAGTGTGGGATTCCCGCCTAGAAATGCCCTTGTACTAAACAATACATCAAACTCCGCTAAATAGCTGAAGCATGCAATAAATCTTAAAACTCAAACATAAAAAAAAATTATGAATGCCTCTCATGTCTACCACCCCTTTCCTTATATGCTTGGTGAGCTTCCTCACCCTTGGCCCCACTCATTTATGATGCTACTTCCATGCAAAGACTCCTCCTCCAAAACTACGTTGTCCCCACTAGCTCGACTCTCTCCTATGGTAGCACTGATGATTTGGTCAATCTTGACCCAGTATACATGCATTTCCCCCTTTCACAACCAAGGTGGCTTTATTTTGGCTATCTAAACTGATCCTCATCCATACTAGAGGTGGTTTATTCCCACTAAATATATTTAAGTGTCTTTTTACCCCACTTATTCATCTAACTATGAATAGAAGCAACATATAATATTCCAACTAGCTAGAAGCTAATTGGGAATATCAAAAATTTATTTTACAACTTGAGATAAATTGGAAAAATAAGTCTTCTACATGAAAATGATACATTTTGGAGCAAGGTCAAAGTGATGGTCAATGCATCATGGATAAGAGTACCTGAGCCAAATCAACAACAAATCAGCCATGAGATTATGCTCTCTTCTCCAATGCCAAAAGGTAAACTTGAGGTAAAAATAGCTTTAATTTTTTAAAATTTGTTAAAAAAATTGGATATTGTAATGAAAAAACTATTGTAAGACATGTGATCCATGTATTTCACCCTATCATATCCGCATTCTTTAAATCAATTTCTGAATACTTCATTACTATTCTACTTTTCATGCATAATCAATCCCAATAATTATTTCAAGCGTCATACCTTACTCAATACTCTACAAACCTTGTTATATTTAAACTCCATACCATGATTACATAATCTTTTCCGTCATAAGATCTTATGTTTGTCTTGTAATAATGTTGCCTCCCACAATTCTCTTGTTTAACTTTCTCTTCTTGCTACAATATAAATTGATTCATACCTCCTTGATGAACTATTTGACCATTTTTTCCTTCATATGAGATTAATTCAAAATATGGAGATGATTTTCTTAATGAACGATCATAGTACTAAAAATTTACATGGAGCATTTGGATTATGTGTCATATTGTTCATGTTCATATTTTTAATGGAAGCCAAGAAATGATGAGTACAATGCCACAACAAGAAGAAGGTTGCAAAAAGTCTTTCTTCACACACTCTTGAAATCACTTGGAAGTATATTTTATCTTTGATCAATTATGCAACCCTCACCTATAACTATTATTTTTTGTTATGTCCAACTCGTCTTGTGAGATATTCACAATGGGAAGTCTGATTGCATTGATAGAAAATTAGTCATGTTTCACATGAAGATCATTCATTAGTTGGTGAGATCTTGAAGAAAATATTTGACAACACTATTGAAGTAGGATTGGTTTCTATGAAAAAAATTTATATGCATGGATGATAAGAACACAAGTGTTATGGGCCACAGTTTATGATCATTTCCAGCCATACTAATGGGATGAGTTTCACAAGGAACGAAATAATTTTATTGATGTAGTAAGAGTCTTGATGTGTTATTCACAATATGGAATTCTACTAAGGATTGAACAAATTGTGCATAGCTAAGTAGTGACAAGAACCTCATAAATAGTTTCCAAGTTATTGAAAGAGCTATATTTTAAAAAGCATGAATTTACAAAGGTTTTGACAACAATGAAAAAGTACTTGTGTGTGCTACTTTGTGGGAACCCTTTCCCTTCACACAAGTTGTATATGATATTGTGAAATAGGCTAATAATTAATGCAGGAATGCTTATTTTATTAGAGAAGGAAAAATCAGCAGACATCACTTCTATCTCTATCACATCCATGAGCAGCCTAGTATGTGAAGACTTCAACTTTTTTGACTTACAAATGATGATGTGTAGCTATTATTTATTAATCTAATGACACAAAAATCAAGTGTAGAAACAAATATTTATGCTACCAAATTAGTAATCTTGAAAAACAGAGAGAGAAAAGTGCATGTTATTGAGGTAGAGCGTTAATATTTCTCTCTTGGATATTTTGTCAAAGATTTAGTTGAAGTCACGGAATAATGCAACACTAGGAACTGGTTGGATTATGAAACTTTGTAATTATTTGTTTGCATGAGGACATGCAAAATATTTGGTGTGGGGTAATGTTGGGCCTCCAATTTCTCATAGTTTTGTTGATGAAACCACCCATTTTCGCATCATTCCATTCACCCATTGTCATCATTTTTAACCATATTTCTTCATAAGCACACCAAATTTCTGCATACACATTTACATGTTTTATTATTATTATTTCCATTATTTTTAATGAATTAAGAATAATTGTCCATGGTTATACTAATGACAGTTTGGCCAGTTCGAGTTTCTGCAATTTAGCCAATTTTCTATAGTTATCTCCATGGTTAAGGTAGTAGAAACACTCTAGAAGGAAATCTGACACTAGAACTGGTTTCCATAAGCTCGAATATGGATTTTCATTGCTTAAACATCACCCATCTCACACGTGTGAAACCCAACAAAATATCAAGGGAAAAATGCAACAGTTTTGACCAGTCAACTTAAAACGTGTTTTTTGAGTAAATTAAAATGAATTTTGGAAAATGAAAACATGGGTTTTTTTCAACATGTGCCACATTAAGTTCCTTGTCAGTATATTTCTCAAATTCATTACCATTTTAGATATGTTCGGGGTTCTTCAAAGCCTTTTTTGCAGATTACGTGGACAAATGGTTTTCCAATTTGTCATTCAATGCGCAGTCACTAAAAATATTGGAACGAGTTATTCTTTAGAAAAATTGTGGCAGGGAGATCATTATTATCATATCTAGGAAAACATTTGATCAAAGGATCCACCAAATAAGATTGGATTTTATTTTCAAAAATTATCTCATGATGAAAACTTAAGCAAGAAAATTATGAGTTTGTTAAATTTTTGAAAATTCTATAAATTGTAGTCTCTTTGATGAGAGGAGAGATCAAATGTCAATGGTGAATATTAACTTGTAGTTTTTTCTACTATTTGAAGAAGACAAACTCTATTTTTTTTAGTGAATGGACTCTATGATATGACGCAACTATGAATGAAATTGGTGATTTAAATCAAGTGATTTGAGTTCATAATTACTCACACTCACTAGGAGGGCCCCTTATGGAGTTGTGAGATAGTATAGTTTTCATTTTAATTTCATCTTCTTCTTTTTTTCAGTATTTTCTTCGATTTATTTTTCAATCCCTTTATATGTTTCAGTTCTCTTCTTTCAATTATGTCTGTTAAAGGTTGAGTGCTCAATCTAAACTTTAAAATCCAAAACACTTTCCTTGATGTATTTTCTTTCATTTTCATTCTTGTTATATTCATCATTTTGATAGATATGGTTGGCTCTTAATATAATATACACATTGGTAATTTTTTCATTCTCTTGCACTTGAAATTTTGTCAACATATCATTTTCTTCACTACTTTCTATAATAGTTTTCAATTCCAAGTTTTTAGAATAGTTGTGATTTCAATTTGATAGTTATATTTAATTTCAATTATGCATAAATGTTGAAATCTGGTCTCCTAGCACATATGGTGTAGTGTACTTAGAAAGCTCACGTACTCGGATTGACATATAAATGCAAGTAATTTAAGAGTCAACTAAATTTCCCAAAAATTATACCTTAATTACCACAACCATGAAATCCTAGTTGATATATTTTCCTTCTTTCCTATAACCACAACATTTACCTATATAAGTAATCTCTTCCAAAATTCCCTACAATTCATGTACATTATTTATAGTTTAATATCCATGCTCATGGAAACAACTTCACCTATTACAAGTTAGAGCTATCATTTCTATGACTTATAATAAAGTTGTGAATTTGTAATAATTACCTAGAATTCCTAAAAATTAACTTTCATACTCCTTCTATCATTCAATCAATAATATTTAGAATCTACCAGATACTTATATATTCTTCTCCTAGGAATATTTTATGATCTATCTCGATCCTCCCAACTATAATTTGGTTTATTTTCTTCCTAACCAACTACCATCAAGATCTACCCCTCCCTATTAGAGAAACAATCTCAAGTATTCTATGCTCATTTTCTAGAAACTAATTCTCTTAAACCTATAAAAGTAGTGTACTTCTTTATTTTTGAGGTTCCAACCAATATTTCTCTCACGATGGTTACAGTTAGGAACCTCTTTATTTTTCTCCCATGGGAATTCCTAAATATATCCATCAACATGGAATTTATCTCTAGCTATGATATACATTTTTGGTCTCTGTAGGATTATTCTCTTGAAAAATGTGAAAATGGAGAACATTTCCTTCTTCTTTTTTCCCTCCTCCTGGGCATAACATATTTCAATTTTTTTCTTAACAATTAGGAGTTATGTTCCACCTAACATATATTAGCACATTTACAAGGGTTTTAATAATGCGCACTTTCTTTTTCTTTTCTTTTTTAATATGTAAAAGTTGAATATCTATATAAAAATAAATATTAATATTTACATAAAAATAATTTTCTATACTTTTTAATTTTTTAGTCATAATGAAAATGTAAAACCATAAGTAAGTCATAGAAAAATAATTAGGGGCATCACACTAACCATCTGGGTTGATTATAGGTTGGTCCCTCCTGTTGTAATCTCATAGACAGATCTTGACTGTCTTGGGAAATCCACAAAACCTATAAAGACTAAATAGTTTCCTGGAGATAAAACACCTTTGAATGTAATGTCATCTTAATCACAAAGACAAGCCTAATGGACTAGTATGGCCTTTAATTTAATGGGTATAGATTTCAAATTGATAAATGGAAGAGGAAATAGTTTGGAAAAAGGTTGATCTCATTGGCCAAAAGGAATCCAATGCTTACACCCTAACTATACAATGGTGAATAAAACAGTGTAAACAAAGATAATGAGATTGTTGAGGCCATTGATTTCCCTTTAAGGATTTCTCTGAATAAACCCAGGTATTGTTTTCTATATACGATAACGTAAATAAATTAGTGTACCTTAAGGAAAGACCATTTCCATCATACATAAACCTCATGTGAAGAAAAATAATCATGGAAATAATACATAAGAAATTAACAAGACATTTTGCAATGCATCAAAGTCCTAGAATAGCACTGATATTTTTCATTAATATACAAAGAAATTTAACATATCATTTACCCAAAAAAAAACATTTTATCTTCGAACTCTAACAAAATGTAAATTTTAGACCTTTATTTACCTCATAATTAATTATTTCTAATCAGTTGTAAAACCAACTCCTAGAAACATTTGCAAAAATGGTAATAGTTCACATTACAATAAATATATATATATATATATATATATATATATATATATATATATATATATATATATATATATATATATATATATATAAAGTGTGACTTAAGTGGGCCCTTGGTGTTATTAGATTTCATGCAGAACATAAGCTGCAAAACTCCTTGACAATTGGGAACTATGCAAGTCCTAGTTTCAACCATGTTCACATAAAAACTGGGGTTAGTTTCATAGAAGCCACTTATTTCCATTAATATAATTGATGGTGTTTTGCAAAAATTTGAAAGGGTGCCCCAGACATAAATATTAGTCGTTAGTCATTGATCTGTAGGTTAGCGATTTGGGGAAACCACTCCTTAGGAGCTCCCAACACACAAAATTTGTGCATATTAAATCACTGAAATTTCGTTGATTTCTAATTAGTGCATTGAAACTATGAATAGGAATACTTATAGGTATATCACATGTCGTTCATACTCATATGAAAAACATCATTGTTGACACCTAGTTCTGGTGAAGGTCAACATTTTTCTATTGGTTTCTCATCTTCCTTAATTTATCATATAATTTCATATGTAACTATAACACACAAGCTCTTGAGCTTCCTCCAATGTCATTTGGTGGAATCAGATTAGCCAAAAGTCTCTTTATAAACTTATTGATGTTACAAAATCCTTTATTGACTTTTGGGCACTTCATGAGGTATTTGAATACCATGTATTATGCTAAGACCACAATAATTTCTTTCACTAGTGATGGAAAGCTTTCCATTTCATCTTCACTTAGTAGGATCTGGGCACAAAACATTTGATCCAAGTGGGGACAATGTTTTTCTTGTGAAATAGTGATAACTAGAGACGATTAGCCCTATTGGGCATGGAGTCAAGTCTTCTCTAAAAATTTCCTGTGATGCGAAATCTCCCAATACATTTATTCTCTATATTATTACTCTCCTATTACAAAATGTAAGTCCAAAATTAAAATTATTGGAAATTGCAAACTAAAATTAAATGTTCAATTGCTGAGCTTATTTATTTACATGTCCCATTTACTCAAGTATATCCAGATTTCCAAAGCAACCATGTGTGTAACATTGTAAAAATGAAATTTATTTTGTGTACTTAATTAGAGAAACCTCCAAGGAAGAGGAAATGGCCCATGTAAATTCCTTTAGAAGATCTCACATACATCTGTAGATTGGTAATATTCCAAAATATGGATTTTTTAAAGACTCAAAAAATAAGATTATATCATATATTCCACTAGATCTTCAAAGAAGTTTTTTATTTTTATTGGTCTTTGAAAAATCCCCACTATTGATTTTTGAATTTTACATACTTGATTTCCATTTTCTGTTGACAACCATTTAGGATGAAAAGAAAAATCCAACGTTAGTTCCCCATAATGCTAGTGTTTTTCATTTAATATTAACACTTGACAAAGGAATTTATCTGCCAACAAAAATTCTTAAGAATATGGAGTAGATTCTCCTTTTCCCACAAAATTACTAGATTCATGAACAATATAACGGTCTTCAAAACACTCAAAGTATTTCTCATTTTTAGCAACAAGTTGCTAATTTAAATTTACATAATTGTGGGATTCTTGTTTTCAATAATATGGGAATCCTTTGTCACTTTTTGAAGGCCCCTCCTTATATTTAAACATGCACTTTCCTGAAAATAATTCCCACCATTTCCTTGGAAGAGCCTCTTGTTTCCAACAATATATTTTATTTCACTCTGGTAAGAAAGTTTCCCAAAGGACCATAGATTATCTTCAATATATTGTGCATAAAGAAACATTTACTCTAGAGTGCAAGCCTTTCTCTCGCAAAGATAAAAATCCAAGTCAATAGAATGAGTTGTTAAATAAGAAACCATGTTGATAGCTTTGGGAGGTAGAATTTATTTTGGCACACTGACATATACTTTTGAAACCTCCTATCAAATTTGATGATTGATTCACTTCTCTCCCTCTGAATTGTATATAATTCCATGATATTTTGTTCATATTAATTGAGCTTACCCCAATATCTAAGAATATGCACCAAAAAATTTCCTATGAATTAATTGAACTAGCCCTTAAATGTTGTAATATCTATTTATCATCCCACTTCGATGGATGAAAGAGCCACCTCAAAGCAAAAACTTCATGAAAATTTCAAATTTTTCCAAACAATATTCAAATCCTAAGAAATGTTGTTCGAATGTAGCATCATTATTTTGTCTAAGGAAATTTGGAAAAAACTTGTAACCTTTTGAAGGATAGTCATGAAGGATTTTGGGAAACTTCAGGGGTTTAAATATTTCCCTGATTTTGAACTAAATAGTAGTGGATTATTTTTTAGGAAAATTAGTGGCTCTAAAAAATTATGAGTTAATTTGTTTATGCTCAAATTGTGGCTGGTTATTTTTAGGAATGGTGATACAGACAAAATTTCTCTCATTAGATTTAAGAGATGAAATCATCCCAATATCAATGATACATGAATAAGGGAGGTATTCCTTTTCTGAAAAATAATTTAATTTTTTGTTTTTATAATCCTCTTAGAATATGAAGAAAAAAAGAATATTTTTAATGTGTAGAGGAAAGTAGATGACGTAGCTAATGAGGAAAAATAGAGATTCCTTGAAAAACCTCAAAATTTGATAATGTAACATCCTCGAGTTAAAATTTCATGTAATAAACTTAATAAAGGAAAAAGAATAGGACTAAGGTCATCGGACACATATTCTAAGTTAAATGTCTTGGAAAACATCATAGTGGGTGTCACTTTGGTTTATTATGGCCACTAAGGAAATTATCAAAGGAATTTGCAAAAGAAAAGAGGCATTAATTTGAATTTTATTTATGAAAATAAATGAAATAGGAGAAAAGTGAGATGAAAGGTCATCGGTTTGCATGAGGGAAAAATTGAAGGAAAAATAGAGGAAAATGAAGAAAATAGAGGCCTAAATAATAAACAGGCTTCCAGGGGTTAGTTGAGCTTTTGCTGGTTTAGCTTTTGTTGGTTTAGTTTTGGAGCTGTCTCTCTATTCTCTCATACTCTTTCACACGGAGCATTATTTGAGAACTTTATCATTCAAGAATGGTAAGTGAAGGAAGGATAAGGAAATAAAATGAAATAAAGGGACAAGAAAGAACAAGCAAGGAAGGTTGGATTAAGCATCTTTAACATGAGGATTTGCAAGTAACACATTGCATGTGTGATTTCCTGGCTAGCTTTTGGATGCATGGTACATGAATTTTTGTATTTTCTCCTTTTCTTATAATTGGCATGGGTTTTTCCTAGTGCGGTAATGGTTTCAATATTTCCTTTCCATTTCTGGATAGCCATGGTGTGATGGGAGTATTTTATTGTTAACCTTTGTATTAATGGAAGTTTTTGGAACTGGGTGAGGTGGTCTGAGGAAAATTCCCAAGGGTCAGGGGTGCAGGTGGTTTAATCTCTGGGAAGCACTACATAGGTGGGTGGATATAGGAAAATTCTCAAGGTAATGGTGAAGAAACTCTAAGGAATCCAATCTTGTTTTAGGGATTGTAATCTCTTGACTGGTTTTGGCAAGATCACAGTAGCCTGAGGGTTTATGTGGTTTAATATATGGGAATCCCTATTTTTTGATGTCTTGAGATCCCACATTCACTCTTGGAATATGGCACAGGGGTTATTGGATTAAATAAATATTTGGGTCATCCCAATCTATGCAGGTTGGGTGGTACGTGGAAGTCCCTAACTTGGTTGGATTTTATATTAGATAATAAGAGATATTTTCATATCAAATTCTATGATCACTTGTAATTTTTATCATGGTTATTTTATGGTTTTTATGTAATGGTTAATAATCTGGTTATATGTCAGTTACAAGAATGGATTTGTGATATGCTCTAGTTATGACTTGTTGAGGATTTGATAAGTATTTGTTGGTTAATGAATGCTTTGGCTAATAAGTGTTATTTTAGCTCTTATGAGAGGTTATTAAACCTTCTTGGTTTTTGTCATATAACTTTGAGACCCCTATGTTCATATATGTAGTCATGACATGTATAGTACATGTTCAACATATGTTTAACAAAATGATGATCCTGGTTAGGCCTGGTTAGGTCACACCCTTGTTCAAGTTTTGTATGATTTGTATTGTATTCAATTCATTTATAATTCTCAAAAGTCTTAGGAAATTTTTGTGAGTGGTATGGAATATAGCATGGAATTTTGGCTTAGATGTTGACATTGCACGCTCTGAACTGGAGAATTTGGGTTGCAAGCACATGGAGACAGTTTTGTGCATGTAGTTGGAGGGTCACAACCACACTCATGTAGGCTTGTGCATGAGTTTGGGAGTCTAGGTCATTGAAAATATATCCAACTTGGGGTTTTGTCACCTAGGGTGGTTCTCTGGCCCTTGAGTGTCCCATAATCCATGTAGGATATCAGCCTATGGTCAGTAAGTCTCAATTGTTGGCACCACTTCCATAACTGAATGTTGGAGGTCGGTTCATGCCATAGTAGCTATTAATCTCATGTTAACCCTAGTAGACCGGTGAAAATAGGTAAATGTGGGGTGGGTGTAGTTACAGATTTGTACAAGAGCATGGTTCAAATACTTGGACTGGATGGGTTAGATGCATTTTGTTATGCATGCATTGTCTTGGTTATTGTTGTTGCACATAAAGTCATTGTATGCAATTAACGTTAACATGTATGATGGAAATATATCTATATGATTATGTATACACATGTATCATGCTAATATGGATTTATTTCACAGATGTGATAGCCTCACCTAAAATTCACTGAGGTATGTTGATTATGTTTATATTTAGGTATCTGAAATGGTATGTTTAGAGGATGAAGAATATTAGAGATGATTAGTAGAATGGCAGATTACAATTCATGAGACTCTCCTTATAGATCATACTAGAAACATTGAGATGAGTAATCTCCTTAGATAGTAGATACCTTGATAAGTATAAAGGTAGAAATCAGAATTTGCAAGGAAGATAATGACAGAATCATTCATTTAGAAGAAATACTTTCCAAGACATAGGAAAATCAAGTAGAATTCAATGCAGTTATCCTTCAATGTTTTAAATATTTTCAGATGGAGGGACAACCATATATTAGTTATGGACATCAGGATAATACTAAGGGGAAATATGTTAGTAGGTTTCATGGAGGGAATAGGTCGGACATGGATGACACATTCATAGATGGTAGGTTATTGGATACACCTGACATCATGGAAAATTTTAGGGGCTAATATTCGCAGGTGGGCTAATTTTCCATGGTTTTTCTAAAAAAAGGATTCGCCAATTTCCATTTTTTTATAAAAATGATTAGCCAAAATTTACAATATAAAATTATTTTACATTAAAAATCATCAACATTATATATAAAATATATATAATATCATTATAAATTTGAATAATTTTACAAATACATGAATAAACATTTTATAGTTTTCATATTAGGGACTAGTGAGATTCGCCAATTTTTTAAACTTCAAGATACTTTTCCATCATTAAAATTATCCCTGCTTGACATGAGTGGTAGTGGATACAGGTTCTATTCTAGTTCTGTTTCATATAGATATCATGGTCATCATTGCTATCCTCCTTAAAGGAGGAGTGAGAGGGGATATTTTTTGGATGCTTTCAAGAAATCAAATCTGCCAACATTCAATTGATAGTTGAGTAAACCGGAGGATGCAGAGCCATGGTTTCTTCGAATGAAGAATTTATTTGAGATGCATGGTGACACAGAGAACATGAAGGCCAAGATACCTATTTTCAGCCTCAAATGGAAAGTATACATCTAGTGGGAATATGTGAAGCCTATAAGAGACATCAGGACAAAGGAGTTGAGTTGGCATGAATTCAAGAGACTCTTCATGAAGAAATACTTTTCATAAATGTACTATGATGGAAAGGGGAAGGAGTTCTATGAGTTTAAGGTGGGATACATGAGATATGAACAATACATGATTAAGTTCCTATATTTTTTGAAGCATGTTCCTTATAGTAAGGATAAGAAGACAAAATTTAAGAGATTTATCAGTGGACTCCCATTATAATTCAAGGATTATATTCATGATAAGCCTCGCTTGCTAGAAGAAGTCATTGGAAAGTTGAAGCACTGTAATGAGAAAGTGATGTGTAAGTATAAGTATAGTCAAGGTTGGAAAGGGAATGAAAAGACTAAATTAAATTGGCCACTGAAGCAGGGAAGGCCTCAGATGTAAGTGAGAAGGAAAATGTTTCTCCTTATAATAAGTTTAATGCAGTTGAAAAGGGAAATGAGTCTCAGCCTAGAGAGAAACAAAATAAGTGTACTAGTAGTGAACCACTGCACTTCTGGATATGTTTCAAGCATCATAGCAAGAAGGATGTTTGTTTTATAAATGTGGAAGACCTAAGATATATAGTGTGAACGAGGCATAGATATTTGGGGACATGCACCATAAAATTCCTTGGATCTATGCAACATTTTATAACAAACATGAAGATCACTAGGCATCCATTATTGAAATGGAAGGTAAGCACTACGATCGAGTTATTTCAATTTTGACTGACCCTATATATAATTATAGTTTTTTTAATATTGAACTGGTGGATAAGTGTGGTTTTAAAAAGGAATTTCATGTAGATCATTGGCTGGTGCAATTGGCTATAGGTACTAAGAGAAGAGTTCATCATTAGGTAAGATGTTATCCATTTGAGCTGAATAGTATTCCTAAATTTGCACATCTAAAAGTGCTTCCATTGAGATCATACAATATTCTTCTATGTATGGACTGGGTGTAACTTCATAAGACTAAGGTTCATTGTTATGAGAAGGCTATAAAGTGCTTGGATGATGATGGAGAGAAGAGAAACTTGCAGTGGAAGAACAAGCCTACATCAGTGAGAAAGGTTAAAACTATGTAGGAAAAGCACAATTACATGAAAGTGTTTGTATTTTTTTAAGTGATTTTTTCTAGTGAGAAATGTAAGGATGTTGAGGATGTTGAATTCTTGAAGAGGTATCCAGTTCTGTAGCAGTTTCACGATGTATTTATAGAAGAGATTTCAGAGTTTCCTCCTCACATGGAAGTGGTCTTCTCTATTGAGTTGGTACCAGGAGTAGCACCATCATCAAAGGCACCCTACATGATTATCACTCCAAAGTTGGTGGAATTGAAGTTTCAGCTTAAGGAAATGCTTAATATTGGATACATTAGGTCATGTGTATCACCTTGGGGTGTGAAGAAACAAAACTGTAGGCTTGTTGACTTTAATGTAAAAATACACAAGAGGTCTTTTGTAATAATAATTTATTAATATATAAAAATGTATATGTGATGAGAAATGTTACAAAGAGGCCCTGCTTATATACCTAGGAAGGTGGCCTTTCATGACCGGGCATGTCTTCTAGACATGCCTTTTTAGTTAACTAATCACTATTTAAATAATCACCATCTTGATTATTTATTATTTACATTTATTTATATTTTATTCAATTTATTATGAATTATATTCATAACATTGCTTCTTCCTTCAAAAGCCTTGTCCTCAAAGCTTATAGTTGACAATTTTCTTCAGTTTAATCATGCATTGTTTTCTTTTGCTTTCGTCATTTTTTTTATAAGTGGAACGGGTCACAATTTTTATTTTATTAATATTCGTCATGTATAATTTGTTGTCATACTCTTTTGGAAACCTTATTATTATTTTTTATAAAATTAATTAACTTAATTTAATTAATTTATACTATCACATAAATTAATTAACTTATATATATATATATATATATATATATATATATGTATATATATATATATATATATATATATATATATATTACCAAGAATATATCCAATCCATGGAATCTATTAATCTGATCTGAATATATCTTTATATGATAGCATATATATTTTTTTATTTTTTTATTTAAATAAATCAAGTTATGTATAACTATATTAAGGTTCCTAATATATACTATATATTTTCGATTTATATATGTATAATGATTTATTGAAATCGTGATTAGAATGGGCACGAGCTTATTAGAATGGCACGTTTGGCATTCCAAAACTTATTAACGTGTCTATGGACACGGATTATGGTCATGGTGAAATGGACGATACGCGGCAGCGTGGATAGGGAGACTGCCTCTGGTGTCATGTATTAATAAAACAACTCGTAAGTGGGACACAACACTATATGTGGATGTGGAACGGTGGGTTTCGGAACTGTTGTGGAAGGATTTGACCAGAGCGAACAACATTAACTGTGTTTTGAGCATTGCGTCGGAATAGCGGACATAAATTCTTTAGCAGGTTATAGGTTGTAGTGGGAGCTGAGGACGTAAAATTCGAGGGCGTACAGGTTAAAAGGCACTACATACTCAACTATAGAAAATTTAATTATATCTGTAGCATCAACTGGACAACAGTTCACATAACCTCCATGCACTAAAAACTCCAGCAAAATGTCCCTAACATTTTTCACAACCCAATATTTAATATATGGATATTTCAAGGGAGCTGTATCCATGGTGAATTCCATATCTATGTATTCGAAATAGGATCCTATTGCATTGGAATATCTATTCAAGAAATCCTTTCCAGAATAATTGAGATTCAGTGGAACTTCATCTAAAAATACATGCCCAAATTCCCATCTCAACCTCTGAATGGTTTGTGCTTGACTATACATGTAAGCCATAATCCAACGCTTATTATGAAGGAAAGATGTCTGCTAAATACTTGCACCGTAGTGATCTTTATTCCTAGTGGTTTCTATATCTAGCACTTTTTCCTGAATTTTCTCCATACAAGATACCCCTCACAAGTAATGCTCGTTCAATGTAATGGTTTTCAAAACTTTTGATTCCTCTATTTTATCAAAGAGTTTTCTTAGTTCTGAAACATCAATATCCCAAAATTAGTGACCCCTAAATGCATAAATATCCTCTTTCTTCTTCTCCCTAGATAACTCTAAAAGGCTCAAAAGGTACTTTGGTTGTAATGGCAAGAGGGCCTTTTCTGTACAACAATCTATCACCCAAGAGTAATGAATTCCATCTCCATGCTTAAAAAAAGCGTGGTATGTTATTCCTCTTTTATCAGATGTATTAATGTAAATAGCAGAGTCATTTAAGTTCATCGAGAATGAACTCCCATGTTCTCACATCATTTTGTGAAACTGCTCTAGTGAAAAATTTGAAATTGGCATAGCCTCTTCCTGGTCTTCTACACAATGTAGTGATTCTTAAATATTATCATAAAAAATATCCTCTTTCTTTTTCAATGATACTTTCCTGTTGTTCTTAATTTTTTTGTGTGATCTAAGAGATTTCTTCTTTCAACTTGAGGAGTTTTGGTTGCTTCTCATCAAGTTCAGCTTTTTGCCTTGTTGTCTTCTTTTCATAAAGCAATACCTCCTTGAGATATGCAGCCTTCCCTTTTTTACTATCCTTGATTTGAAGTTCAAATTTATTTTGTGATTTTGATGCATTGTTGAGGTTTTCTCTCTCCACTTCAAGCTCTCTTTCATTAGTCTCGATATCCTTCTCAATGTTAAAAGATTGCCCCAGAAGATACTCGGTTTTCAAATATTTTAGTGGTTCCTTAAAATGGAGATGTTTTTCTACTTCTTTTTTTTCTTCCACATTTTCCTCTTCATCATCACCACTGTCTTCTCCATCATGTTCCTCATTTTTATTATATTGTTCAACTTCTTGTTTCTCAAGATAGTCCTCACCCACATCATCATCATTTGGATCATCATCTTGATCTATATCATTCTCATCCACATCAAGACCAGCTTCATCTAGATCCTCATCTTGATTGATATATTTTTCATATTCATTATTATGATCAACATCTTCTTCCTTATTATGGATTTCCTCATAACCTTTCTTAAAACGGGTTGTATATTTTGCACATGACTTTTATAATTTCTCAAGCTTTCTTGAATTTTTCTAATATACTAAATTTCTTTAGGATCTACACGTAATGGCACATTGTACAGTAAACTATGTTCATATGCTCATAAACTACATTCATAGGCTCGTGAGACTATATTGTGCAGCATGGCTCTGATACCACTAAAGAAACAAAATTGTAGGCTTGTTGACTTTAATGTAAAAATACACAATAGGTATTTTGTAGTAATAATTTATTAATATATAAAAATGTATATGTGATGAGAAATGTTACAATGAGGCCCTGATTATATACCTAGGCAAGTGGCCTTTCATGACTGGGCATGTCTTTTAGACATGCCTTTTTAGTTAACTAATGAAAATTTAAATAATCAAGATGATTTAAATAATCACCATCTTGATTATTTATTATTTACATTTATTTATAATTTATTCATTTTTTTATGAATTATATTCATAACAGGGTGCACAAGTGTTATTTGTGAAGAAGAAGGATGGTACTCTCAGGTTGTGCATTGATTATAGGCGGCTAAAAAAGGTGACAATAAAGAATAGGTATTCATTGTCGAGGATTGATAACTTGTTTTATCAGTTGAATGGAGAAGTAATGTTCTTGAAGATTTATTTGAGATAGGGAAATCATTAGGTACACATTAAAGAAGTGGAAATTTACAAGACCACATTCCATACCAAGTATGGTAATTATGTGTTTGTTTTTGTTCCTTTTGGTTTGACTAATGCTACAACTACTTTAATGTGTTTGATGAATACTATCTTGTGTCCTTATCTAGACAAGTTTGCAATAGTATCCATTGGTGATATATTGATATATTCTAAGAATAAGGAAAAGAATGAAAAAAAACTAAAAGTAGTATACATAGTGTTGAGATATCATTAGTTGTATGTCAAGATAAAGAAGTGTAGTTTATTTCAGACAAAATTTCATTACTTAGAACATTTTGTCTTTAAGGAATTCATATCAATGGACTCGAAAAAAATCAGAGTTATCATGGAATGGGAAGCTCATAGGAATGTGGATGAGGTAAGATAATTCATGGGGTTAAGAGGTTAATATATGAGGTTCATCGGGAACTTTTCAAATATTTCCTATGTTATTACATCTTCACAGAGGAAAGGAAATAATTTTGAATGGACAGAGGAATGTGTAGCTCATTTTGAGCAGGTGAAGAAATTTCTTACAAATGCTACAGTTCTAAATATTGCATATCCAGATAAATAGTATGTGATGTGTACATATGCTTGCAATAGAGTACTTGGTGGAGTCTTGATGCAAGAGGGGCAGTTGGTATGCTACAAGTCAAAGAATGAGCACGAGCACAATTATGTGCACACTACAAGAAAAAATGAAATTCGTGAGGGCCATGCTTGTGATGGACCTTTAAGGTCTGTCACCAATTTCACATATGGTGACAGTCCTTAAAAAATCGTCGATGTAAGTGTATATAGTGATGGTCCTTTAAGGTCCATCACCAAAGCCATTTTCAATGAAACTTTTGGTGAGGTTCGTTAAAGGCCCATCACTAATTCTGTCTTTAGTGACACTTCTAGTGACGAAATTTTAATGACCCTCACCAATGCTATTTTTGTTACTTTTGGTGACGGTCAAAAAATGTTCGTCACCATTGATCATTCCAATGAGTTTTGATGATGTTATGTTCTTGTTATTATATTTTTTTTCAAAAATATAATGATTTAATACCATTATTGTGGAGTATTTTTTATAATATGTCCAATGCCATAGTTTTCAGACTCAATCAATTTTTTAAAAAGTAATTAGTGTGTATCATTTCCCTCAAGTAATGACTAGTAGAATAGAGTTTTCCTATGATTCAACAAATGATTCATATATATTAAGTTTATTATCTACAAAATTCCCTTTAGATAAAGTCCCACTAGTGTGTGTAGGAAATATATTATTTAATACATAATCAAGCTCTATCAATTCTATTAATGAGAAATACCTAACACTCCTCAACAATCTAGGCACACCTTAAATTAATGCTTTGGCACATACTAACATTTCTTAGAACCTCGCATGTCTTGGAACATCTTTGTGCCTAGAAAATATTGCCATGACACTGATGCCCAAGCACATGGTGGCATGCACTATCACAACATAGAACTCTCCTAGCATGTGTTGGTATGCATGTAGTCCCTAGCATGCCCTGGAACACCTTGGTTGATTGTATTGACATACATTAGAACTTGGCACACACTGCCACTTGGTATTAGTTAGTACCTATTATTAGTGTGATTAGAATGCCCCATTTGAAAAAGATAAAGTCCCGACTTACTAACCCTCTTATTGGTTCTTCCTTTTGTTTCCTTGAAACTTCTTGACACATATTGACATAACCTGGCATCCTGCACATCCTTAACACCTGTCATGTACTCAAACTATTTGGCACATATAATTAGCACACCCTGGAACTCCCAAGCACACTTTGATACTTCTTGACATGCCTTCATATTCCCTAGCATTCCTTACCAATCCTTATCATACCTTGTCACTCCCTCATTGGCATGACAACTACCACTCATTAACAATAATCCCTGATACACATTCCTCGTATTTATTAACTTCCAGGAATTTTGACCTAGGGCTCCCTTAATGTTTTTTCCTAGTACTCCTTAACACTCCTCAACATGCATTAGCACTCTCTAGAACACCGTATCACTCTTCAACATGCCCTTCCACTTCATAGCATGAATAACACTTTTTCACACATATTGACACTTGGTACGTGTTGGCACTTGGAAAGTCTTAGCATGTATGGAATACATTGAGATGTCAACTTGGTATAATTTGGTAGGGTTTAATATTAAATTTATTTGAGATCAACTGTTAGAAAGTAGATGAAAAGCAACAAAGAAGGACTTGACACTTAGAATGCAATAATACTTTGCACTTGGCATGTATTGGCACCTAGTGTTGGTGTGCCTAGCATGCCCCTCTTGGAAAAGGTAAATTGATAACTTATTAACCCTCTTATGTGTTCATTTCCTTGTAGTTTAATTTTTTTCTCCCTTTTGTTTCCTTGAATGTCCCTGGCATGCATTGACACACTCTTGCACATCTTGGAATTCCTTATCACTTGGCGCATCTTAGCATGTTTGACATGCCTTCACACTATCTGACATAGCTTAAGATTCCCTAGTACGCCTTGGCACTCATGTCCTGACAACTAGCCTTTACATTTTTTCATGACTTGGGAAGCCAATCAATTCCCTAGCTACTACATTTCATGTGAAAATATTGGCTTGCTTCAATCACAACAACTTCATCAATTGCACCAACTACAAGTAGATTGTGCCTTGTTAACCTAAGAATTGCCTATAACTCATACTATGCCACTCATGTCCAAGCTCAACTTGTCCCACTTGACTAGTTACCAAGACAAGGATCACATCATCTAGCCATGGCTATATAACAACTAAGCAACTTAGATTACATACAAAATATTTTACATGTATGTTCAGTTCATATAAATAGTAGAACATTAAGTGAGAGTTTGCAAGAACCACAATATGCACAAGGCACACAAGATATAAGTCGACAGAAGTCAAGTGCCCCAAAAATTATACACAACAATGTACAATATGAAGTTATATAGAATAGTTTAAAACATGAGCATGTAGCCAAAGTGTGCCACATCTCATATAAAAAAATAGCTAAAGGAAAAATAATGTTGTGCCTAGCTCAAATTGATCTCCCTTTGTCTAAAACTGCTATGTCGAGCCTTGTATAACAACTGTAGACTTGCCTCCTATAAATCCCTTTCTGTCTTCTCCTAACACACTTCATCCTTCCTACACTTGAATTCACTCACACTCCCTGGCACACACTCTTATTCGTTCCTTTTCATGCATTTTGACCTAGTTATCCCTTGATATGCCCCGACACTCCCTAAAACTCTTCAACATGCATTGACATTGTCCAACATCTGTTAGAATGCCTTTTCATTCCTAATGTGCATGCCCTGACCCTCCCTAGATATCATGACCTCACACTACCCTTACTTAATTTGCAACTTGGGAACCCAACCAAGCCCTCGCTTGACTACAAGAGCTTGATAAAGTTATGGTTACTACAAATAGATGATGTTGTTGAATTGTGTAGCTTGGGAGTTACTCCACAAGCCTAGTGAGATGGGTTTGTGTGAGTTGGTCCCAAAAGGATTTGTGGGAAAAGAATCCAAGGAAAGGGATTTTGGACCCAAGATGGGGTTTAAAATCTAAAAGAAAATTAAAAAGGAAAATTAATATTTCCTAAGGTCTAAGTGGATAAAACCAGTAAGTTCTAGAAGGCTCCTAATAGGTATAGGAAAAACTATTTAAGGAGGCCTTAGGATGAAAGAAAGGACATAAATTGAGAAGGATCTCATTTTATCAAGGGGGCGAAGAGAGATGTAGTCCTAAAGTAGGTCGAGTAAGGGTTGCTAAATGGAGGCCATGATCATCCTCCAAGAGCAAGATTATCATGTGATGGTTCACAAGAATGTTGCATACCTTAATGGTCGGTTTGAGCTAGGAAGTAGGATGACATATTTTTGGTTCTCTTATTGCAAATCGAGCATAAGAGAGGTTTCTCATTAGAACCTGGGCATGAAATCTCAATGGTTTCTTTGTGCAAACACTGCATCAAATTGTGAAATGTTGAAATTTGCAGCAAGAAACATTTTAATTGGAAACCATAAAGGAAAAAAAATGTACCCACGTTGGTGAGGAATTTTCATGCACCAGGAGTGAGGAATGTGGGGTGTCCAATTTATTTTTTCCTTAAATAAATTGGACAATAAATTTTAATCTCATCTCACAACAACTTGTTTCAGTTAACTAAGTCATGATGGCTGAGTTAGCTCAACAAATTCAAGCTGAGGGTCTAAGATGAGGCATGCAGAGGTATTAATCTAATATTTTTGGAGTCTAGTTGCATTTGATATACTAGTGGGGTGTAGGTGTGAATTACTTAACTCAATTAAAAGAGTTTAAATCAGTTTAAATATTTCTAACTAATTCATGAGCTAGAAACAGGTCGGCTAGTGAATTAAATCATATTTAACTCATAATAAGTGATCAATTAGATAACTGATAATTCACTATTAATAGTTGCATGCATGTAAGTTATGAGTAAGACCCATTTGAGATAGAGGTTAAAGGGAACATAACTATCAGTTGTATTTATACTAAATTTCCCATGTACAATTATAAAGTCATTGGAATGCCATGATGGATTTCACAATCAAGGCAGACTGATTCCCCTAATAAATAGGGAGCTAATTCCCTAGGAATTGCATGAGTAAGGCAAGTTGAAGGAAGGTTGAGAACTGGCTAAGTACTAAACCGAGTTTGCCTAGATCAACGGGAAGCAATTGACAGAGTTCTGAAGAATCTCATGAGAGATTAACCATTGTATTGTTTCATCATTCCTTAACTTAATACAAAATAGAGATAGAGAGGTTTTGAGAAGTTTCTTTCCCAGATACATCTTGTGTTGTGCGATTGATAATTTATTTCTCTTACTTATATGTGGTTGTGCGATCGTGTTTTATTTCCGAAAATTGTAGGAAGGATTGAGTATCTTGTTTTAGTAAATTACATGATCAGATTGAATCTCATTGGTTAGATTCTCTACATGGTATCAAAGCAGGAATTTTTTGGGTGGCGAGTTTGAAGAGAACATATGAATATTTTGGTGTAAAATAAAAAAAATAAAAAAACATATAATTTGGATTCCTTACGAAAAACTACCCAAATGGAAAATCAATTCAGAGCTCAGATGAGGGAGATATTGTCAATTTAAAATCAACTATTTTTTAGAAACTTTTGTAATGGCACAACAATTACAATGTGCATGAGTCAAGAACCTATATTCACTTGAGGTACTCGATGCATGCAAATCTTTGAGGAGAAAATAAGGGGTTAGAGACTTGGTTGTTCAAAGGGAGTACAAATTACCTCTCAACATGTAGCCTTAGAAGTAGTTTCAGAACATTGTGGAGTAGCCACGATTGGAGAAGAAGAGAGGAGATCGAGTGGAATCTTCCACCTCTTCCAATCAAGTAGAGAACTCTCTCAAGCAGAGACCTCCACGAGGAGGAAATTTTGAGCGAGATGGGTAGACGGAGCAGATGCAACCATATCTCCAGGTGAAAGGTGGGGTGATGTGTAGACAAAATCCCTAGATCATAAATTTGGTCACAGTCCATTGAGATGATGTGTCCCATGGATCGAACCTAGCTAAGAGGAGTCCAAAGTACAATATTAGCAGGGAGGACTAGTTAGATTGATGTAGTCGATGTCGAAGACAAAAACCAGGAGTGAAAATTGCTAGATAATGGAGCACAAACATCACAATGTTGGCAACAATGGAAAGGGCATGAATGCAGTATGCTAGCAAAGAAGAAATGAATGAGTGAATAGGTGTGGTATCTAGCAAACCCTCGCTTAAGACTTTGATGAAAATGCATTATATTGATCTGCTTGTTCTGAGGCTATTCAAATTTCTCTCATGATTTGGCAGTGAAAAGAAATAAGAGATATGTTTCAAGTAAAATTCCAAAACAACTAGATCTGGGATAAATTGAATTCCTTTCTTGTTGAGAGGGAGTCTTGAAATTTGCAACAAGAAACAATGAAATTGGAAACCATAAAGGACAAAAGAAATGCAGCCACACTGGTGAGGAATTTTTATGTACCAGGAGTTATGAATGTAAGGCATATAATTTATTTTTTTCCTAAATAAATTGGACAATAAATTGTAATTTCATCTCATAACAACTTGGGTTAGTTAACTAAGTCATGATGACTGAGTTAGCTCAAGAAATTCGAGTTGAGGTGATCAAGGTGGATATTGGTGATCACATGCCTATTCCACTTGGGCCCTCACCATTGTCTCTTTGAGTTTTTTAGTTTCCTTAATTATAGCACAGTTTACTATTTTTGTTAGTTTTTCGGGTACTGAAATTCCAGAGCCGTTTTGAGGCCCCAAATAAATTTTTTGGTCATGAAATTTTAAATTATTTCATAGAAATAACATTGGTAATTGTAGTCCTTAGGGATATATTTTTGATGAATTATCATGTGTGTCAAACAGAGATCATATGACCAAGTTACGACCCCGAGAAATTGGTTGCCCAACTACCCTCAATAGGGCCCATAAACTCTTGGTGATACATCTCCTTGGGTTAGGGTTTTCTCTTATTTTTCAATAATAAAAATTCCCTTTAGCCTTATTGTAACGCAGTTCAGAGACATGTAGTCACCACATCTCTTCTCAGAGATAAGCTACCATCACCTGAGCTAGTTTATTTTCCATTATGTATCTAAGAATTTTTTAGTATTTAATATTAATGAAATGAAGTGTTATTCCTACATCATCTATGTGTTTATGTTTATTTTTGTATTTTATTTCATTCCTTCGTATTTCTAGATCATGAGGGTCTAATATGAGGCATGTTGATTGATTCTAATATTTTTTGGGTCCAGTTGTAGTTGGTGCATTAGTGGGGTGTATGTGTGAATTAGTTAACTCAATTAATTGAGTTAAAATTAGTTTAACTAGTTCTAACTAAGTGATGAGCTAGATAGAGGTACACTGAATCAAATTATATTTAATTCACAATGAGTGATCAATGAGATACCTGATAATTCAATATTAATATTTGCATGCATGTGAGTTCTGAGGAAGACCTAGTTGAGATAGGGGTTAAAGTGAAAATAACTATCAGTTGTATTTACACAAAATTGCCCATGTGCAATTATAAAGTCATTGGGATGCCATGATGGATTTCAAAATCAAGGAAGGTTTAATTGCCTAATTAATAGGGAGCTAATTCCCTAGGAAATGCCTAAGCAAGTCAAGCTGAAGGAAGGTTGATAATTGGCTAAGTACTAGACTGATTTTGCCTAGTTTAGTAGGAGACAATTGACAGAATATTGCATAATATCATGATAGATTAAGAATTGTATTGTTTCATAATTCCTTGACTTAATATACAATAGAGATAGAGGGGTTTTAAATGATTTCTTTCCACATATACATATTTTTTTGTGCGATTGATAATTTCTTTCTCTTACTTATATTTGATTGTGCGATCGTGTTTTGTTTCCACAAATTGTAGGAAGGATTCAATATCTTGTTTTAGTACATTAAAATATCAGATTGAATCCCATTGGTTAGATTTTCTACATTAAATAGAAGAGAGGGTTGATGCGATCTTGTCTTGTGTTGGTTATAAATACAAACACAAATGGAGGAGGGGTTTCACTGTAATTTAGATCCAGAACAGAAGTAGATGCAGGCATAATATTAACTGAGCTAACCCTAGTTTGAGGATTGACATTGAGATGTGAAGTTCATGTCAAGATTCCATCAAAGAAATGCCTAAAATCTATGGATCCATATGATCTAGGTCGAGTCCCTTATGGAGGAAAGGGACATGGTTTTTTCTATGGGTCGATAGGGTTTTTTCTTCAAAATTAGAAGTACATAAGTATAGTGCCCTATATAGGATAGTTTCCTAGCATGTTTAGTTCATAAGGCATGTCCTTACGTTTGTGAAAAAATTGCGTAGAAGAAGAGTAGTTGTCACCCTTAGAGCGAGGTTTATTTCTGAAATATAAGCCATAGATATGAAGTATGGTTTGTAGATTCAATATGTGTGGAGATAGAAGTTCCAAAGGAGGGTGGAACCTGAGGGAAGATTGAGCATGTAGAAGAAATGTGCCATGTGAAGAATGGATTGACATGTGAAGGAGTTGATTTGGTGGAATATCAATGGATTTTTAGATAGAGATCTGAAGCAACCTATAAAAAATTAGTCAATGGACTGTTATTGGTTGATTTGTGACCCTAGTTCAGTTATCTGCAGATTGTTAGAAGGATGATAAGAGTAGTAGTTCATATTTGTTCATTGATTGGAAAACAAGGTGGAAATTTTCGATACACAAGAACAATGATTTTGAGAGGACTCAAACCATTGTTAGGTGGAAAATTTGAAGAGCCCTAGATGAATACAATATTGTGAGCCCTAGATCAGTCAAAAGAATTGACTATGGTTGGGCAGATTGATGGTATTCCAAGTATAGTTGGAAGGTTGTTAGGTGACTGTCAATGAAGAGCCCTAACTCTTGTACTCGTGAAGGACAAGAATATTGGTAGAATTGTAGGTGTATAGGGCCTAAGGATGTGTAGACTTTGAAGGACTAAAGTAGTAGTCAAGTGGGCTAACCAACTATCCCTATTTCACTATATTATAGAGGATTAATTCAATGAGAAGAAGGGAAACCTTCATAGACCTAGAATTCTCATCTTGGAGCTATAGTATGGAAAAATTAGGCATACCAAAGAGTTTTTCAAAAATGGATTTGTAAACAATTTTTTACCACTCAAACTATTAGTGGACCTAAAAGGGGTTCCTAAGTGGAAAAATGAGAGGACAAGGGCAATGGTGGAGGCTTAGCCCATTGTCACCACAGCTAATAATCCTTGCCCTTCACATATTTTCACCAATGGGAGGAGTCCCAGTAGTTTAGGAAGTCACTTGTATATTATAGGTCAATGAATAGGCGGTAATTGACCCTAGAAACCCTTTCCCTAAGATAGAATAAAGAGTTGGAAAAGCTTACCTTTTAAGCAAGGGATTTGATCTTCTAGGGAGAGAGGAGGGGGATTGAAGGGTTGAGGGAGAATAATAAGACTTGTGAAGGAAGTTATCAATCCTTAAAATCCTTTGGGAACTTGGATTCCCAAATGGTCCTTGATGAAAGGCCTTTGACACAAAATGGGACCATGTGGGGCCAGGTGGACCCAACCCAGGTTTGGGGATGTAATTTAGCAATAATTTATGTTCCTATCCTTAAAAATGTGAGCGAAAAGGATCACACAATATTTTTTACTTTTATGGGTCAAATGATCCTACTAGGTTTTATCCTTGGGAACACCTATGAAAAACTTGATCCTAGATCTACAGCTTGAGGTATCCGAAGATTCCATCGTCGGAATTGGCCCAAATTATGAGGAGAGTGAAGGCACCCACCAATGTCGGTGCCTCTAGGAGATCAAAGTTTTCCTCTGGCTATATTCTTGGGAAATTGATGCCCTAGGTGATCTGATGGGGCTAGACCTAGGGAAAAATGGAAAAATGTGAAAAAGGGGGGGGGGGTGGGTGGGGGAAATCATCACCCTTTTTGAGGTACTAGTGAATAATTCACTTGGGGATATGGAGTCAGGGGTGATAATGAACAATAATTCAGTTTCTTGATCATGGAGGCCCAGAAAGTCAACTTTGTCCAATGTTAGAGGAAAACGAAAAGTGACCTTCAAGCATTTATACTTCATACAAGTGGTGCAATTTTATTGAGATAAAATGATCTCTAAGATATTTCATTCATCCAACAATTGCCCATACATTAAATAAGATAAATAGACACATAATTCCACATTTCCATCATGCAGCAATTAACCCTAGTTATAGTGAAATTCAATAGTATGCAACAACAACAAGAATAGCATTAAATTTTCACTCACAATGTTAGAGAGTATATCCAACTAGCTTCACATTTTCAAAAGCAAATCTCCAAGATAAAAATAGCCCAAATCCATACATCAAAATGCATCCATCATCCAAAATAGTCCTCCAAGGAAAAATGTGAAGTTCTCTAAAGATAGAAAGATCCCAAATCAAGTGATGATACAAATGAATCCAACTAACTCCTATTTATACATTGATTAGGAGTTGGTTGAATTAGCTTATGGGCCTACATTAGCCCCTAAACATAAAATATTATGCAAGTAACCCTAAATTTTGGTGACAATCCCACCAAACTATCTCATACATGGAATAATAAGCCTCATAAGAGTTCAATTGATGTCTTAGGGCCTTCTAGGAGGCATACTGGGGTCCATGAGTGCCATAATGATGCATGGGACCCATCAAAAGTGTTGGAAAAGGGGGTGGCCCCTTGTTCTCCAAACATTAAACTTGTGGTGCTCTCATTAAACTTGTGGACTGAAAGGGTTGTGTGTGGCCACCATCAACAAGTAGGTCAAGTGTTGTCTTGTTCATGATAGATTGGTTGTCAAAGGATTAACACCAATCCCTAGTTTTATTCCTTGTATCAGTGTGATTGTAAAGGGTCACGATCCATGGTATAAGAGCTCTAGCCTGTTGTATTGTAGTTTGTAATATAATGAATAAGGGTTTGCACACTAACACTCCATGACATGCCCTGGCACTCTAGCATACCTTGGAATTTCCTAACATGTAACCTTGCTACTCCCTCCTTATCACACCTGAAACTCACGACACTCCCTATCAAACACTCTTATTCATTCATTACCAGGCATCTTGAACTAGTTCTCCCTTGTGTTTCCATGGCACTCCCTAGAACGCATTGACACACCCTAGCATTTGGCACATCCTAGCATGTCGCCCTAGCACTCTAGCATTCCTTGGCACTAACTTACATACCTTTAAAATCCCTCCTTAGCACACCTATAACTCGTTGATACTCCCTGTCACACACTCTTATTCATTCATTTCCATGCATTTGACACTAGTGCTCCCTTGTTTTTCCTTGGCACTCCCAAACACTCTGCCCTGGCATGCATTGGCACACCCTGGCACCTGGCACATCTTGGCACGTTTCCCTGGCCTCTAGCATGCCTTAACACTGCCTAGCATGCCTTGACGTCACTCCCTCCTTAGCACACATGAAACTCACTGACACTTCCTGTCACAAACTCTTATTCATTCATTTTTAAATATAGTTTTATCTATTATGTTATGATGAACTGTCTAGTGGAATATCCATGATATTTTACAAATCACCCCAACATATATCCTTTATGCAAGTCATATGATGATATTTCTTCACACTTATTTATCTCTAGTTGTCCCAACACAATGCAGGTCATCACCACCACCCTTGCAAAATTGAACATGATAGGCTCGTGGTCCTATCTAAGCTTGGAAGAAAAATTCAAAACTTAGTTACACAACATGATGGAAGATTATTATTATTAAGGTTTCCCATGCTTTCTAATCAATAATATCTAGTGGGATTGGAACAACAACACATTTTGTTCACGATAAATATCCATGATACGTTACGAATCACCTCATCATATATCCTTTATGCAAGTCATATGATGATATTTCTTCACACTTATTTATATCTTGTCCCGACACAGTGTGGGTCATCACCACCACCCTTGCAAAATTGAACATGATAGGCCTCTGGTCCTATCTAAGCTTGGAAGAAAATTTTAAAACTTAGTTACACAACATCATGGAATATTATTATAAAGTTTTCCCATGCATTCTAATCAGCAATATCTGGTGGGATTGGAACAACAACACATTTTTTTCACGATAAATATCCATGATAGTTTATGAATCACCCCAACATCTATCCTTTATGCATTTCATAAGATGATATTTATTCATACTTATTTGTCTCTTTTCCAAACACAATGCAGGTCATCACCACCACCCTTGAAAATTTGAACATGATAGGCTCGTGGTCATATCTAAGCTTGGAAGAAAATTTCAAAACTTAGTTACTCAACATCATGGAAGATTATTATAAGGTTTCCCATGCATTCAAAACAACAATATATGGTGGGAATGGAAAAACAACACTTTTTTTTCATGGTAAATATCCATGATAGTTTATGAATCACCCCAACATATATCCTTTATGCAATTCATTTGATGATATTTATTCACACTTATTTATATCTTGTCCCGACACAGTGCAGGTCATCACCACCACCCTTGCAAAATTGAACATGATAGGTTTGTGGTCCAATATAATCTTGGAAGAAAATTTCAAAACTTAGTTACACAACATCATGGAATATTATTAAAAAGGTTTCCCATGCATTATAATTAGTATTATCTAGTGGGATTGGAATATAAACACATTTTGTTCACGATAAATATCCATGATAGCTTACGAATCACCCCAAAATCCTATAGTTTATGCAAGTCATATGATGATATTTCTTCACACTTATTTATCCCTTGTCCCAACACAATGCAGTTCATCACCACCACCCTTGCAAAATTGAACATGATAGGCTCGTGATCCTATCTAAGCTTGGAATAAAATTTCAAAACTTAGTTACACAACATCATGGAATATTATTAAAAAGGTTTCTCATGCATTCTAATCAACATTATCTGGTGGGATTGGAACAACAACATATTTTTTTCATGATAAATATCCATGATAGTTTATGAATAATCCCAACATCTATCCTTTATACAAGTCATATGATTATATTTATTCACACTTATTTATCTCTTGTCCCAACATAGTGGAGGTCATGATCACCACCACCCTTGCAAAATTGAACTTGATAGGGTCATAGTCCTATCTAAACTTGGAAGAAAGTTTCAAAACTTAGTTACTCAATATCATGGAAGATTATTATAATGGTTTCCCATGCATTCTAATCAGAAATATCTTGTGGTATTGGAACAACAACACATTTTGTTCACAAGAAATTCTAACAAAGATCACAATTGAATTGATAAAAAACAGTGTTTGGAAGACAAGATTCATCCTAAACCACAAAAATAATGGATTCTGGTAATTCCTCCACTCCCTCTTGGATGCTCTTGTCACTTATTTGATGGTGTTGCACAAGTTATCCCACCTAGCTTCAAATTGGGTGTGGTCTTCTTCCTCTCTCATTCTTATAGAGAAAAAGTGAGATATACCCAAAGTTAAGGCTCCAACAACTAAGTTGATTCCATTTCTCTTTGTACACTTCTACAAATTGCATCCATCAAAAGAGCCAAATCCCTATAGATCATGGGGGATTCAAAAATCATGATCAATTGGGTCACTGTTTCATGATATAAAACGTCTACCTACATCCCATCCTATAGGATATCATAAATTCCCCCAAATATTTGAACTAGATATCTTTCAGACACATTCTCAAGGAGCTAAATACCAAAACACAAAAGCTTTCAAAATAATCTCTCAAACTTCTCATCGATACATTTGTGATACTATATTCGATCGATAGGATGGAGTATGACCAAATGATTATTCATGTCTAAGCTGAAAAAACAAGCCAATGTAGATTGATGCATACACATTCCAATCATGACAATCAATTTCTACATCTTCTCAAAAGAGAAAACAAGTAAATTTTTCTTTGTTCACTTTACAACATAAACACCAATTTCAACCATAATGTTAGGATAAGTTGAACGATGTGACTGAAAAGGTGGGAAAATTATTTTGTGGTGTATTTAGCAGGACTAGGGAACACACATGTAGCACGGATGGGTAGTGATGCAGGAGAATCATGGTTCCGAAAATTTGTACATTTACTAGAATATAGGGGGTCTTATGTTTTTCAAAAGAGTTAGTATTTAATTAATGTAATTTTCAATGGTTTTGAGTGATTTATGTGAGACATTTAGAATAGGATTTAATTAAATATTGAGAGGCATATTTGAAAATGTTATCGAATGTAGGAGAACATGATTGATTGATAAGTGATTAGTGTGGATTGAGATATTCTAAAATATTGTAAATCTTAGATTAGAAAGTAGTTCATGATTTTATGGATTTGAAGAGGATCCTTATGATTTAGTTGAATTTTGAGATCCTCAAGGGATAAAGAAGACATTTTGGGGATTAATTTAGGACTTAGAGGATTCTTATAAATTAGTTGAGAACATTGAAGATCTGAACCAGGATTTCTTACAAAACCTTTTGTATATATTTGAAAATCCTTAATGGTACAAACAGGGAAAAAAAAAGGAGATATATTCTTAGAGAGAAAACTTAATTTTAATCCTATGAGCATAGAGAGAGAGGAAGAGAAAAAGGGCCATGTAAAGGCACTTCATGCCAAAGCTAGATTGTAGACAAGATTTTTATTTGTAACTATATATTTATTTAATTAATCAGGAAATTGAATTCATTGTGACTATGTGTCATTCCTTTTACATATTGAGTGATCCATAACTAGGAAATTATGGTTCCTGTGTGAAAAACCATGTGAATGAATTCAAATTGAATGTATAAGTCTTTCTGAGTGATAAGGGACTTAATGGATAGGTAGAATCTATGTGATTCTAGTCTAGAGCTAGCGGATGTCTATACAGGTCGAGTAAGAAAAAAATCACGAATTATAGATTCAGAGAAGTAATACAGAATGGTGGTATGTATTCTGCATTGAAATAGTGAGTAAGGCATGCAGCAAGCATGATAATCCCAAGTTGGAGTGAATAACAAACAGGCGAAAGCTCAAGAGGAGTAGTGTGGAGGAAACAGAGTTGCAGAGAGAAGACATTAGAAATAAGAGAAATCGACTAAGGAAGAAAACACCTAGAATATTTCCAAAGAAGGTGATCGGACGACAATGATCGAATTGTAGAATCAAAGTTTTAAGATATAACGGTAGGGATCAGTGCGGGCGGAAAAGACGAAGAAGAGCCGCATGAACGATGAGCGGAAGGTCATGATTAGATCACAGATGTGAAGATGAGAGATGAACGGATGAGATCACATTGCAGGATAAGTTGGGAAAGTTGTGATGCGATGAAGGGTGATCAGTGAGGACCGTTAGATTTGGGCACAGACCAATGGTGGGCGGAAAAGTGGAAATTCACACATCACAGAACTTAGTAGATAGCGTTAAGAATTTTCTAGGTAAGTTATATTTTTTGCGATGCGATGAGGGGAAGGGTCACACGTCGGCAATGCACATTATCTCACATCACATGATTTATGTTTTAACCATTATCGGTATAGGATTAAACTTACAGGCATCCATTTGCGATAAGACAGAGATATTGCGATGTTGTGATTCGACATCGTCATCGCAACTTCACATCGGTAGAATTATATGTTTAATATTAAGGTTATTTGTTAAGCTTGCCGATATGAGATGCATTGTGATTGGTAACCGTGTTGTGGGACCTTAGAACCCATGTTCCACATGCATGTAAGTGCTCTGAGTTTATGTTTGATCTATTTTAAAGTGATCGTTGTTAATTTCACATGTATGTATGTTTAATAATACTCCGATATTGTAATTCACTGCAATTAAAAAGAGTTATGTGGGCCATAACCCATAGGTCCACGGTGTTATGTTAAAATGCAGTTTCAGCTGCATCAAACTGGTATCAGAGCATGGGGTAAATGAAAATTGTTATAAATGAAGATTATAGAGTTAAAATATGTAGAAGACATTTGGTCGCAATACAGAATAAAATTCAATGTGATTGTGGATTAGAAGAGAAGAAGTTAGATTATAAATCTGAAAAGGTGGAGACAAGTGTAGAAAGAAAAGTCAGACAATAAAATTTGAGAAAGTGATGGTTGTTTTCTTAAGGAGAACAGAGATTCACTCGAATGGGAAGAGTGGATGGAGACTGCTTGTGAAATCATGCATGTATTGTTTTATTTAACTCTGATTTTATTTTTACAGGATAAAATACAGATTGAAGATTGATAATTACAGCTAATGAATTATCTCAGCAAAAGAATATCATGGGCTTAAGAAGTAGTGATGAAATAAGTTGGTAAGTGTTTCTGAGTGAAAGAAGAGTGTGGCTAGAACCTAGTATCTCATTTGTGATTGAAAGACAAAATGACAGCTTTTTTCTCGAAAGTGCAAATGAGTTGAAGCCTAGAAGGAGCAGAGGAATGCTCAAGGAAAGTTCCATAGAGGGGAAAAGAGACCAATTATATAGGAAATCTTAGTGAGGTAAATATAGCAGGGAGGACTTGCTATTGCAAAGGCTTAAGTACAACTCATAGTGAGTGAGGAGCTCATGAAGATGAAGAAGAAGATGATTACTGATACTCATAGTAGAGGTTCGAGAAGCAGCCACAAAGTAAAGAAAGAAGATGCCAAAGAAAATGGCATATGGAGACATATGAGTGATGAAGAATATGAGGGAGAGAAAGATGAGATAAATTTCAAACTTCCATTATTTATGGATATGTTGCAGAGAAATAAGGTATACCAGAGGTATGGTTGGAGTATGAGAAAGAAAGTGAAATGGCATAAACTAAAATAGAAGAGAAAGAAGTAGTTGAATATTCAGCTAATAGAAGAGTTGAGGAAGCTTGAGAAGATTATAGATGTTCAATGAAGGATAGAGAAGCTAGAAGGAGTTGAACTACAGCAAGAAAAAATTGCTAGAGATGAACAAGTTCTTTGTGAACTTGAAGATGGAGCATTGATGTCTAAAACATCAGTTGAGACTATTGAGCCTTATGATTTTGAAATTAACAATTTGTGTATGCTTGCAGGTGTAATACATGATGATGGAAAACCTTTGAGTATTATCAAAGAAGAATAAGCAGAGAGATAGAATCTGAATACTATTTTAAATAAGAAATATGAAACAGTCTGGTCTCATGAAGAAGCTCATACATAGTTGAAGGAAGATATGATTGAACTAGTGGAAGTTTTTAATGTAGTAGACAAAGAGGAGTCGATTGTCAATGGAAGAAAAAAAGAAGAACAATTTTTGGAGATTGTTATGATAAAGGTCAGAGATTAATTCATACTTTTTAAGTGTAAGGAAGATATTAGAGTGCTAGAAGAATTGTTGAGAGAGCCTAAAAGTGAAGAAGAAATTACAGCGAAAGGAGAAGAGATATTTATAATATCTAAGGAGACTGAGATGAGTTTAAATTGTCAAGTTAATGGTATGTTTTCAGGTGATGAAGATACAAATGAGGCTGTAATAAAGGAGACAAATGACATCTTATCAAGGTAAGAACAAAGTCCAAAGGCAGTATAAGGATGGACAAGTTTTTGTCTTCAAAGACAACAAGTATGAAGGATAATGGAATTGTAATCAACAGATGGAAGAAAATGTTGACACATGCAAATAATATCTCATGAAATGTAATATTTTTGGGGTATGTAACAGTGCTAATTCTATCATGGAAAATCAGGGAATAAGACATTCATATGTCTTATGCATATTTGAAAGACGTGGAGAAAAAAATGAAGACAACAAGAGTTTTGAAAATCTTACACAAAGGGAAGGACAATAGCAACAAAGTAATTTGGATGGAGAAATAGAAAATTTTATGAAGCTTATGAAGAAGAAACAAAAGGAAAGGAGATGCATAAGAAGAAGACAAACATCTAAATAAATGAAAGGTTGGACTGTAACAGACAATAAAGGAAAAGTCAATGGAGTGTTACAAACGAAGATGTGGAAACTAGAAAAATCAAGAAAAGATAGTAGAATACATGAGCAGTAGTTAAAAGGAGCAAGGAAATCACTAAAGAATAAAGTATGGGATCCAGGAGGACAAATATTGGAAGCACATGATCTAGAGATAATGAATTTTTTTACTTTGAAAGTCTAATGCAAGAGCATCATGGTTCCAAAAAATTTCACATTTAGTAGAATCTAGGGGGGTCTTATGTTTTTCAAAAGTGTTAGTATTTAATTAGTGTAATTTTAAATGGTTTTGAGTGATTTATGTAAGACATTTAGAATTTTATTTAATTAAATATTGAGAGGCGTATTTGTAAATGTTCTCGAATGTAGGATAACATGAGTGATTGATGAGTGATTAGTGTGGATTGAGATATTCTGAAATATTGCAAATCTTAGATTAGAAAGTAGTTCATGATTTTATGGATTTGAAGAGGATCCTTAGGATTTAGTTGAATGTTGATATCATCAAGGGATAAAAAAGAGCTTTTAGGTATTAATTGAGGACCTAGAGGATTCTTAGAAATTAGTTGAGAAGATTGAGGATCTGAACTATAATTGGTTACAGAAACTTTTGTATACATTTGAAAAGCCTCAAAGGCATAAATAGGGAAAAAAGAAGAGATATATTCTTGGCAAGAAAACATAATTGTAAGCCTATAGCCATAGAGAGAGAGGAAGAGAAAAAGGGCCATGTAAAGGCACATCAAGCCAAATCTAGATTGTAAATACGTTTTTTATTTGTATATGTACATTTATTTAATTAATGAGGAAATTGAATTCATTGTGACTGTGTGTCATTCCTTTTACGAGCTAAGTGATCTATAGCTAATAAATTATGGTTTATGTGGGATAAAACATGGTGAATGAATTAAAAGTGATAAAGGACTTAATGGATGGGTAGAATCTTTGTGATTCCAGTATGGAGCTAGCAGATATGTGTACAGGTCGAGTAAGAAATAAATCACGAATTCTAGATTTAGAGAAGTAATACAGAATGGTGGTATGTATTTTGGACTGAAATAGTGAGTAAGGCATTCAACAAGAACGATAATCCCAAGTTGGAGTGAATAAAAAACATGAGAGAGCTCAGGAGGATTAGCGTGGAGGAAGTGGAGTTGCAGAGTGATGACAGTAGAAAGAAGAGACATCAACTAAGGCAAAAAACACTTAGAATAATTCCAGAGAAGGCGATTAGATGGCGACGATCTAATTGCAGAATTGACGTTTTAAGATTTAATGGCAGGGATAAGTGCAGGAAGAAGATACAAAGAAGAGCCACGTGAAGGATGAGCAGACGGTCATTATTAGATTACCGATGTGAAGGTGAGAGATGAACGGATGAGATCACGTCACAAGATAAGTTGGGAAAGTTGTGATGCGATGAAGGGTGAGAAGTGAGGATCATTAGATCTGGGTGCATATCAATAGTGGGCGACAATTTGCCAATTTGCACATCGGAGAATTTCGTGGATAAGTTAAGACTTCGTTGGATAAGTTATATTTCTTACGATGCGATGATGAGAAGAGCCACGTGTAGGAATTGCGCATTATCGCACATCGCATGATTTATGTTTTAATTGTTATAAGTATATGCTTAAACTTGTGGGTGCTAAATTTCGATAAGATGGAGATATTGCAATGTTGCGATGTGACATCGTCATCGCAACTTCACATCGACAGAATTATATATGTTCTATTAAGGTTATTTTCTAAGCTTCCCGATATGCGATGCGTTGTGATTGGTCACCATGTTGGGGGACCCTAGAACTCCTGTTTCGCGTGTATGTAATTCATTTGATTTTATGTGCTATCTATTTTAAATTGATCGTTGTTGATTTCACGCGTATGTATGTTTAATAATACTCTAATATTGTAATCCGCTACGATTAAAAGGAGTTATGTGGGCCATAACCCACAGGTCCATGGTATTATGTTAAATGTAGTTTCGGTTGCATTAGGTAGAAGTGGGATGTCCAAGCATGGTTTAATAATATCTATAATCCATGCATTAGAGAATGAGAAGGGGGATTAAGACCTAATGTCATAGGGGCTAAGGGGCCTAGTGGGAAGGTAACAATTGACAAGCCAATATTCAAACTTCTTCAAGTATCAAATTGGTGGTGACTCATACCTCTTATTGGTGGGGCCTCATACCATCTTACCTATTTATTAAGGCACCTCCGTTGACGGTGGTAGAACTGTTCCAAAGTGCCATACACTTTTTCTCCAAGCAGTTCTTCAAGATTGAAAGCTTCAAATATGTTGTAGTCTCTTTTTTCGTAGAATCCCTGTCACTTCTTCTTAGACTTACATGATATCATGCATATTGCAAAATGGAAAGGAGACCATAGAGGTGCCATAGAGGAGCTGATATAACCAAGCATCTCTGTTGTACATAATTATATTTCATATCTTTCAAACTTCCAAGTTCATTCCCTTTGAGAGACCCAGGACTTCTGTGACTGACATGACTCCAGCTGAACCTCTGGTCTGAATGAAGATTAATTCTGTTAAACAAAATGAAAAAATATCCATAGCTTGATGCGAGAAGCTATCTTTCTTACTAATGTAACCCAAAAATAGTCTATACTCAGTGTGTACCCACTGTAACAAAAAGAAACTTTAACATGTTGGCTAAGAAGTGTATGAGCTTATGTGGATTGAGAAAATGAAGGGTCTCATACAGAGGCATATATTCTATATAGATGCATTTTTATGCTATTATCCAAAATAATGATGAGCCTTGATGATTCATTGTCCTATGAATCCTTTGTTACCCTCCTTTTGTATGGATAAGATTTCAACATACAATCTATGGCCATGAATTATCCACAACTTAGATTATGAGCAAGAATTATCATCAAAACTTCCAAAAACTTTGATAGAATGCCATGACTGATTTGAAAAACAATGCATATCTCCATTATTCTTTCAAGGCTGACTGAACGTATGTATATTAATAATGGTATACCTGAAAATATGATGTTATACTAATTTAAAACTATATTGAAGAGGGATAGGAGGACACACTTATTGCAGAATATATGATTAATCAGAGTCATAATAGGAGTAAATATAGATCCGCTTACATGCATGATATGATGTTTATAATATCCCAAACCTATACTCTGATTGACATAACTTGTATATATATATGGTGCAACCATACTTTTCACGTGATGAGAACTTGAGATTGCAAATGGAGGTACATACAAGATGTACACATAGACTGTGGGGCTATTTCAATAGAGAGTAAATTGAATTATGTATAGTAGGAACCGAGATATAAGATATTGATTAATTCCATCTTCAGAGGAACTGAGCTAACTAAGTGATACCATATGTGATACTGCACTAGGACAGTGATTTCCCTGTCATAGTGATAATTCTTAGACGATGAGATCCATTCAAGGATCATAGAGAAACACGACCTGTTGATGATATCATTTTTCCGAACAATTACTTTAACCCTTCAAGCAAGGAACCATAGTGGCAAGACCTTATTATAGAGGATTTATATATTCAAAATGAATTATTCTTAAAGGCACACTAAAAGAGTCAAACTAAAGAGAATATTGAACTGTTGATACAAACAATGATCATAGTGATCATGCCTAGAAGACCTAGGATTTGGTATCCATGTGTTATGCCCAGGACTGTGATTTTATGGTTGATAAACTCTGATTCAAATATAATGAAGATACAGCGTCAAGCTTGACTAAATGGGACTAATAAATAATCCTTGGAAAATATATTACTAGAATGTACCTTGATGACTTTCAAATTTTTCACATGATATTTGAGTTTCTCTTAGATTGGAGCCCATGTTCACTGATTAGGGCTGGTAGAAGGCCTTAAGAGAATACCATATATTTGACATTCTTGATCCCTAACATAGAGGGATAGAGGTAACAATGAAATTATTCAGATGCTTTTGAGTGATTGAAGTCTCTTTGAGCTTAGATTTTTCCTCTCCTGCGCTCTGATTCCATGTTAATTTTGGAAACGTTTTCTTTTATTAGGATAGTTACTTCATTAAATCATGAGCCCATTAATCCATTATCAATTACATTAAACAATATATAACAGTAACTAATGAAATAAAATTAATGAGAAATGTTGAAGAGAAGCCAAGATAGAAGAATAAGAGAATATGGCACAAGCGAGGGAAAAACCCCAATATGGGGAAAACCCTTGAACAATTCTTCTTATTATTCAAATAAAATGTACAACAGAGAGAGAGAGAGAGGGAGAGGGAGAGAGAGAGAGAGAGAGAGAGAGAGAGAGAGAGAGAGAGAGAGAGAGCTGATAGAAACATTATTGACTTTACAAGGGGAGGATTAGTATCTCTGTCCAAATTCCAAAGACATGATTTAGAATTTTGCCTTTAAACATTAGCAATCATATTCAGTCCAAATTAGTGGTCAAATGTGGTCAAATATTTTCCTCAGAGTTGACCTACTTTATATATGAACTTATTTTTGGTTAGGGTTTGCTGTCCTATAATAAAAAATGCTTTGCACTCATCTAAGCATTATTACAAGGCTACAACTTCCCCTTTTAAGTCACTATCCACAATCTAAGGTTGGTTAGGGCTATAGTCACAACATTCCATAACTAGTTAGGGTTATATGCAGCCCTCTGCAGCTTCATGATGGTAGTGGCATAAATGTGACCCTAGATCTGGCTTGTATAGGGTTGTGTCCCAATTGAAACATCTTCCTTGGATTTGCGGCAATCCTTCTCTAGAGGATTCGCACAATAGGCAGCTCTAAACTATCCACGGGTCTACCACTGACTTGATGATGGATCTTGTTCTGTGGGAGTGTAATGCCCAGATTAAGCATCATCTAACCCATATCTACTCAACATACTATCTAAGGAGCTTAGTCTATATGGAGGAGCGAAATCATGTAACAAAACCCCAATACATCCACTGAGATTTTCCTAAAACCAGTAGCAATCTACCCATAGCTTACTTGGCACTGCAAGAAGCAAATAGACTCACTCAAAATAGACCCAAACTCTACATTTAGCCATTATCCCCACTTGGCTGCCTCAAATATGCCAAAAATATTTTTGATGCCTCAAATGGGTTGGGAGAGAATTATTATATATAATTTAGAAGAGAATTCGAATTTGATATTTTGGAGGCAAATTCAAAATTCGTATTTTCAATTTTCCCGCCTAAATAAAATCACGATTTATAGAATTTCATTTTGACTAAACAAATATTTTCCTTATCGAAATTTGATGATATTTAGGTCGGTTTTGGTCCTCTCTAAAACAGGAATTCAATGGGATTATCATCTCCATCAACTGAGCAGACCAAAGTGGAATTTGGCCCTAGTTTCCAATTTTAACATAATAGAATAAGAAACAACTTAAAATAATCAAGAAAAACTGTTAAATTGCTTCTACCTCTTCTTTATTAGAAAAAAAATGCAACTATTCTCCATTTGCAATTTTGTTTTGGAGAAGAGGTCTGCCTGTTTATTCCATTCTCTCAATATGTGTAGGAAGAACAAATTTTGGAAGAAACCTTTTAGATTTTGAATGCATGCCATCCAATGCTTCAACGAGAGGACTCTCAAATGGCCTTTTCCATAAAACCAATGCACCATACACTTTGAATCGAAAAAAATATGCATAATGGATATATTCAATGAGGCTACAAAAAATAATAGTGCCCAAGCATCCACCACTTCTGATTTAGTATTTGTCCCTGCACTTGCAGTCAACCAGATGTAAAAGGAAACATTGTGAGGAAGTAAAATGATGGCTCCCCCTCTATAAACCTCGTCTTGATATGCTCCATCAAAAAAGCGAACATTTTCAAATAGAAAACAAGGTGGAAGACATAAGTATTGACTTCAGGGAGGCTTCCAAGGCTTTACATACTCCAAAAATAATCCCAAAATTTGGCCCATGATTGCAGTGATATCTTTGGGTCTGCGTTAAAAAATTAGATTATTTCAGGCTTTCCAAATACCCCATGAAATGAAAATGTATAGTTCTTTATAACTTCACCCATTTTGATCACACCAAAGAAGGAAATGGTCTATTGGAGACATCTATCCATTAAGCTATAATTTTAATACCCCTAAGATATATGACCAAAGGGACCTGGAAAAGGCACAATTAGAAAATAAACTATTGACAATTTCTAAATATTTTGTGCAAAGAACACATACATTTTTCCCATGAAAACTATTCTGCAATAGGTAGTCCCAAGTTTGGATACAATTCTCTAAGGTAAGTGAGATAAAACCTTTTAGTTTAGGGGAAATAGGTTAATCCTATAATTTTGAATGCCACCAACTAACCCTTTACAAAGTATAGCTTTATGATATAACAAAATAGGCATGGCTAGTTCTGACATGCCTGGATGAGGAGTTCCAGACCCATTCAAAAGAATCATCCTCCTCAGATAGTGTAACACCATTGACAATTAGGGATTTTTTGAAATTGTCCCACTCCACAACAAAAGAACCTCGCGGACCCAAATCATGGGCACTTTTCCATCTTCCACCTATGAACAACTCTGAAGGGAACACATAAACCCAACGAAGTCTGGTAACACCTTGAGAAAAAAGATGGTTGGAAATCTTAGGGGAGCATCAATGAGAACCTAAAAACACCTACTTCTCTAGAATCACCTATAATACTTTTTTGGTTTTCACTAACCACCCTTTGGTCAATGTCTGCACACTAGCCTAGATTCTAAAGTGATGTCTTTACAATCATAATCAAATTGATTTATTTTATCTTAAAAAACTATGCAAAGATAGATGTCCCCTTTATGTCCAAGTTCAACCAAAATGGTTCCTCCTACCTACCTAGTACCTCCATTTATTTTATAACAAGAATACTCTAGAAGCCACCAAATGTCTATCATATCCATGAGGTCAAAAACAATTTTTTGTTCAATATATAGCTAAGTTGGAACAAACTTAGCTCTAGAGCCTATGTTATTTTTTAACCCCTGATGTTTATGTGCAAAGAGATACCAATTTTTTAAAGCTTATGGGAGCCAAACTATCACCTTGCCCAGGTTGACTCCCTATATTAAACATCATGGAAAATATCCATAGATAATTTATCCTTACTAAAACATACATTTCGTTATAAATTGTCATTGAGCATTAACATGACATTACTACTTAGCTACAATTTTTGACTACCCAAAAATAATTTTGATTTCACCATAATTCACCTTTGATATCACAACCAAAACCCCATCCCACAATGTTTAGTGACATAGAAACCCAACAATTTTCATACCATTCATAATTATTTATAATTAGAAATACTTGCCTATTAACAAAAAAAACTTACACATTTCATTTAATTCTGCTCGAAAAACACATAAGTTCAAGATTTCATGGGATATATGTCTTTCAAATATAAAAATTGCTCATTTCCCTCGTTTATGAATTTCATTTAAGTTCAATATTTCATGGATATATGCCTTTAAAATATCAAAATTGTTCACTTCTCTCGTTTATGCATTTGATTTAAGTTCAATATTTCATGGATATTTATCTTTCAAATATCAAAGTTGTTCATTTCTCTCGTTTATTTCCCTAATGTTGCAAGGTGTATGTCTAGGGAAGGAAAGGCGCAGACATGCCATCATAGGTATGATCTTATACATTTTTTTGAATCAAGAGATTGGATTCTCAAGTCCTCCAATCGTGGTGATTTCAATTTACTGAGGGAATTTGCACAAGGTTCGCCACATTCCTGGGTGATGGCCCATCTCCAGCCTCCATCTCTCTTTTCCACTTCAAAATAATTATATACAAGCAAAAAAAGGTGATCAACAGGCTATATGTTCAGGATTCCATGGAGGAAGATTAAGTTGAAGGCATCAACAATAATGGTTTCACCAAAGAAGATGATGAAAGGTTCCTTTCCAATTCAAAAATTAGCGAAAGAAGTAGATAAGAGAGAAAGAATACAATGATTATGACAAGGAAATCAAATATCTTAAGATCATAGGTGTTCACCAGCCATATTCTCTAGCACAGATGGATTGTGATGATCCAGTCATCCCTAAAAATTCTAGAGACCCAAAATGGGCCTCGAATTTTCCTCAAAAAGGGCTTGGGATTTTCCTGGACCCATATTCCCAAGAGTCTCAAAACAAATAAATTAGATCATGAAGAGATGACTGTGCACTCAGACAAGTAGGATTAAGGATCTATTATAGAGGAGAAGCTTCCAGAGGCTACTAAATCCACCCAAGCGGTAGCTAACAACATTTTATTTTTGTTGTTTAATTATATGAATCTTTGCAAGAAACATTCCCATGAGGGAATTCCATTGGCTTAGATGACAAGTCTGATTGGTAAATATTTTGCCAAAATGGCCTAGGGCTTTCATGTTATGCCATTTGGGTGGCACAGACCACAGTGAAAATGAAACCTAGTGGTTGGGTTAAAATCTGCTGACCTCACTAGTGAACCAATCTTACCTTAGGTGTCCTAGGTTGGTCAATTAGGCCTAATAGCATTCTCATTTGCTCACTATTTTAATTGTTTCTTTGTTTTCAATGCTTCTTTATTTTCCTTTTCTCATAATTGTGTTTCCTTGTTGCCCTATTAAAATTTAATGGTTACTAGTGGAGCGTATTTTTTCTTTTGGTGTCATTAATCTAAGATGTTGTAAACACGTCTTTCTTTTCATATCTTAATTTTATTTAACATGAAACAAGTGGAAAATAAACATTTAAATGGCTTGCGCCCTAAACTTTGTGCATTGTGTAGCTTAACCTTTCAGGCATATGAAAAGTAGATAAAGGATTAAATTGACTATATTTTATGTTATTTTTTTATTGATGATCTCAAGTTGAAGGAAATGTATAGATTGAAAGATGGCATCATAGATCAAATGAAAATGGGATCTCAAAAGCTAAAAGAAATTTTGATAGACTAAACCTAGAAAGTGGAGCAGTCAAGCAAGAGTGTAATATTTTGACCAAGATTCAATTAAAGTTATGCAAAAATGTGTTAATAATGAGTTCACCAAGGTTTTTTCTCCCAACATAGGATCATGCTTCAGATAGAATCACCACAAGAGAGTTCTTAGGAAACCATTCTTGAAATTATCTTAAATTTCTTGTACTCACACCATAGAGAATTCTAGGATGATGTTCCTTCCATGGAGCACTCTTCGATGCTCCATAGACATAAAATGATGCCACGCGTAGGTTCTTGCCTATCCATCTCAGTCAAATCTTTGTCATATTTTCCCAAAACAACATACTTGCCCTTAGGGCCTCGATCAATAATTTTTTGTTGAGACTTATGAGTTTCTTGTATAACACTTATGAGATTATCCAAGGAAATAGAAATATTATTAAATTAATATTGTTCAAACCATTTATCTCACATGAATGCAAGAAGTAAATTTTCCATAGACACAAAGGAATCTACATATTCTTTCATCAAATGCTTTCTCTGAACTATTTGATATTTACTCTCTTTTGGCATTTATAGAGCTGATACCACTACTCAATAAGCCATTTTTGTTTTTCATTTGTGAAATTGAAACTATTGTTTCTTGTTTCTAAAACAATAAACTATGTATTCAACTCCTTCTGCACTTTATTGGAAATACTGAGAGGGGGGGGTGAAACAGTGCTCCTTTCAATTAGAGAATTAGTAATCTTCAATTATTATCAGTGTTTGTAAAATGATAGCAGTAAAAAAAGGGAACACAAATGCACACATTTTTTAAGGTGGAAACCCACTCCGGGACAAAAACCACCTAATTCTTTTCTAATAATTCTTTAATATTCAACTCCAATTGAAAATAAAGCTCCAACTTCCTAGAATCTAAAAAAGCATTATTCTCTAGGTCCCACTGGATGGATGCTCTAATGCTCAAGATTATTCTATAGTCAACTGAACATTTGCCCCAACACCCAATGAGCTACAACTCACCCTAGCACCACCCTACCACCCTATAGCAGAATAAAAGAAGAATGGAATCATGTACCAGGGAAAATGGTCCACTTTACAATGATATAGAATAATATAGAAGAAGAAGATACACTAGAACATAACCCAAACTTTGGCACAACCACCTAAAGATGATCCTAGACCAACCAACACTGCCTCTTCAACTCTTGGCAGATAGACACTAGTACAATTTGTACAATAATGTATTTACAATGACTAAGTACAATGATACCTTTACAATGATTATATGAAGTGCTGCCCACTTGAGGATTTAATGTGATGAAATTGTTGCTACTGTTCTACACCTTCATTGCTGCTCTTTTCATGCTACACTCTACTGCACCTTGCTTCTCTTTTCTTCCCTATAAATTATGTTCCTTTGCAACCCTTGACAACACATGATCTAGCTTTGTCTTTGCCTTCTAGGAGCTCGATATTGAATCTGGCGTATCTCTATTATTTCTGATCCCCAATATCATATTTTTGGTCTGGTAGTAGTCCTCTAAGTCTTCTTTCCAATGCCACAGGTCTGACCCAATTTTGATTCTTCAAGAGAGAGTTATACCCAATATCTCACAGTTCTCTAATTATGTATTGTTTCAGCAGAGCGAACTTGTATGGCATGCCACGTCTCATTGTTTCTTTATATGGCTCTAAAATTGGTAGAGAGAAAACTAGCATTTGTGCATTATCTTCCAATTTTTATGGAATTCCAATCCAATACTCAGAGAGAGAGTTATGACAATTTTTCCAAGGTCACTTCTTTGAGATGAATTTCAGGAGCCTACACAAACACCAACTTCCATAGATCATATATCCGAAAATGTTGTGCGCCTTGATCTGAAATTTACACAAAATATTCCTTAGGATTTCGGCTTCACCTCATAAAAATTTCAGCTTCTGAACCTTCGTAGAAAAAAATTTAGAGTGAAAATTCTACGACGACCTATTTCAGATGGTGAAATCCCTTGCATAAGGAGGAAATGAGGATCACAATTTATATAAATTATTTGGTTGAGAGGGGCTTCAAAAAGTGAATATGGGAGGGATTTTAGGAGCTTAAAAAATATTATTATGACTTTTCAATGACCCATGCCACAACCCTATGGGGTTTTAGCTCACTAATTGGGGGTATAAACTTCAAACATGAATATCTTTCAAACAGTGAAGAATTATGTGGCGTGCCATATATCAACGAAAACATCTCGACAAGTAGAAACCATAAAAATCATTCTTGAACCAGAGTATAGTAATTTGGTAGGTAAAAATTCCCATGCAATATTGGGTTAGCTCCTGGTGCTGCTTGGGTTGACATCAATGACAACCACTGATCAACAATCTCCCCCTTGGACATTGATGGAAACACAAGTACTCCCCCTGCGATCATGACACCTCTTCATATAACATTCTCTCCCCCTTTGACATCAATGGAAAAGAGTAACTCCCCATGAAGCAAAACCATCCTGCGAACCTATACAAATTTCCACTCCCCCTGACATGCAACCGTCCTGCAGACCTGTAATATAATGAAAACTTGGGAGAATCCCAAGCTTCTGACAAAGATATTAAAATGCTTCACAAGGTAAAGGTTTAGTGAAGATATGAGAAATTTGTTCTTCTGTACAAACATACTCAAGTTTGATATTATTTACCATTTCTTGTTCACTAACAAAATGATATTTGATCGGAATGTGTTTTGTTTTTGAATGCATGACAAGATTCTTGGAGATGCGTGGCACTAGTGTTGTCACAGAATATCGGAATAGGCTCACTGAATTGTACTTGAAGATCTTGCAAAGTTTGTTTCATCCAAAGGACTTGAGTACAACATGATGCTACTGCAATGTATTCTGCTTCTGTTGTAGATAACGAGATTGAGGTTTGATTTTTTCTCAACCACGATACGAGACAACCACCTAGATAGAATGCTACTCCACTAGTACTCTTACGATCATCAACACTTCCTGCCCAATCTGCATCTATAAAGGCTTGAATAATGAAATTGTTACCCTTGAGATACCACAAGCCATATTCTTTTGTGCCCTTTAGATATCGAAGAATTATTTTGACGGCAATAATATGTGATTCTTTTGGTGTTGCTTGGAATCTTGCTACTTGTCCAACTGCTTGCATAAAATCCGGCCGAGAGGCTGTTACATATAGAAGACTATCAATCATAGATCTGTACAACCTTTTATCCACATCCTTAGATGAGTCGTCTATGCTCAATTTGCAACCTGTTACCATTGGAGTAAGGCGGGTTTTAAATATTCCATTTTGAATTTCTTGAGAATTTCCTTGATGTACTTGGTTTGACATATAAATATTCCTTTCTCTTGCTAAGATATTTGAAGCCCTAAGAAGTATTTCAGCTCACCAAGTAAAGACATCTCGAACTCACTTTGCATCTTTGTAGAAAAGTTCTTACTTAGTCGCTCATCATTTCTACCAAATATTATATCATCCACATATACCTCAACAATTGTTAAATCAAATTTATCTATTTGTACATAAATATTGCTATCAACGGTACCTTTCTTGAACCCTTTTTGATGTTTATATCCATCAAGATGAGCATACCATGCTCTGGGAGCCTGATTGAGACCATATAGAGCCTTCTTTAACCTGCAAACATAGTCTTCTTATTTTGATAGTAGAAAACCTTCATGTTGTTTGATGTAAGCTTCTTCTTCTAATTCTCCATTCAGAAATGCTAACTTAACATCCATTTGGTAGACTTTGATTTTTCTTGAACATGCATAGGCGAGAAACATTTGGATGGCTTCCATTCTGGAAACTAGTGCAAATGTTTCATCGAAATCAATTCCTTCCACTTGTGCATAGCCTTTGCAAACCAATATTTCTTTGTTTCTGGTAACCTACCCATCTTCATTCAATTTGTTCCTGAACACCCATTTAGTCCCAATGAGATTTTTATCTTTTGGTCGTGGAAATAAGTCCCAGGTGTTATTCTTCTCTATTTGATCCAATTCTTCATTCATAGCTGCTACCCAATGTTCATTCTGGCTGGCTTCCTCAAAACTACTAGGCTCAAATATTGCTAGAAAAGGAATGTGAGCTTGCTATGATGAACGAAGCTGTCGACCTTCATTTATGTCACCAATGATTTAATTTGATGGATGGTTATTTTGAATCCACTCTTTTGTTCTTTTTGAAGGAGCTTCTTGTTGTTGTTCTGGTATATTTTGGTGATCATTATTTACTTCTTCCTCGTTGATAGTTGCTTCTTGTTCTACAATTTTATCTGTGTCTTTTTCAATCTTTGTCTCAAGTTTCAAAGATTCTAGATCCTCATCATTATTCACTAGAACACCATCTTTGTCAAATGTAACATTTATTCTCTCCACTATTTGTTTTCATCTTCGATTATAACATTTATAGGCCTTTCTTTTGCGTGAGTAACCAAAAAATATACCTTCATCAACGTGTCATTCAAACTTACCCAAATTTTCATCTTCACTTTTGATATAGCATTTTCTTCCGAAGATTCTGAAATATTTTACATTAGCTATTTTTCCTTTCCATAATTCATATGGAGTCTTGCTGCAATTATTTCTAAGAAGACTTATGTTGATAATAAAAATTACCGTATCAATTACTTGAACCCATAATTTTTCATCCAATTTTTATTCCTTCAAAAAATTTCTACCCATTTCCTGTACGGTTCTATTCTTTCTTTCAGCAACTCCATTTTGCTGAGGTGTTCATGTTGTTGAAAATTGTCTTTTTATTCCATTTTCATCACAGTATTGCTGAAATAATTTGGAAGTGAATTCTCCACCATTATCTGATCTTAGACACTTCATTTTCAACCAACTCCTTGTAGATCTTAAAGCACTCAAATGATTCATATTTTTTATTTATGAAATTGATGGTTGTCATCCTGGTATATTCATCTATCATTAACATCAAATATAATTCTCCATCTAAGCCTTTTGTTCTCACAGGACCACATAGATCAGTATGTATCAATTCCAATGGATGTGATGCAAAGTGTTATTTTGTTTTAAATTGAAATTTTTTCTACTTTCCATTCTGACAGGTCTCACATAGTGTCTTGGAAGGTTTTGAGATTTTCGGAATTTCTCATACTACTTCCTTTTTTCTTATCTTGACAATATTTTCAAGGTTTATATGACCCCTTCGTTTGTGCCATAAATAGCTTTCATCTTCTTTAGCTATTAGACATGCTTTAGTTACTTCATCCAGAACATATATGTCGTTTGGAGCTTGACTTGTTGTAGCCACAATTTTACCATACCTACCTTTCCTGATTTCACATTTTGTGGAGTTGAATAGCATTGTGTGTGCTTGATCACACATTTGTCCAACACTGAGGAGATTTTGATTCATGTTTCAGCCAATACAACATTCTTGGCCATAACATATTTGCTTCCAAGAGTGACGGTACCTGATCCTATAACATTTGAAGATCCATCATTTGCAATGGATATGGTTCCATCCTTCTTCTCTTTTAGAGATACAAATTTCCTTCTATCTCCAGTCATATGTGTTGAGAAAATATTGTCAAAATACCACACATCTTTGTTGTTTTGAGGCTTGAGAGCGAGAGCACAATTATCAATATTCTTCTTCTTCCATTTTCATTCATTACGTGAGCCCAGGAATTATGCAGGAGGATTTTCAAATCTGCCGAGTCTCTTGACTATATTAAAGTTCGACATTTCTAGCATTTCATATTATTTCTTAAATGTTCAAATCTATTGATATTTTTGAGCCCTGGGAGGTTCATATTAGAAGGATCTTCTGGAATTGTATTGGCTCTAGGTATCATCATGACTGATATACATCTTTACGATTTATGACCAAAGTTTCCATATGAATAACAATAGCCATGAAAAATATGTAGGTACCTGGATGGAAATCTGTTGGAAATATTGTCATTGATGGCAAAGGAGAAGAAAGGAGCAGCACCTGAACTATCACTAAGGCAAAATAAAAAAGAAGAACCAGCAATAAGACAAAGGAGACAGACAAGGAGCAGAGGAAGCAAGGGCAACGAATTGAAGTAGAAGCAGCAGATGAAGTAGAGGCAGCAGAGTTTCAAGACATAGCAAGGGACAGATATTATACAGAACAAGCTCAGGAGAGGAAGGCGCACTTTAATATAGAACAAGCTTAAGAGGAACAACAATAGCAAGGACCATGGATCTGGGCAGATCAACATTGACAATCACATCGGCAGAGACCTAAATCACAAAACACAAGGCAAGTGTTTGTATTTGCGATGCGATGCGATGCAATGATATGAGTTCGCATTGTAATTAACTTTGGTTGTCTATATGTTCTGAAGGTATTCACATGGGTACAAACGAGTTTCATTAAAGCGATGTATTTCCAAAAAATTTCCAAAGGTGTTAACGCTATTCCTAAGGTCCAGTTAAACAACCAAAGGTAATTAGAGTGGGGCCCGCAAGGAAAGTGGGTTTTGGGAAACCATACCACTGGTTTCGCACATCTTTTGGGCCAGGAGCGGTTTATTCCATTTGGAATGCGATCGTATCATATTATGACACATCACAATACTAAAACAACCTATTTTGTGTAATTTTTGAGAATTAAAGGTTAGGGGTCGAAGTAACACGATAGTTGTTCGAAGTGATCCGGCAAAGATCCAACGATGATCGCATGGGAAAAGTGCATGGACATTTGGAAATGTTAAACAGCAGGTATATTGTTAATGTGATATCCGTCAGATCAAGATCGGTGAAGATCTAGCGGTGGTCGCATCACGCGAAAGGCGGAGTATTAATGTTAAGGATTAAAGCGGAAGTGTTCAAGATGTATGGTGGAGATCTTATCGAAGATAGAAGATCGACGGTGGAGATCTCATCGCATCGGCAATCTCTGATCGCATCGGCACAGCGGAAGAGTAAGGGAGCGAACCTCTAAACCTTGCGATTGTGATGGTGTGATCCAATCGCAACCGTTAGATCACAGTTATTTGTAATCGTTGGATCGAGCGGTGAGTTGGTCGATAGCTGGTGGGACCCGTCGCTCATTGCATGGGCAGAGATCAGTGGCCAAAGGCACATCGGACAACAGAAGGTTGCGATTACGATAGCGATAGTGCGATGGAATTTCAATCGTCGGATTTGGAAATTTAAATGAGGTAGAGTTCCTTCATAGTGTGGGCTCCATGTAAAAGAAAAGCTTCCACAAATGAATCTTTGTCATTGGGTCCTAAAAAAAAGTTTGATATATTAACATAGAGTTTAATATATGTTGGCACTGAGGTTTTTTAGACCAAAGTTGAAGGATTAATAAAGGTGAGCCGGTAAGTATATATGAGCCAATATATATATCAATGCAGTGTGGGGCCATCGCATCGGCATGGAGGCAGAGAAATGGAACAAGCCATTAAAGTTTCTGATTGTGATGGTGCGATTTAATTACAACCATCCGATCGACGGTCATCTCATTGGATTCATCGCATCAGAATAATCGCAAAGTATGTCATCGCAATCAGAAGTCATCGTAGGCGGTTCATCACATCAGATTATTGCATCGGTCAAGAAATCTTCGCATCAGAGTTATTTCATTGCATTGGTAGATAGAAAGAGTTCGGCAAGTGGTCTCGAAAGGTTAACTACTATGTTAAAAAGGTCTATTATTATATCGCCAAGAGAGGGTTTAAAATTTGCTTAAAGCGTAATTATATAACATTCCCTAAAGTTTTAATACTGTCTCCGAAAGGGTTATTTAACAGATTTTTATCAAAGTGTTGAGCTCCGACCTTAATCCCGAAGTTTTGAACATAGGTTAAAAGGCTTTAATTATTCATTTCCGACAGTTAAACGTGATAATTTCTGAAGGGTTTAACAAGATCATTTCATATGGTAAGTCTGCAAAGTAGATTTTGGCTATGGTTGGAACCATGAAGGTTGAAGAAAGCCTCCGCATTGATAAAGCTGCCAGATTTAGAACATATTTTGGGAAATGAATTCTACATGCATAGAAAGCAGGAGAGTATGCATAACTGTTACACTACAGCAATAGAAAATACAAACATACAATGAGTCGAGAACTAAAAGGGTTGAATGAGATATATCTATTGCAAATGTAAATGTAATTGTTTTAATTAATTTTACATTGCTTGTGATGAAAAGGCAAGTCTCCGTGGCCAAATAAATACCCCACTATAATGTTGAAATGTATACATATTTTTATATTTTTCCAAATGTGCTAGGAAAGAAAATGAGAAGGTGCAAGGTAAAGAGTCATACCTATTCACTTCGAATTCCCTATGGAATACAAACAGTCATAAGGTAATCTCTATAAATGATGTCACATATATATGCATAAAGAGAATAGAGAATGGAGAAATGAGGCAGAGAGGGTAAGAAGAAGGAGGAGAATATAGATAATATGTGAAGATTCAGAGATTATTTAAGGCAGATATGAAGGCTGGTGGACAACAATGAAGAAGGAACAAAACAGAACTGATATCCAGGTAAATCAGCATGTGTTGTTTATGAAAAAGTGAGGAATTTGGTGCTTCCATATCAAGTTGTAGCTTGATAGATGTCAGTTGTAGCTGGCTGAGGTAGGAGCCTCCTGTAGGTTGTAGCCTACAGAAATTAGATGGGAGTTGGAGCTTCCTTGCAAGTTGTAGTTTGCAAAACTGAGGTTGTAGCCTACAGAAAATCAGTGGTGAGAGGGAATTGGAGCTTCCCTTTGCATCACAACAATAATAAGATGTGGTTTTCTCCCTTATGGGTTTCCACTTATATCTGGTGTCTATGTACATGATGACTATGTGTTTATACTCTGTATTTAATCTTCTTAATATCTGCTGCTCACTAATTAAGATTGTGGTTTCACTGTACATTAAGTTAATCATCAAATGAAGATGCAAATTAGTGTAAATGAAAGTTTTACAAGACAGTGAATTCATTAAACTAATTCACCCCCCCCCCTCTCAGTTTAACAAAGGATTCAACAATTGGTATGAGATCCAGGTTCCTTCGGTATCAGTTTAACAACTGGAGGGAGATCCTAGGTCCCTAGGATGGCTAGTCTAGAAGGATGCTCAACAAATAAATCCCCTTTGTTCATCGGTACAAATTATGCCTTCTGGAAAATAAGAATGAGGACGTACATAATGTCTCTAGGAATAGAAGTTTGGGCTATTGTGGAATTGGGATATGCCCCAAAGCAGTCTGACTCAGAGAAAGATGCCAAACTAGATTTTGTAGCTAATGCAAAAGACATGAATGCTCTCTTAAGTGGACTGTGTGAGGAAGAATTTATCAAAGTAATGAACAAAAATATTGCCAAAGAAATATGGGATACATTAGAAAGCATCCACGAGGGAGAAAAAAAGGTGAATATAGCCAAACTACAAGTCTATAGAGCTTAGTTTGAAAATACAAAAATGAATGATGATGAAGACATTGCCAGCTTCTTCTTAAGGGTTGAAGAAATTTTGAATAACATGAAAGCTCTAGGAGAAACCATTAAAGAATGTGTAATTGTTCAAAATATTCTAAGATCTTTACCATCCAGCTTTAACCCCAGGGTTTCTGCCGTAGAAGAAACAACTGATTGGGAAACTCTGACCATGAACCAATTACTTGGAAACCTAACAACCTATGAGATGAGACTTCCACAGAGGAAGTCAAATGTGAGGGAGGCAACCTTTAAGACAGAGAAGAACACAATCAGAGATATGCCAGCAATAAATAAGCCTTCAAATACCAGATGTAAGGCTTTCCAACTAGGCAAGAAAACCTACACATATTTCAAGACCAAAGAGAAATTATCTACAAGGAAGCCTCTTCAGCTTGTACACATGGACCTGTGTAGACCTTCAAGAACTAAAACACCAAGTGGAGAATATTATTTCATGTTGATAATAGATAATTTTACCAGATTGACATGGGTAGCATTTTTCAAATATAAATCTGAAGTGCTTGAGAAATTCAAAATATTCAAGGCACTGGCAAAAAATCAAACAGGATGCAAACTAAAGTGCATCAGATCAGACAAAGGAGGTGAATTCACAGACTATTATTTTGCAGACCTATGCAATGAACATGGGATAAAACAATAATTTACAATTTCCAAAACACCTTAATAGAATGGAGTGGCAGAGACGCAAAATAGATCAGTTCAACAGATTGCCAGAGAAATTATGCAAGAAATGGGTAGAAGCAGTACACACAGCTGTCCACATTCTTAACAAAGCTCATTTAAGAAAAAACTATGACAAGGCTCCTTAGGAATTATGGCATGGTAAACCAACATCAATCAAACATTTAGAGTCTTTGGAAGAAAGTGTTTCATAAAAAATAATGATGAAAATCTGGGAAAGTTTGATGCAAGAGCAGATGAAGGAATATTTTTAGGATATGCATCCAAGAGTAAGGGTTACAGGTGCTACAACAAAACACTACAAAAAATTGTGGAAAACATTTATGTAAGATTTGATGAAGATCTATCAAACAGAACAAGAAGCACAAGATGCAGAAATCCTCCAAATGATCATGAAGCAGAGAACCAAGATAATGATGAACTGAGCAAGACAACATAAGATACTGAATTAAACTCAAAAGGTCCCTCAAGACACACTCAAAATAATCATCCAGAAGATAAAATCATTGGGGACAAGAGTGTGGGAGTCCAAACTAGAAGACAACTTGTTGACCAGATAGAATAAGTATACCTAGCCATGCTATCTCAAATATAGCCAAAGAAGTTTGAAGAAGCCAACAAAGACAAAAATTGGGTAAATGCTATGAATGAAGAACTGGACCAAATTGAGAAGAACAATACCTAGGAATTAATTCCAAGACCCACTGGGAAAATGTCATTGGCACAAAATGGATATTCAAGAATAATATGAATGAACAAGGATAGGTAATCAGAAATAAAGCCAGACTTGTATGCAAGGGATACTCACAAATTGAAGGTCTTCATTATGATGAAACCTTTGCACCTGTAGCTAGAATGGAAGCAATCAGAATGTTTTTTCCCTTTGCATGTTATCATGATTTCAAGTTATACCAAATGGATGTGAAGTATGCCTTCCTGAATGGAGATTTAGAGGAATAATTCTATATGGAACAACCCGAAGGATTCTCCTTAACAGATAAACATGACTATGTGTGTAGACTAAAGAAAGCCTTATATGGTCGGAAACAAGCTCCTCGTGCATGATATTCAAGGCTGGATAGATACTTACAAAAATAAGGTTTTAAGAAAGGAGGAGTAGATAGCAATTTGTACATAAAGGCTAATGAAAATGATCTCCTAATTGTAGTAGTCTATGTAGATGACATCATGTTTGGTAGAAAAAAAGATAAGTTAACAAAAGGATTTTCTGATGAAATGAAATTAGAATTTGAGATGTCTATGATTGGAGAGCTCACCTTCTATTTAGGACTTCAAATTCAATAAAATAACATAGGAATATTCATTTCACAAGAAAAATACTTAAAAGAAATGTTGAAAAGGTTTCAAATAGGAGATTGCAAACCTGTGTCAACTCCCATGATCACTAGATGTAAACTATGTGCTAATGATGGATTATCAGATGTAGATCAAAAACTTCACAAATCCATGATAGGAAGTCTACTATACCTAACAGCTTCTAGACCAGACATTATGTTGGCAGTAGCACTCGTGGCAAGATATCAAGCAGCACCAAAAAAAAATCATTTACTAGCAATCAAGAGAATATTTAGATATCTAAAAGGTACTTCACATTATGGCCTATGGTATCCAAAAGGGAAAAACTTCACATTCAAAAGCATACACAGATGTAGATTGGGCCAACTGTGTGGATGACAGGAAAAGCACAAGTGGAGGTGCATTCTATTTGGGAAAAATTCTGGTGACATGGCTAAGCAAGAAGAAAACTTCTATCTCTCTATCTACAATAGAAGCAGAATACATAGCCACAGTAGCATGTTGCACACAAGTAATGTGGATGAAACAAACTCTCCAAGACATGAATGTAAGCATTTATGAGCCTATTTCTATCAAATGTGACAATACAAGTGCAATAAATATATCAAAAAATCTTGTACTTTATTAAAAAACAAAGCACATCCCAATAAAGTACCACTTCCTCAGAGAACAAGTAGCACATAAATTGGTGAAGTTGGAATATGTACCAACAAAGGAACAAATAGCAGTCATATTCACAAAACCTCTTGCTAAAGAACCATTCGAATATCTAAGAGACAAACTAGGGGTAGTGTTTGAAGATGTTACCCTCTGATATGAAAAAAAAAGGAGGGCTGCATAGAAGAAACAGGATCAGAACAAAAGTCCAGTGATAGTCTAGATCAGAAAAGAAAGCATCATTCCAGGGGGAGATCAGTCAACAAATATTGTCACAAAAGAGCCAGAGAAAGTGAGCAGTGCATGGAATAGGTCCTCAAGATCAGGGTATTATGGACAAGATTTGGAAACCACACTAGGAAATGTTCAAACCTTTGCCATTGATGTCAAAGGGGGAGGAAAAGAAAGAAAAATAAGAGTATTAAAGTATTTCCATCAATGCCAAAGGGGGAGACTGTTGGAAATATTTTCATTGATGGAAAAGGAGAAGAAAGGAGCAACACCTAAACTATCACTAAGGCAAAAGAACAAAGAAGAACCAGCAATAAGACAAAGGAGACAGACAAGGAGCAGAGGAAGCAAGGGCAGCGAATTGAAGCATAAGCAGCAGATGAAGCAGAGGCAGCGGAGTTTCAAGACACAACAATGGCCATAGATTATATAGAACAACCTCAGGAAAGAAAGGCACACTTTAATACAGAACAAGCTCAGGAGGAACAACAACAGCAAGGACCATAGATTTGGGCAGATCAAAGGTGACAATCACATCGGCAGAGACCGAAATCACAAAACACAAGGCAAGTGTTTGTATTTGTGATGTGATGCGATGCGATGATATGAGTTCTCATTGTAATTAAATTTGGTTTTCTATATGTTCTAAAGGTTTTCACATGGGTACAAACGAGTTTCATTAAAGCGATGTATTGCCAAAACATTTACAAAGGTGTTAATGCTATTCCTAAGGTCCATTTAAACAAACAAAGGTAATTAAAGTGGGGCCCACAAGGAAAGTGGTTTTTGGGAAACCATACTACTGGTTTCGCATAGATTTTGGGCCAAGAAAGGTTTATTCCATTTGGAATGCGATAGTATCATATTACGACACGTCACAATACTAAAACTGCCTATTTCACGTAATTTTTGAGAATTAAAGGTCAAGGGTCTAAGTAACGCGATAACCGTCCGATGTGATGCGGCGAAGATCCAAGGGTGATCGCATGGGAAAAGTGCATGGATGTTTGGAAATGTTAAACAACAGGTATATTGTGAATTCGATATCCGTCAGATCAATATCGGTGAATATGTAACGGTGGTCGCATCACGCGAAAGGCGGAGTCTTAATGTTAAGGCTTAAAGTGGAAGTGTTGAAGATCGACGACGAAGATCTTATCGAAGATAGAAGATCAATGGCGGAGATCTCATCGCATCGGCGATCTTTGATCGCATCAGCACAGCGAAAGAGTAAGGGAGTAGACCACTAAACCTTGAGATTGCGATGGTGCGATCCAATCACAACTGTTAGATCACGGTTATTTGTAACTGTTGGATTGAGCGCTTAGTTGGTCAATAGCTGGTGGGACCCTTCGCTCATCGCATGGGCAGAGATCAGTGGCCAAAGGCACATCAAGAAACAGAAGGTTGCGATTGCGATAACGATAGTGCAATGGAATGTCAACTGTCATATTTGGAAAGTTAAATGAGGTGGAGTGCCTCCATAGTGTGGGCTCCATGTAAATAAAAGCTTCCGTAAATGAATCTTCATCATTGGGTCCAAAAACAAAGTTTGATATATTAACATAGGGTTTAATCTATGTTGGCAACGAGGTTTTTTAGACCAAATTTGAAGGATGAATAAAGGTGAGCGGGTAAGTATATATGAGCCAATATATATATATCAATGAGGTGTGGGGCCGTCGCATCGGCATGGAGGCAGACCAATGGAAAAAGCCATTGAAGTTTTCAATTGCGATGATGCGATTTAATCACAATCGTCTGATCGGCGGTCATCGCATTGGATTCGTTGCATCGAAATCATCGCAAAGTGTGTCATCGCAGGCGGTTCATCGCATTGGATTATTGCATCGGTCAAGAAATCATGGCATCAGAGTTATTTCATCGCAGTGATGGATATAAAGAGTTCGGAAAGTGGGCCAGAAAGGTTAACTACTATGTTAAAAAGGTCTATTATTATATCACCGAGAGAGGGTTTAAACTTTGCTTAAAGCGTAATTATATAACATTCTCTAAAGTTTCATCTTTAATATAGAAAGGGTTATTTGATAGATTTTATCAAAGTGTTGAGCTCCGACCTTAATCCCTATGTTTTGAACATAGGTTAAAAGGCTTCAATTATTAATTTCTAACAGTTAAACGTGATTAGTTCCGAAGGGTTTAACAAGATCATTTCATATGGTAAGTTTGCAAAGTAGATTTTGGCTATGGTTGGAACCATGAAGGTTAAAGAAAGCCTCCACATTGATAAAGTTGTCAGATTTAGAACATAATTTTGGAAATGCATTCTACATGCATAGAAATCAGGAGAGTATGCAGAACTGTTACACTATAGCAGCAGAAAAGACAAACATAAAGTGAGCCGAGAACTGAAAGGGTTGAATGAGATATATCTGTTGCAAATGTAAATGTAAATGTTTTAATTAATTTTATATTGCTTATGATGCAAAGGCAAGTCTCCGTGGGCAAATAAATACCCCATTGTAATATTGAAATGTATACATATTGTTATATTTTTCCAAATGTGATAGGCAAGAAAACGAGAAGGTGGAAGGCAAAGAGTCATACCTATTCACTTCGAATTCCCTGTGGAATAAAAACAGTCATAAGGTAATCTCTATAAATGATGTCACATAGATATGCATAAAGAGCATAGAGAATGGAGAAATGAGGTGGATAGGGTAATAATAAGGAGGAGAAGATAGATAATCTGTGAAGATTCAGAGATGATTTAAGGCAGATATGAAGGCTGGTGGACAGCAGTGAAGAAGGAACAGAACAGAATTGATATCCAGGTAGATCATCATGTGTTGTTTATGAAAGAGTGAGGAATTTGGTGCTTCCATATCAATTTGTAGCTTGAGATATGTTAGTTGTAGCTGGCTAAGGTAGGAGCCTCCTGTAGGTTGTAGCCTGCAGAAATTAGATGGGAGTTGGAGCTTCCTTGCAATTTATAGTTTGCAGAACTGAGGTTGTAGCCTCCGGTAGGTTGGAGCCTACATAAAATTAGTGGTGAGAGGGAGTTGGAGCTTGCCTTTGCATCAAAACAATAATAAGATGTGGTTTTCTCCATTATGGGTTTCCACTTATATCCGGTGTCTATGAACATGATGATTATGTGTTGATACTCTGTATTTAGTCTTATTAATACCTGATGCTCACTAATTAAGATTGTGGTTTCACTATACATTAAGTTAATCATGAAATGAAGATGTAAATTAGTGTAAATGAAATTTTTACAAGACCATGAATTCATTAAAATGATTCACACCCCCCCACACCAGTTTAACAAAGGATTCAACGAAATATTCGTCGAGGAATCGTTTCCAAGGATGTGCTTGTGAATCTTGTCCAATGAAGTCTACTTGTATGTCAGATCTCATAGGTTCATTGTATATTTTTGTATAAGGTCTTGCTTCTTCTTCTTTGTAACCAAAGCCAGTTCTGTTGTTGTAAGATCGTTGATTGTTGATGAGTTCTTCCAATACCCTTGAGCTGTTGGCATATTTTTGGGCAGTCTTTCCCTTCTTCACTTCCTTACACAACGAGACTACTTCGGCTTCTAATGCTTCCCTTTCTTGGTTGCTTTCTTTCAACTTCTTTTGTAGTGACTCTTCAATACATTTGTGTTCTTAAACTTCAATTTTGAGACCTTGAACTTGTTCTTCAAGATTATTGGAATGGATCTTCTTAGCATTGAGCTCTTTTATAAGCTTGATTGCCTCCTCAGAAAATTCTTCTATGGTCAACCCTTCTTCTTCATTGTTTGATACTTCTTGTTTATTGTGCTTGGCCATAAACAATACTTTCTCATTCACTTCTTATTTGCTGTCACTTTCTTCATTGGATGATGAACTATCTTCTTTAGAGAGAGAGTTCCTTTTGGATCCTTTATTTTTTCCTTGCTTGTTGAATTTCTTAAAGCCTTTATTTCGTTTTGAGTTTCCATCACTTTTGTTTGGACATTTTGCTGCGAAATGCCCAACCTCACCACAACCGAAAAATATCAATGGAAGTTTACCTTTGAATTTTCCCTTACCATTTTTTAGTTTTCTCGTAAAGTAAGCATATTCTTTATCTGAAAGAACTTCTCCATCATCTCCCTTTTCTTCACACTTGCAGGTGCATTTCATTTCAATTGAAGGTTGTTTGTCCTTATTGGTTTTCTTAGATGCAACAAACGTAGTTTCCAGATTTGAAGCACCCTCTTCTTCATCAAGTCTCATTGCATATGCTATGATAACTCCATGTAATTCCTCTTTGCTGAGTTTGTCCAGATTTTCATTGTATTCTAAGACCGATACCTTTGGGTTGAATCTCCATGGTAATGTTCTAAGAATCTTCTGTATAATAGTCTTCTCATCAGCTGACTCTCCCAATCCTTCCAGAGTATTGGTTATATCATCAACGTATTGGAAGTATGCAACAATGTTTCAATCTTCTTTCATTCTGAGTTGCTCAAATTTTTCTCTATAGACTTGAAGCTTTGCTTCTTTGACATTTGAGTCACCTGCATATATATTCTCACGATTGTCCCATACATTTCTGGCTGTTTTACAACCCAACATCTTATGATAAGTAGATTCAATAAGTCCACTAATAACAATATTCTTCACTTTTGCATCATTTACCCAATTCTTCTTACCTTGTTCATCCACGGTTGATGTAAATACATTTTGAACAGTGTCCCATACATCATAACCTTGCGCCAAGAGATAGACCTCCATTATTCCTTTCCAGAGTGCATAATTATTTTCATTGAATAGAGTTACACCATTCTTGGTATGCTCCATGACCTCCTTCCAGCTGTTAAACTGCTATTGAAGCAACCAAGATCTGATACCAATTTTTGGAAATACTGAGAGGGGGGGTGAATAAGTATTCATTTCAATTAGAGAATTATTTAATATTCAATTATTATCAGTGTTTGTAAAATGATAGCAGTAAACAAAAGGAACACAAATGCACACATTTTTTAAGCTGGAAACCCACTCTCGGAAAAAAACCACCTAATGCTTTTCTAATAATTCTTTAATATTCAACTCCAATTGAAAATAACGCTCCAACTTCCTAGAATCTAGAAAAGAATTCTTATCTAGCTCCCACTTTTTGGATGGATAAGTCATTCTTGCTAACAAGACAGACCTCCCAAGTGTCCTACAGACAGCTAGCAACAAACGGAAAAACAAAACTATCTTTCTTTAGATATATTGCGATTCATAATTAAATGCTATAAAGGTTTAACAATCCTACCTTTGGTCCAACACTTGTTTGTAGTTTTAGTCCTTCAGTCGCCTAAAAGAGTTGCCTTCGAAGATCTGCAATCATAAACAAGCAAACATCGAATAGCACCTGCATATCATATATTCATAAATCATATCTATTATGGTGATCAAGGAATACATAAAATAAACCAATCAATTGACATCTTATTGAGAAAAAAAAAATTATTTGTATTAACTTAAATAAGGAAGAGCCTTACAACTATGTCCACCTTGATGTCATACAGGCCTTCCTAGGGTCCGTAACAAGCGTTTCCTTTACTCTGAAAATCCTTGCACTCTTCCAGCCAAGATACATACACGTATGTAATATTTCCCACATGAAATCTCAGCTAAAAGGGTCTAAGTTTCAACAGCACTTCGCCTCCAACAATACTAAAACTTCAACTCATCAATTGTAACCCTTTGAGGCTGCCCTATGCCTCTTTTTATAGTGGAAGAGAGGAGGTTACAATTCCATACAAGAAGTGATAGAATCCTCCTTCAAAGGGATTAGTTCCTTACATCAAGGGGTTAGCTCCTTATTGGATGGGATGCATGAACATGAAAGGAGCGGACTTTCCACCACAGGAATGCTTCTAGAAGATTCCAAAAATGACTTAAACTGAGCTTCTAGATTTTACTTTCACCTTTTCTAACCTTTTACAAGGGTCTGCACTTTTAATAAATAGAAAGTGCACTTGGCTATGCATTAGTTATAGCCAAGAGGTGCGGGACCACAAGAAAAACTAGGAGAAAGTGAAGTACCATAGTTTTAAGGCTTTTATGAGCTTTTTTCTTAGTTTCAAGGCTTGAATTTTAGGAACTTTGATATTGTAGACTTCCAAGGGAGTATTAAAATGTCATGGTGACAAATTTCAGTGTAAAAAATTACCCCTTAAAGTGCGAAATATGATAATATCCTAAGAGTGATGTGCTTTATCATTTCAAGGATCAGCCTGCGGAAACCCAGTCAGAAACCTGTAAAAACATTCTATGCAATACATATATATATATATCATCACTGAGGTAGGCATTCCCATACTCATATCAAAACTAACTAAACTTGTTCTGATACATAAATTATTTTAATATTACATCAATAGTGTAGACACAGCATGGTCACAGCCATATGTAATGAATCGTCTACTACATAATGAATAATAAAACTCCTTGTAGCCTAGATGGTGGAAACTAGATCCAAGGTCTTGATTTCTACTTCCCGAACTAGTAGGATTCTATCCATGTGATTAAATATGTTGAAGTCGAACATGGTAGAAACCACTTGATTACCAGTCAATGATGTGAACTGTTAACAAGTGTGAGAGAAACCACCAATAATGATAATGGCTCTCAAAGTACTCAGTACAATCCATGAAATGTGAATAAGTGATCGGAAGTCGAACATTTCACGGAATCATTTGACCGAAGGTCAATGTTGTAACCTATCATCGAAGGCGAGAAACCTGCCATTAAGGCATGCATATTCCAAGGTACTGACAGATTCTAGATCAAATTCCTAGATGATGAGCTGTTGTCAATAGAAAGTGATCCGTCATAAGCAAGCTCATGGCATGAAACCATAGATCAAGTTTTGAAGAAATTTTTTGCAAGGACTGACTCAGGGATGGTCAACGCGAATGGAGATAAATGTTTGCAGATGAATGGTTTGTTTGACTGTCCTCTTGAAAACATAACAACACTCTAGATGGTTTGGTGACAGTTTCCCTAAGCTAATACCCAGAAACTTGCGGAAGACCTTCAATGTGGTTTGATTAACTTACAGGAAAAGGATTTTCCAACCCAAGTGGAAGTGTGACAAAAAGTGTCGTGTTCAAGAGTGGTGTAATGCTTTTTACAAATCAAAGTGTAACAAATGAATCTATTTTTCTCTCTTTCCCCCCACCATTTCTGGAAAGTACCTCTTTATTTTTGACAAGCTTGAGGAGGATAACATTTTCTTGTTTATAAGCTCATCCTTCAGATGAGTCCAACTTAGTTTAAAATTGAACCCTAAGAAGGAGTGGTCCGTTCTTTCTTGTAATCGACAGGTCCTTTACTGTTAAATTTTAATGAGTCCAGTATAGGAGAAACTTAGTGTTTTTCATTTTTAGGGAGTCAGAAGAAAAAAATTAAGAAAACTCCATGGGTGCACTTTTTCATAAATTTAGTCTCTCAGGCCCGAAAAAGGATAAAATAATGCAAGAGAGAACTCTATTGACCATGATTAGTCAATGTATACTTTTCTCGTAAATAGTCAATTTCATTCCAGAAAAGGGGTAAAATTATACTAAAGGGACAACTATCCATTTACTTTAACGAGTTTGAATAGTCAAGTACTCGACAATATTTTCATTTTTAGAGAGTCTGAAAAGGGCTTAAAAGAGGACTCCATGGTTTCGCTTTTTCGTAAGTTTTAAAGAGCCCAAAAAAGTGATAAAAGTTTACTCTTCATCAAAAATGACCATTTTGCCTAAAAAATCCGTTATTCTACACAAAAACTCGAGAAATTAAACATACCTATTTCAATAATAAAAATATTTTGAAAAACTGACTTTTTAAAGTGAAAAATAAACAAATTTAAAATTCATCTATTCAAAAAAACTTATAAAAAGGAATTTTTCAAGTTCATTTTTATTGTTTGAGTTTGGAGTAAAGTTTTTAGAGCTCTTGGCAAAAACGCTTCGGAGAATATTCTTGGCAAACTGGCCATCAGAATCGAAAACCGTATATTTTAGGTAATCCACAACCTTCTTATTTTTCTTTTCATCCATTCAATTTTTTAAATTAGGGTAAAAATTTCATTTTTGGGAGGAAAAATATGTTTAAAATTTTTCCCTTAGGAGTACGCACCTAAGACGGGCCCCACACTTTTAACACAGGGCTCGTGCGGAGCTACGCATTGTCCCTGAGCGTAAAGTGCGTGGGCCCCGTAATGAATTTAAAAACATATTTTCTTCCTAAATTACCCAAAAAAATTTCTTCAAAAAGATTGTAATCTTTCATTTTACTTGTTGTAGGATATCTACAATGATCATTTGGCAATAACGGGAGCACGAAGAGGTAGATGAAGCAGCAATAAATCATCAACCTAATTTTCAAGCTTTAAGAGTATGCGGGCTTTACAAATTTTGGGCTATCAGTGGCATGAGAGCTCAAGTGGATCGTCTTACTATGCTGGTAAGTAAATGGGATGTTTAGGACCAGTGTTTCGTGATCGGAGGTCACCGGCTTGAGATTGACCTGGAAGACATTTATTTTTTGACTAGTTTGTCTAGGAGAGGCGAAACAGTATCTCTATTTGGGGCTAGGCCAGGTGGCTAGTGTATCGCTAGCCTATAATTAGAGTTCTGTAATGATGAAGCCAATCCCCGAGAAAAATGGATTGACATAAAAACTATCATCAGTCCCGAGCTAAAATTTATTTCTTTTACTATTGTCAAGTTGTGTGGAAGTGTAGCTTTACATGTAGCCACTGGATCTCTGATGTGCATAGCAGTAGATTGATTTCGAGGCACCATATTCAACTTGTGCGAGGCAGTGTTGGAAAATGTGAAAGGAAAACTTACCAGAGCAAAGAATGGGAAGCTAAACAACTTTGGATATGGGTCCATTGTAGTCACCTTTTCTCTAGAGAGGATCCCCATGTTAGCCCCGCAACATATTCCTGTTGATGCTGGTCGACCTCGAGAGCCTAGGATGGTTCGTCGGGTTGTTTTGATGGCCTGCCACAGCGAGGGTGGGGAGATTGTTCAATTTCCCTCGACATATTTTCGTTGGCTGGAACGCCAAATTTTTGTGATAGAGAATTTTCCTTATGTTGGCATGGATTTTTGTGGCGACCGGGAAATGCCCCTTCCTCCAGGAGCTCAGTGGGACGAGTCAGGTAAAAAATCTTTTTTGACATGTTCTAATTTCTAATTTTTTTTTTTTTTAAATCATCCAAAACTGATAACAAAATAATTTCAAATGCAGATGTGGGTCTGAGTCAACCAACCATTCTCCGCCCCTTTGACCAGAGGCAAAGGGATGTAGCAGCAGCAGCAGCACCCCCACAAGATCAGACTATAGAGATCCTGACTGATTTAGAGCACCATTTGGAGTGGCTCACTATAGATATTCCTGAGAGCACCATAGAGGATATCTTGCTCCGTCTACAGAGATATGTCATCCATTCAGGAGGTTTTTGACTAGGGTGGCATGAGGAGTGGTGTATTATCGTGATCATCACCACGGATAGTGGATGATTGAATTGTAGACTCATTTTTGTATCACTTTTTTCCGATCATAAGGCATTTTGAGCCTATGATCAAAGACAATGTACTATTTTTTGAACACTACATCTATACTATGATATAATATTACTTCCAGTTTACCTATTCAATCATGTTATGGAATTTTTATTTGTTACTTTGTTATCACAAATGTCTATTTATAACACTAGAAGCAATTGCATTTGCTAATGTATGTAAATTTCTTGGAATGTGTTGATACTCAATATAATCGAACTCTCGTTCCAAGAGACAAACCCTTAAAAATAATCTTAATAATACTAGATTTCTAATGGCATATACTCGGTTTAATTGTAATACAATGAGTTCAGAATCTAACTTAACGATCAAACTCCAAATTCCAAATGAAATGGATTCCGATAATAATTCAATAAATGCACTATATTCGGCAATATTGTTCGTCGTTTGACCGAGACTTACCCCATGCATCGATACCAACTCGTTAGTGGGTGAGTAAATAACCCAAGCTGCGGAAGAGATGTTCTGTGCACTACGACAAGCACCATAAAAAAAAACAATATACGTTTGAAAGGATGTCGACATCTGCGATATCAAAAGTATCCAGATAAGCGGGAATAATAGTAAAAGCACACTTACTCTAGGCACACGTTTCTAATCTATAGCACACTAGCTAAAAGTAACTAATATACAGAGAATATCTCCACACAAAGTCAAGAGTAATATCTCTTCAGATAAAGTCTATTTATGGGTTTATCTAAAGAGACTCCGTCAAAATCAATCAATTCATAGGCCCCTTTTGCAAGCTGTCACTTGACAATGTAAGGACCATGCCACATGGGTTCAAATTTCCCAACCCCTATTTTATCGTTGGCTTGATCATAAATCAAAGCTAAGTCTCCTTTTGAAAAATTATGAGGGGTAACACTTCTATGATACTGAGCTTTCATTCTTTCGTAGACCAAATAGTAAACCTGTCGATGTTTTTGCTGAGGTTCAATATGCCCAAAGTGCTGAAAAGAGCATGGTATTCCAATTCGACTTATGAATTCCAATGATTCGTTTGATCATGGTGACTAAAAATTTATTAATCACTTCAACTAAACCATTGGCCTATGGATAATATGGTGTAGAACTGTCATGGTGCAGGCCAAGCTGGTCTGTTAACTCAGCCATCATGATATTTCGAAAATGTCTCCCGTGATCAGTAATTATTGCTTGGGGTACACCGAAACGAGAAATCACATGATTGAATACGAAAGTAGCTGTATTTTTTCCATCTGCCGCAAATGTAAGCATCGCCTCGGCCCATTTGGTAAAATATTCTACTGCTAGAATAATATACCCATGCCCCCCGGCCGAGTGAGGGTTACATGTAATGAAATCAATGCCACATTTTGCAAAAGGACTGACAACAATTATGGGGTGAAGAGGAGTAGGTGGTGCACGCATTTTTCGATCGAATATTTGACAATTATGACATTTTTGGACCGCGTAAATACAATCTTTAAACAAGGACGGCCAGAAATACCCTGCGAGCAATATCTTTTGGGTTGTAGCATACCCAGACATATGACTGCCACATGCTCTGGAGTGACAGTCATTTAAAACCTTTTCGGCTTCGTCATGAGTTAGAGAACGTCGAAAAACTGAGTCTGCACCACGACGGTATAGTGTGTCGCCAACAATATGATATTGTTGAGACCAGAAATGAATTTTTTGTCGTTGCGACCGTGAAAGCTCAAGCCGAAAATATTGGGTCTGAAGATATACAATAATATCTCCATACCATGGATCAATGGTACTAATAAGAAACAAGGATTCATTCGCGATTGGTTGTTATGCCACATTTTTTGTATCAGTACGTGGGAAATCACACATAAGTTCAGCAAATATCAATGATTTCTTGGATTTGGAATTTTCACACTCCAAATAAAACTCCTGCAGGATAACAATCCATTTATAGTATTTCCCCCCTAGCAATTTTTTTGTCAAGATGTACATCATAGTGTTACAATCAGAGATCACTGTCGTTTTCCCTAAAAGTATGTAGTGACGAAAACGTTGGACGACTTGAACAACTTCAAAGGCCAATTTCTCCACATGTGAGTGTTTGATCTGAGTCGGATGCAAATTTCGACTAAGATATTAAATCACATGTTCACTATCGAATTCATCTTCCTAAACTAAAACCATCCCTATCGTGGAATTGGAAGCAGCGAGGTACAAAAAGTAATCCTGGTTGTAGTTGGGAGGATGCAGTAATGGTGCATGGGTCAACGCATTTTTCAAAGAATCAAAAGATCTATCAGCGACCTCGTCCCAAAAGAAAGGAATGTTCTATTTCAACAACCTAGTGAAACCTTTCGTTAACTCGGTGTAGTTAGGAATGAATCAACGTAAAAAATTTTCTTTCCCTTGCAAACTTTGGAGTTGGCGAAGAGTATAAGGAGGAGGTAAATTGATGATTGCCTCAACCTTCGATGGATCGACATGAATGTATGCCTTTGAGACAATAAATCCCAATAATCGTCCGAATTCTACGCAGAAAACAAATTTGTGAGGATTCAAACGAATATTATAGTGCCTACATCATATAAAAATGGCTCGTAAATGAGTAATATGATCTGCTCTGTGTGAAGAATAAGTAGGCAAATCATCGAGGTAGGGCTGCACAATATGCTTAATGTCATGAAATGCATAAGACATGGCCCTTTGAAATGTGGCGCCAGCATTCTTAAGGCCAAAAGGTAATTTGACATAAGCAAAAGTTCCCCATGGACAAATGAAAGTTGTTTTAGGTTGATCTGCAAGGAGTATTTTTATTTGATTATAGCCGGAAAAGCCATCCATGAATGAGAAAATTTCACTTCCAGCACAATTGTCGATAATTTGATCGATGTAAGGGGTTGGATAATTGTCTTTAGGGCAAGCTCGATTTATATCCCTATAGTCGATACATACTGTTATTGTTCCTTGTTTTTTATTGACCGGAACAATATTAGATACCCAGTCCGTTAACGGGATCGCATAAATAAAACCTGCACGAATTAATTTTTCAACTTCTACTTTGATAGCGGCAGCCTTTCTCAGATGAATCTAACATAATTTCTGTCTGATGGGTTTGGCATCCAGATATCTCTTAATTTCATGAACAACAATCGATGGATCGATTCCTGGCATTTCTTCATATGACTAGGCAAAGATGTCGCGGAATTCCTGAAACAGGGCTTTATATGCTTGAATTTCTTTAGGCGTACAAGAAGCACCTATGTGAATGTTTTCAACAATTCCAGGTTTTACTGAAATGTCAAGAGGAAACGTCGTAGAAATATTTTCTAAATTCAATTCATAATCGGAATGTGACAGAGGATTCTGAGGTTCTTTGACATAATCAGTGGTAAAAATGGAGGAAAAATCATTCTCAAAATGATCGAGATCAAGTAAAAATCAAGACCTATGATGAAGATCTTCCCATGGTAACTCATCTACCGACAAGAATTCACGAATATGCTCATCAGTATGGAAAACTTGTTGAGCAGAATCCAGAATTGGTGTCAAAGCTAAAATCAATATTGAAAATGACTCCTGATTGATCACATTCACTGGATCAGTCTCAGTTGAAGGAGTATCAGAAAATGACTATACATGCTGATATGCTAGCTCAAAAGGACTCAAAGGCATTGGGCCCTCGAAAGAATCCAATTTTGATTCTGAAGGTACTGTCCAAGGATCATCAAAGGAAATAGTACTTGATGTAATCATATTGATATTAGCAATAGGAGTTTGTACGTTGGGAGGAGGCAGGGAAAAATTTCCCAGTAAAGTTGAATCTTTAATCAAACCTACTCTGACATCCTTATAAGGGATAGTCGATTTTCTGATATGTTGGATGCTATCAGTAGAGGCTGGGTCGGATGAATAATATGAGAGTTGATCTATCTTAACGATCTTTCCTTTATGAGGAAACATGATGAGATGAAAGATCGATGATACCGTTATCACTCAAATTTTCCTTGAAGTTGTTGAGAAGAGGAAAGGGGTCCGAGGTAACCATAAACCAACTTTTAGGTACAAAATATAGCCAATTTGTACCCAAAGAGGGCTCTCTCTGTAAAATTTAGCTTTGTTTTGGAAGATATTAGGTTAGTTATACAGTCCAGGGATTTTGTTTGAGTTTGGGTGATGGAATTCAATAGCTGAGGGTAAGATTGAGTAGTTTAGGCCATTGGGCTAATGGAGTCAAAGAAGATGGCTTAACTGGATTAAGTTTCTTAACAAAAGATGGTTTCACAGGGCAAGATAATCAAATAGGGAACAATTATTGATCTAAAGTGAATGGAATGAACTAAAAATGGATGAAGGGCAATTAAGAATCCTTCAACACATTTGAAAGAGGGAAATTGAGTGATTATTAATAAAGAGCAATTAATTATTCTTTACTAAATAATCAAAATGCATAAACTAGTAAAACAAGAGCAATTAAGAATTCATTGTTTAAATCAATTCAGAAGAAAACATTTAGAATAACAAAGATTGAAAGCAGATTGCACTTAAGCACTTTCTGATTTATTCCTTTTCGTTAATTATTCGGAAATGAAACACAGATGATATAATAAATAAATATAAAAACTTTAAAGCATAAGAGATAGATGAATTATTGGTCCGTTGTTTGACACAAGAATCCTGTAAAAAGTCTTTTGCATCAATTCATCATCCAGCTAGCCACACAAAATTTCTCCAACAACACTTTATTCCAAAATAGTCAATGTTACAACAAAGTCTAAGAATCCACCCCTCAATACTCCAATTGAGGGAGTATTTATACAAAAAATTATAAAAATATCTCATAAAAAATTGAGATATAATCTAGGATGACTCATAAGTATTTTACAACAAACTAGAGACAGATGGTCTCGTAGATAAGAGAAATGATAACTGATGTTGTGCTGTTTCCTTCTTTTGAGAATGTGCTGGAGGCAGGCCCTATGATTTGGCTTGTTGTTGTCCTCTTTAGTAACTCTGTGCTAGCTGCTCTGTTTTACTGATACTCTTTATCTGCACTGATACTCTTTAACCTCTGTTTATCATTTTATCCTTCTTATCATGACTTACTGTAGTACATAATAAAAAATTCATGTAAGGATAATTTTTACAAAAGTTCTAACATTTCTTCTCACCATTTAGCTTCCGATATTCTGGTCCTTTGCAGCTTCCTCAGAGTTTCATCTGTCTCTGTATATCTAAAGAAAGTAGGTTGAATTGGGAACAAATGCTTTACCTCATGCTCGAGATAAAACAAATTTTCCAATCTATCATGAAGATTTTTTCTTGTAGGCAATGCTGCTGCTGATGAACTAGTTGAGGAACTGGCTTGATTGTCAGCATGCTTGTCCAATTTCTCAACATAACTTTCAAGGTCCATCAATTTATCCTCTGAAACTAAAGGACTGGGCAATCCTTTATTCAACAAAATATCAAATCTTTTTATAAAGGCATTGATTTCTTCTTGCATATCAGAGCATCTTCGTTCTAGATTCTGCATCAGAGTTCTTTTGGTAAAAAATCTTTTTATTTCCAAAATTGTTCCTGTCCTGTCTTGAATGCCAAGTTCTTCAAGTTGATGCATGTTCTGAGCATTTAAAAAGCGGATAAGTTCATTGGCTTCTTCAGGCATGTTTCCCAATTCTTCTCTTGCTTTTAGGATTTCTTCCAGAGCCAATTTGACTAAATCATTCTGTTCATACATTATTTGAATTGAGGGCTAGACATCTTTTATTGACTGGATGATGTTGTCCCAAAGAATTTCATTTATTTCCTTTAAAGGCTTCTCCAATGTGAGATCCTTCTCCAATATGTTGACCAACTTTTCTAATTTGTTGACCTCTCTTGTTTTATCTGCAACATTCATCTTCGAGAGATCATATTTTTGTTCTAAAGTGGTGAATTGTACCTTTGTTCTTTGAAGTTCTATCACTTGGAGTTTCAATTCCTCCATTTAATTTATTAACTCTTCGGTACTTAAATTGGAAATATTACCCTGTGATAATTCTGCTGACTGGCCTGTTGTTGTAGTACCTATAATCACTTCAGTTGTAGATGCTTGAGTATTTGACTACTTTTCTTTTAACATCTGGTCGTTTCATTTCACCCACCGATAGAGTAGTTGCTTCAGTATCTCTTTTTTTACCCTTTTCTACATTAAGAGGAGTTTGTAAAATTGAAATTTCTACCACATTGGTCTGAGTAGGAGCAATCTGTACTTGACCCTATTCTTTAGAAGTTTCAGGCTATTCTTTCATTGTAAATTTCTCTGTAACTTGTATATTAGCCTCTTTCTCCTTTCCTTTAGATGCTACCGTAGCCAATGCACTGATTTCCTGTAAATTTTGTTGAGAAGTCCCAGCAGAAGAAGAACCAATACCTGGTATATGTACCTGTCCAAAAGAGTCTAGGTCAAGTATTTTTTCAAGGTCTTTCATTACATTTTCAACATTGACCTTCTCACTATCTTGTCTATCAATGTCCCTTCCATCCATTCATCCATATTGGCATACTGTTCAATTTTTGGGATTCTTTGATGAATGTATGGTGATAATTTGTTTTTCATTCTTCTATAAAAAATAAAGCTGTTTGGGTCATAAGGTACCCAATAGAAACTTTTTTGTAATTTGAGATAGTCTTCTAAAATTCTTTCAGCTTCCTTCCCAGCATCTCTAGAGTTACAGACAAAGGGACCTAATTGAATTTTAATTCTGAGTTGAGCCTTTTTCTTTGCATTTCAAAAATGAACTATATCTGAATCAATCATCTGTCTGAAATACTCTAATGCCAAGAGTCTCATTGGGACATATTTTGGTAACTTGAATGGGCATAACTCACATCCATAGATTCTGATTTCTGTGTGATTTCGGTATAGGTACCAGTCGCCTATTCGGTATTGCTTTGAGAGTTGAAGAATTTTCTTGATTTCACTATTGACCCTAGGAGGAGAGACTCCTATCAACAAGGTGGTTGTAGGGTGTACAAATAGGTCAATAAATTTATTGTATGAATAAGGAGAATTAGAGGAATTATGAGTGATGGCAGACCAAAAGATTACAGACCTAGAATTTCCTTTGGCATCAAGTTTTTTGATATAGAAAGGGAAACTCTCTGATTGAAAGTAAAGCATGAGATGATATATAACAGAAGAATATTTGAACACTCTTTCATTCTCTAATCTCATGAACTGATCATGGATTTTATCTGCAATGTAGGAAGCAAAATCATATTTGACAATAGCGGGCTGTCCAGGGGTAAAAATTGACAACAACACTAGGGTTAATTGGTCAACATATTCACTAGTATTGAAACCCATTATAGAGGATATCATATTCAAAATAAGCCTGCCCACATCAGTGAAAAAGGTATAACCATAAGGGGGAGGGCCTTTGGGCTGATGATCTGGCAACATGAAGGTTTGGCAGAGGCGATTTAACTCTTCATGGGATAAATTGGCAGATTTCTCAAGTAGTTCTCCCATGGAGAGGGGAGTCAGGGCTTGACCTGGTTGAAACTGTAACATTTCGTTGATAGACTGAGCAGTTATTGGGAAAATGACGTTTTGATTCGGGGACAAGACTGCTCGTTAATTGGGATCATAATTTGCATGGCAGTAATGGATTATTTCAGGAAAAATGTGGAATGAGGGGAGAAGATACATGGGAAGATTGGATTCCCATAATCCAAAAATGTCAGAACCTTTCAAGTAATTATCTCTGCAGTAGCAAAAAATTCGAAGAGGATTTTCACTGAGAACAAGGTCTTTAATTTGGAAATCCCTATCTACTAGATGTAGATGGTCTAAATCTCTATGAGGGGCATTCAGGGGTGCGAAATTCAAAGCCACGAGAATTTCCATTTCTGATTCTTGTGGATTCAGAAATGAGTTCGGGTTCTTATGAAAAACGGGCACAATCACAGGTTCAGGAATTCAATTGTAGTTTTGGGAATTGAGGAATGAACTAAAGAGCAATATTGAACCCTGTTTTAGTTTTTCGTTTGGAATTTGAAACAAAAACCAGGATTTTTACAGAGCTCAGCAGGAATTTAGGTAAATACCTATTTTCCGGGAACTAAACAGTGATGAAAAGAGGTGCTGGTTATGGCGGATGAACTCTGAATTACTCAACTGCAACTTTCTTTGGCAAGGTAACGGTTGGAAAAATTTGATAGTTGATTTCGAAATTCGTTGCATGGGACACTGGTCACTGTATGAATTAATGAAAATGACGCGAGTTCTATTATTTTATTCACAAAGTCAAAGGTTGGCGGGTTTTTTTTATTTTTTAATGGATGACGTCAGCAAGTACAGAGGCTTTGTCATGGGAGGCAGGCAGTAAGTGATTTCCATCGCACAGCTTTTGGGGAAGAGTGGTTTTCAGCGGAGGGCGAGCGATTCCATACGATGGACGATGCGTGGCGCGACACTGTTCAGAAAACTGCTTGGCCATCGCACGTTAACTTTCGGACGAGGATGGGCAGCAATATGGACGACAACCGTAGATCTTGAGTTGATCGATCGAATGGTCGTCGGGAAAGGAAGATGACGGGGAATTAAAATGGCAGGCCCAATGCAATTTATCAAAAATAATCATATCGGGGACGATTTGATTGGCGGATTAGGTTATTAATTAACCTGGAGGGTTAATTAATCCCTTTATACGATGGAGGGTCAGGTTTATTTATTAATTGGAAATTTCAACCAATTAATGAATTTTAATAAATAGATGGTTGTTTTTCAACCAACAGGGTGGGATATATATTATATGGGAATTATTTAAATTAATACAGGGAAAAAGGGAATTTGCATAGGGATTTAAATAATATGTTAAAAATTAATATGGAAATGAATGAAGCGCTAAGTGTAAAACATCAAGGTAATGTATTTAACTTATGCTTTTATGAATAGGGTTTTTATGAAATATTGCATGATTTTCCTAAGTAAAATGGGATTTTACTTAGGAAAAGATTTTTTAGAAGTGAATGAATGTCATGATGAATGATTTTAAGTACTTAGGCTTTTCCAATTATTGGGCCGAGGGTCCGGTCCCTCCAAAAGTCAAGGAAATGCCTTGAGCCCCTTTAATTTTCAAATGCCAAAGTACTTAGGGGAAATTAGTGAATTTTTTAGGGAAAAATGAGCAGGGAAGTTAATAATATGACTTTGCTTTGCTTGAAATTCTTCCAATGTAGTGTCTTCCTTTGCACTTGTTATGAAAGTAAATATTTAACACATCTAGAGTCATTATCCATCACATGTAATTCTTCAACAACATCTATCTACCCTACCTACTTTACCCTACCATTTTTTCTTCTTTATTAGGGTGCACTTAGACTGGCAAACCCTCATCACACTTTTTCTTTTACATCTGAAAATCTATCTAATTCTAACCTTATTACATCCAAGGGCTCAGATTAAACTGTTGAGCTCCTTTTATTTACTCTACCTATCTACTTATCTGCCAAGATTAAACAGTTTGGTCAGATTTTATTCTCTATTTCTAAAACATAAAATTGAAAGATGAACTAGCCAAGCTTAAACTATTTGACTATTCATCAATTGTGGCATAAGATACAAGTTGCACACAATTTGTTTATTACATAAGAGAAAAAAGTAGTGGCATTTAGACTTGCACACTTTCCTTGGCCTTCTTTTGGTGGGGTTCATTTTCTTTTACTTTTTTGGCCATTTTTATTCTTTTCACCCTTTGATTTTTCTTTTAGGGTATACCCTCTTTACATTTTTTAATTTTTTTGATTTTTTGACAATATGGAAAATCTTTGCAACAAGGAAAGGTATGAACATATTACATATCCCATCAAGTCAATCATGATATATGACACCTATTGGTATAGGAGTCTAATGATACAACAACAACTCATGGCATTGACCAATCGCAACCCAGAGAAGGTTGTAATCCGAGGGGCATCAACCACCTCCACATCTAGATTAACCATTTTTCCTTTGACCTCTATTGGTAGATCTTGTAAAATACCATATGGCTGAAAACCTCTTCCAAAAAAAGCTTTGAGAATAGTGGGTGATTGGTTAATTGTCGGAGAACCAAGTGATTTCCAACATTTTAACGATATTATACACCTAGAAGCCCCATCATCAACAACAGTATGAAATATACGCTTGTTTTTTACTATTACCGAAATCTGAAAATCCATTTGATGAGGTAGGCGGTGTGTAAAATTATCTAAATCGAAGATCATGAGGTTCGAATCCTGGAGATATACGGCTCCTAAGGCTGACAAAAGTAATTTTCTTTGGGCTGGGCATGATTGCAATACTTCCAAAGCCGACATTGTTGAAGGGGAAATTTCCAAATCTTCAACAATATTGTAATTCTGAGCAACTCTCGCATGTACACAAAGTACACCTTTTGCAGGTGGTTTAATTACTAAGTTAGGATTTTGTTTCTCGATCTGTAATGGATCAGAAACTGAGGGAGATGCAGTCGATGCAGAATTGGATGTTTCTGCTTCTTTACCAGTATTTTTACTACCGTAATCTTGCGATCGCATCGCAACCATGAAAATATCCTCAACATGATTGGAGGAAGATCCAACCATGTTACTATCTTGAGTGGGAAATGGATCCTTAAATATAGTAGGTATAGGCGAACCTTTTATGAATTTTAATACCTCGGCTCTATGTGGGCAATATTTTGTAAAATGATCCTGGTCACAGATGAGACAAGGATATCGAGGTTTGTGTTTTTCGTCAGTTGGTTCAGTTGTATCATTTTTCTCTTTTGAAGACATTTTCTTTTTACTCTTACCTTTATTCTTACCACTAGTTTTAGATTTGGTCATAGATGTCTCTATAACATGGATATCAGTGGAAGTTTCTAGGGAAGAATCTCCTTTGGGTGAATCGGGTAAAGTGATAATAGGAGAAATAGTCTTGGAAGACTTATTCTTACTCTTACCAGTACTAACAGAACCAATTACACCATCAGCGGCATGAGAGCCAGAAGGAGTTGTAGTTAACTAACCTGGTCTTGGTAAATCAGGGATTTTATCATACAGAGTACCTAACTAAGTATAGACAAGGTCAAGGTACTGAGCCTGAGCAATAACTTGCTCTTCCGTAACAACGCCTCCTTTGGCCACATCTTCAGTAATTTTGGGAAATAACGATTTAATAAACCATTCAGCCAAAATTTGATCAGGAATAAAGACTTTCACTAAATGCCTTCTACGTCTCCATTCATGAATGTGATCAAATATGTACATAGACGTAGTTTGTTTTAATGAAGTCAGAAATTCTATGCCATTGTTGTATCTGACAGGAAACTGAAAATGGGTTAAGAAAGTAGTAGCTACTGCATTAAAATTATTAAAAGAGCCGCGTGGTAACTTAATGTACCATTTAGCAGCTAGACCAATGAGAGTTCTCTAAAAAAGATGTAATCAAATTGAATCATCGACTAGTGAATTGGATGCGCACCGGAGGTGATAAGTCATAAAGTGATTAGATGGGTCCTCTCCTGACTTACCTTCGAATTTCGGAATATCACTGGGCAACTTGTTAGGCATTGGTGTCCAATATGGAAGATAAAAAATGGGATCGTTCATAAGGCGCGACAAATCCGGTAAATCTAAAGTTGCTATGAATGGTAACCGATGGCTAGGATCTTGATAACCTTGAGTGATCAAACGAGTGCCAGGAGGAGGATAGCCAGGATATCCTAGAATCGGATGTGCATTTGGAATCATGAAACCTCCTGGGTAACCAGGATTAACTGGACCATTCTAGGGTTGTTGAGATATTTGATAAGTATACCCAGGGTACAGCTGATATTGATACGCTAGATTTTGTGTAGCTTGAAAAATTTGATACTGTCCCTGGTATGGTTGATAAGTAAATAGAGGTTGACTAGAGACAATCATACTAGTACCAGCTTGTCTCGTAGGCATCTGGACCATAGTCTAAATTGTAGGTCTTGACTGTGGTAGAGAGGCTTGAGGAATATACATTGATGCAGGGATAGAAGAAACCGAAGCTACAGATACTCCAGAAATAGGTGTTGTAGGTTGAACAGAAGTTGCAGTAGCTGCAGCAGTCTTAGGCAGAGTATAAGGTGTACTAGGCCCAGGCTACTAAACAGAACCAGGTGCAGGGATTTGAACAGTAGGCTGGACAGGTTGCTGCGCTGGACCAGAAACTAAAGTTTTTCCAGGTTGATTAGGTAACTACACATTAGGTTTCATATTCTATTGAATTTGGGATGGATTCCACACCATGTTCATTCCGGTTTATTGACCTGTAGAAGGTTGTGCATATGAAGGACCATAGCTTGATTGAACATAGGGTTGATAATTAAGTGGTAAATTTCCAGATTCTTGTTAAAATGATTGACCGGAAGGTGGTTGGAAACCTTGAGTTGGGTACTGACCTTGAGGTTGATAACCTTGAGGCATGTACTGAATCTGTGGTTGATAAGGACCATGTGGAATATACTGAGTCTGGGGTTGACCTTGGGGTATGTACTGTCCTTGAGGTTGATAACCTTGAGGTATGTAATGTCCTTGAGGTTTTTCTCCAGGTAAATAATATTTCCCTACAGTTTGTCCTGGTAAAAACTTACCTTGAGGTTGCCCCCCAGATGGTAACTAACTACTATTAGGTTGCCCCCCAGGCAGTAACTGACTACCTTGAGGTTCCCCCCCAAGCGGTAACTTACTACCTTGAGGTTTCTCCCCAGGTGTTAAATGACTACCTTGAGGTTGAGGATTTGGAATACTACCATACATCATAAAAAATTTCTCTACGTTCAACATTTCAGTTTTAGTTCCGTTTGTACTAGTTTATAACACTTGTTCAGTTGGTCGAGGATTCGCTCCTAATAAAGTACCAGAGAGTGACTGGTACCCCGAAGGAACTGAAGGAAAACCATATAAAAATGTTTCCGGTGATTGGGAAAACATAGATGACTCACTTGACATAATTGATGAAGGATAATAACCTCTTGGTGTAGGATGAAAAGGAATTCGTGGTGGTGAAAACTAAGACCCGGGTTTTCTAAAAAATCTGTCAATGATAAATACCAAGCTTCACTTCTAAAAGGACTGTAGAATATATATTCACGCTCCCTAAGATTCAAATTTTGTTGGGTTTCGAGAAGAGTTACTTCTTTGTCTAGACCGACAAGTTCTTCAATGGAAATGAGGTCAAAAGGAAGATTTTCAGTAATGATATGTCTTACCCTAGGCGAACCAGGATCACTAGAAGTTGGAGTAGAAAATCCTAAAGATGGTTCCAAAACAGCAGGTTCAGTGTCAGGTTCAAAAATTTCAGGTTCTTCAGCTAATTCACTGGAAGGAGAAATACTACAAGTAAGCTCAGAAACTGAAATCAGCTCTTGAATATGCTATGTTGTTTATAGTTGATAATCAGGATGATCAACTATAGATGACTCTCCTGCTTCTATTGATCTAATTCTACTATCAGTAGGCAATACTAGAGCTCGCAGCCCTTCAAGTTGGCTTGGTGTATACTCAGGGGGCTTCCCCTGAAGTCTACGCGATTGTCTTGGTAATTCAGCCATGATTAAAAATTATTAATCACACACAATAAAATAAAAATTTCAATAAAAAATCCTAGAGTCACTAAGGAAACAAACAAATGGATCACCTGCCCAAAAATCTAGGAGATCAAACCACACAAAAACAATAACTTCCCACACTAAAACACTAGTTGGTGATGAAATCCAACGTCGTAGTATTTATTGCAGAAAGGGTGGTTGGAACAGTTACCCCGACAGCCTGTTTAATGAAACATATTGGTGCAAGTTTCTCCACTTAAACCATCTTGAGTGAAGATAACCCTCCGGAGATTCCAAGTGAGTCTAGTCGACGTCTGCTCCAGGTACAGTGGGATCTTTCTTCCACTGTCACTTAGGAAAAAACCATAAGATTATGGTCACTATGGTTACCAACAGGAACTAATATACCTAGGGGAACAGTCTACGGTCTGACATACGGGCAAGGGTAGTGTAACAAAGCTCAATCCCCTTGAAGGCTCCTTAACATAATCCAAGGTATACCGACAAGTGACCCCAGGCTCCTCGACAATGGTATGTCTGAGGTTTACCGTTGTTAATACGTGCATATATTCTATCGTTTCCAATGACATAGAATTGACTATCCCACTGGTTCAGATATGACCTCATGCTTGACTCTTGTAAGAGGAGCTTCCCAGAGCACACAAGCGACTATTGGATTTTTTCCTACCGCAAGATCAACTACTTGTTTGTTTTAACTATCTTGGAGAGTTAGTTACTCCCTACTCCAAGACACTAGCCTAAGCTATAATGGTGAAAAGAGCCATAGAAACATAAAAGTTACTAGTTTAATTTTAATTTAAGAGTTGATTTTAAAAGGCTGTTCCTTAAGAAAATAGGTGCAAAAATGAAACTGATGATATGAAGTGACCCAACTCAAATCATACTAAAAATGCATCTATTATGAGAAAAAATTCGTTTTCTTTCAATGGATTCTAGCTAAAGGAAGAGTTGAGAAATGAAATCTTTTAAAAACAAATCTTTCCTTCAAACAAGAATAAATGAAAATAAATCTAATTTCAAAGAGAACTCAAAATGATCTATGGTCAATAAGAAATCCCTTTTGTTCAAGATCGAAACTGTAAACTAAGTTTTTCTTCAAAAGACACTACAATTTCTAGAAAATCACTCAAAGCTAAAAAAAATTAATATTGAGATCTAAAAATTCTAAGACTAAATCTGAATTAAAACTTCAAATATTTTAAGGATGTCTTACTTAGCTTGTAATCTAACTAAGAAATTCTTTTCTTGATTAAGAAAGAACTCGAAAAAACATCCAATTTTCATTTTTTAAGTGAAATTCCAAACTTATTAACAAAATCTTTTAAAGATTTGCAAATGAGAAAAGTGGAATCTAAATCTCACAAAACAATTTATGCTATGATGTCAGACTCAATAAGAAAACAATGGAATACCAGTGATCTAAAGGCATACTAAGGTTTCTAATCTTTGAGCCGGATGTAAGACAAAACAAAAATCATTATAACATGAAGATCTTTCAGAAAATCATTCAAAACTACAAATGCTGAAATAAACTCTTAATCAAGGCTTTCTGATAGAAGATACAGATATGGGTAATCACTGAGAATCTAAAAAACTAATCCAGAAAAGAGGATTTTAAGATTTTTCAAAATTTTTGACAGGATCCGCAGAATTCAATGCAAACCAGTGCAGTCCCGCACTGTGGATACAAGAAAAGTGCGGAACTGCCTGCACTATCTCTAAAGGAAAAGAGCGGAAACAAGAAAAATAGAGAAAAAACAAAAAATTATCAAGCATTTCTCAAGTATTCTACAGGGATAAACTACCCAAGCCAGTATAAATCAATCGAAATCAGAAAAAATAAATTCATAAATCAAAAGTAAAAGAAATCAGAGCTCAAAATCATTCCCCAGCAGAGTCGCCATTTTGTTGGACATATAAGTCATTCTTACGGAAAAGACAGACCTCCCAAGTGTCCTACTGACAGCTAGCAACAAATAAACAAATAAAACTATCTTTCTATAGATATATTGGGATTCATAATTAAATCCTGTAAAGGTTTAACAATCCTACCTTTGGTCCAACACTTTTTTGTAGTAGTAGTCCTTCAATCGCCTGAAAGAGTTGCCTTCTAAGATCTGCAATCATAAACAATAAAACATCAAATAGCACCTGCATAGCATATATTCATAAGTCATATCTATTACGGTGATCAAGGAATCCATAAAATAAACCAATCAATTGACATCTTATTGAGAAAAACAGATTTATTTGTATTAACTTAAATAAGGAAGAGCCTTACAACCGTGTCCGCCTTGATGTCATACAGGCCTTCCTGGGGTCCGGAACAAGCGTTTCCTTTACTCTGACAAGCCTTGCACTCTTCCAACCGAGATACATACAGGTATGTAATATTTCCCACATGAAATCTCAGCTAAAAGGTTCTAAGTTTCCATAGCACTTCACCTCCAACAATACTAAAACTTCAACTCATCAATTGTAACCCTTTGAGGCTTTCCTATGCCTCTTTTTATAGTGGAAGAGAGGAGGTTAAAACTCCATACAAGAAGGGATAGAATCCTCCTTCAAAGATTATTTCCTTACATCAAGGGGTTAGCTCCTTATTGGATGGGATGCATGAACATGAAAGGAGTGGACTTTCCACCGCAGGAATGCTTCTAGAAGCTTCCAAAAATGACTTAAATTGAGCTTCTATATCTTACTTGTGCCTTTTCTAACCTTTTACAGGGGTTATGAACTTTTAATAAATATAAATTGCACTTGGCTATGCATTATTTATAGCCAAGAGGTGCAGGACCACAAGCAAAACTAGGAGAAAGTGCAGTAACAGAGTTTTAAGGCTTTTATGAGCTTTTCTCTTAGTTTGAAGGTTTGAATTTTAGGAAATTTGATATTGTAGACTTCCAAGGGAGTATTAAAATTTCATGGTGACAAATTTTAGTGTAACACCACTGGATGGACACTCCAACGCTCGAGATTCTTCAGTAGTCAATTGAACAGATGCCCCAACACCCAATGAGCTACAACTCACCCTAGCACCACCCTACCAGCCTATAGAAAAATAAAATAATAATAGACTCCTGTACCGAGGAAGATGGTACAATTTACAATGAGATAGAATGATGTAGAAGAATACGATACACTATAACATAACCCAAAATTGACACAACCACCTAATGATTATCCTAGACCACCCGACACTGCCTCTTCAACTCTTGGCAGATAGACACTAGTACAATTTGTACAATAATGTATTTACAATGAATAAGTACAATGATACATTTACAATGATTATATGCAGTGCTGCCCACTTGAAGACTTCATGTGATGAACTTCTTGCTGCTATTCTACACCTTGGTTGTTGCTCTTGTCATGCTACCCTCTTCTACACCTTTCTTTACTTTGCTTCCCTAGAAAGTCTAGTCCTTTGCAACCCTTGACAACACATGATCTGGATTTTTCTTTCCCTTCTAGGAGCTCGATATTGAATCTGATTTTAAATATCTTATTTTCATTCCTATAGTATTCCTCTTATTCATGTTTCCAATGCCATAGGTCTGACCAAATTTGGATTCTTCAAGGGAGAGTTATACCCAATATCTGACAATGCCCTAATTATGGACTATTTCAGCAGAGCGAACTTGTACGGAATTCCATGTGTCACTCTTTCTTCATTTGGCTCTAAAATTGATAGAGATAAAACTACAGTCTGTGCCCTATCCTCCACATTTTATGGAATTCCAATCCTATACACACAGAGAGAGTTATGATGATTTTACCAAGGTCACTTCTTTGAGATGAATTTTAGGAGCCTGCAAAAACACTGACTTCCACATATCATATCTCCAAAAATATTGCGCACCTTGATCTAAGATTTTCACAATAGCTTCCTTAGGATTTTGGTTTCACCTCATAAAAATTTCATCTTTTGAACCTTCATATAAAAACGTTAGAGCGAAAATTCCACGATGACCTGTTGTAGATGGTGAAATCCCTTGCATAAGGAGGAAATGAGGATCACAATTTATATAAATGCTTAGGTTGAGAGGGGCTTCAACAAGTGAACATGGGAGGAATTTTATGAGCTTAAAAAATATTAATTATGACTTTTCAATGATCCATGCCACAACCCTATGGGGTTTTAGCCCACTAACGGGGGGTATAAACTTCAAACATGAATATCTCTCAAACCGTGAAGAATTATGTGGCATGCCATATATCAACAAAAACATTTCGACAAGTAGAAACCATCAAAATCATTCTTAAACTAGAATATAGTAATTTGGTAGGTCAAAATTCCCATGGAATATTGGGTTAGCCCCTGGTACTGCTTGGGTTGACATCAATGACAACCGCTGATCAACACACATTTTGTTGCTCTTTTTTTGCAATCCTGAATGCATGTGCAAATTATGAGCCTTTCTATAGTTTCAAATTTTCATCCAAAGGAAATTCCAGATTATTTGCAGCTTGCTGATGCAGCTTCCTATTTGTTTCCACTCCATCTAATTCATCCTTCAAAATAAATAGGGTAGGGTCATAACCCATAGAGATCATGTGGTGCTTCCTCACCATAAGAATGTTCAACATATCCACTAATCATTGTATTTCAGGAAAATTTCCTCTATTAAAACCTATTATCAAAGACTAAGTGTGCCTCTTCTATGTTGCACATTTGGCATACAGGTCAACGATAGAATTTGGCGTATAGGTCAACAAGAGCATTCCCCACAAAGGTGTTTGAGTCCAACCTAACTTTAATTATGATTATATGAAATTTCATCCTAAACTAGTGCATGCTGCAAAAGTAGTGGAAAAGGTGAAATTATCCACTTTCATCCCATTCTGTTGCATCTGATTGAACAATTTTAGTGACTTGTCACAAAGACCATTCTAAGCAAGAATTTCAACAACTCCTCACAAATACCATTGTGAGCATATTCTTCGTCACGGAGAAGACCTTAACAACTTGATCCTTCAACATAGCTAAAATTTCTATATCCAACCTCCGAGAAACATAGCTTTAAGCTGACATTTCTGTATCCAACCTCCCAACATCAAATTGGTTAACTTGATAATTCCCTAGTGTTAAGCCTATGTAAAAATAGGGCATAACACAGGCTCAAAATCAGAGATGTTCTCTTCTTGGGAGTGCATGAGAGTCTTAGAATTTTGTCATGTATATATGAGAATGGCCTCCCCTTCTAGTAAAAGCACCACACAATTTTTTCTTTTACAAAGCAAAAGACAATTAATCTATTAATTACAACATGAAATGAAATTTATGGATTAAGGGAGCTTATTCATGCTACACTGTTGCTCAAAAAGTTTATTACTTTCCTACTCTATTGTTGCATGTGCAGAATGAGGATGCTACTTGAAATCATTGATCCAATGCAATGACCTTAAAACTTTAACAATATAATGTTTTCTTTCCCTATGCTTAGTTATCATGCAAAATAATGAAACATTAAAATTCCAACATTCACAGACCGAGTTTCTATCACTGATGGGTTGAATAAGAATTTGGGTTCCTGCGAATCAATGGTACCTTCAAATTTCAAACACATGTAAGTGTTTACATAAGATGCTATAGGATCTGTCCATCCAAGAGTGCATAGGACTGTAATAATTATTGCTTATTAACTTTGCATGATGTCATAGGAACTGTTACTCCCTTCTTTGCATGATCAATTTTTTGATGAATCATATGAATTCCCAGAGTTTTGATTTGAAGGAAATCTGCATGTTAGCCCATTTTCCCAATATGAGAAACATCATTTTGTAGAGATGGATAGATAATTGTTTCTCGAGAGTTATCATTCTAAAATTTAGGTATTCAATTCCTTGTCTATTAATAATATTTAACATCTATGATTAAATATTTTATTAAAAGTTTGGATAATTCTTCTTTCCACACCTATATATTCGTTGCAAATTAGAACATGTTCGAAATTCCCCCATTTCCATGATAAAAACACATACATTTCATTAACTATTATGTTTTTTTGGCGTGAAGTTCATTTATTTCTGGTCGTTTTGTTGTTTTCAGGGTTTTCTTTTCATGTCTCTCAGTTTGATTTGGAATTCTCCAGAAAAACAAGAATTCTGAAAAACACAGTGACTAAATCTCTCCTGAATTGTTGTAATATGGCTCTACTTTCAAATCTCACCCTTGTTGGATTCAACATAGCTGTTCAGGAGAAATTAAAATAAACAAAGAATATGTTAATTCTAGAAACATGTTCTTTTCATAGGATAGTTAATTCCTTCAAACACGAGCCCATTAATCCATTATCAATTACATTAAACAATATATCATAGTAACTAACGAAAGAACATAAATGAGAAATGTTGAAGACAAGCCAGGACAAAAGAACAAGAGAATATGGCACAAGCCAGGGAAAAATCCCAATATGGGGAAAACCCTTGAACAATTATTCTTATTATTCAAATCAAATGTACAACAAAGAGAGAGAGAGAGCTGATAGAGAACTTATTGACTTTCCAAGGTGACGACTAGTATCATTGTCCAAATGACAAAGACATGATCCATAATTCTTCCTTTAAACATCAACAATCATATTTTGCCTAGATTAGTGGTCAAATGTAGTCAAATATTTTCCTCACTGCTGACATGCTTTAGATATGAAATGAGTTTTGGTTAGGGTTTGTTGTCCTATGAAAAAAAAACCCTTTTCACTCCTCTAAACATTATTACAAGTCTATGGCTTCCCCTTGTCAGTGTCCATAATCTAAGGCTGGTTAGAGCTATAGCTACGACCTTCCACAACTGGTTAGGGCTAGATGGAGCCCTTCGTAGCTTCTTGATGGCAGCGACATAACTGTGACACCATAGCTGGCCTGTATATGGTTGTGTTCTGATTGAAACAACTTCCTTGGAGTTGCATCAACCCTTCTCTAGAGGATTTGCTCAATAGGCAGCTCTAATCTATCCATGAGTCTATGACTGACTTGATGATGGATATTAGTCTGTGGGAGAGGGTTAGTAATACCCATATCTACTCAACATATTTTCTGAGGAGCTCGGTATATATGGAGGAGGGAAATAATGTAACGAAACCCCAATACATCTACTAAGATTGTCCTGAAACTAGAATCAGTCTACCCATATCTTCCTCGGCACTAAAACAAGCAAATAGACTCACTCAAAAAAGACCCAACCTCTGTGTTTACCCATTATCCCCACACGACTGCCTCAGAGATGCAAGAGATATTTTTGAAACCTCAAATGGGTTGGGAGATAATCCTTATATACAATTTAGAAGAGAAAGAGAATTTAATATTTTCGAGGCAAATTCAAAATTCAAATTTTCAAATTTCTCGCCTAAATAAAATCATGATTTATAGAATATATTTTTGAATAAACAAATATTTTCCTAATCCAAATTTGATGATATTTAGATCAAATAGAGGAATTCAATGGGATTATAATCTCCATCAACTGAGTAGATCAAAGTGGAATTTGGCTCTAGTTGCCAATTTGAACACTCCATCTCAACTAGGGAGAATTCCACCTATCAATCCATCTGCTTCCATAGGTCATCATGCCATCTTGAGCCATCTCTTCTCTACTCTACTCTACTCTGTTGAACACTAGTGTGAATAATAAAGAATAATTGATCGAGAGTGAGTCACAAGAAATTTCCACACTCCATTGATAGAAGTCAGTCTAGAGGTAGAACCTGAATTAATCCCAAATCAAGTAGATAAACACCATGCATCCTAGCATAGGGAGTATGATAGTACGCGATGTATCCATCGGTAGTGCTATGGTACCTAACCAATTTTCCCAAATAATTGGCCATATGAGAGGTACTTCACATGTGTCCCGAACTACATGGGTACGATGTTGTAGGAACACCAATAGGGAAAGAATATATCACATCTTACACATAATCACACATAGGGAAAGGAAAATCCATGTCCTACAAATGCACATCACAATAATATGTAGGGAAATGATGAACCACATCGTACAGACACATATTACAACCATATGTAAGGAAAGGATGAACCATCTCCTACACTTATGAAAAACACCGAGTGTAGCAAAAGGACAAACCACCTCCTACATGCATGCAAAAACACTGAGTGTAGGCAACACAACAATAGTAGGAAGAAATATACACGTGGGGAAAACATGAACCACATCCCACCGACATGTCAACTATCAATCGTATGTAATGAGCATCCTACATGTGGGGAAAGGATGAAACACGTCCCACCGACATGTTAACAGATGCCTATATGCATCTCTCACTGGGGTATCCACAGTAGAATGTGAATCCCCCATTCTACTCATATGCCATAGGAGAAGGTGAACCACGCATTCTATGAATATTTCACCAATAGTAGGGGAAGGTGAACCACTCACCCTACACACATGTCAAACATCATGGGGTATCACAGGGGAGGGTGAACCACTCACCCTGTACACAACACACCACTAGGGGAAAGTGAACCACTCACCCTATGGTCACTCATAGATCAATAAGTACCCCAATACCCTAGGAACCCTTGGAGCTTAGTCTTCAGCCAAGAATCCATTCATATAGGGAATGGTGCCAAGTTGCTCTCTAAAAATCAAAACTAAATCAATGGGAGACTCATATCTCCATACAGCTGCCTACAAAAATATTGACTTACAACAGAGATCTAGTCAAAATTTAGAAATATTCAGCTTCTTCTACATATAGATAGAGAAGATATTTCACTGATCTTATTCTCTCTTACATAAAGAGATCATAGCCTATATGTGTCTTTCCAGGGTGCATAGTGTCCATCAGACAATCTATGAGATATAACCACTCAAACATGCGATAAAACATGAGTGTCCTTTGTTCAACCATATACAATGGTATGTGAAATATTTCTTTTGCAATATATAATGATAGTGAGCACAAAATGGCTTACTGAAATAGAGTGGCTTCATGGAAATTCATGCTTGTTTTTTTATACATTTAGATGCAATGGTGCTTCCAGAGAAAAAATATCAGTATTTGATTTTTGATACAAAGAAATGAATATGGTCACCAGGAGATATAGTACTTTTCCTTTTTATTAGACGAATAGTGAACTTCACATCATACTTGATCTTTAATGAGAAGCTATCCAATATATATGTATGAGGCTTATCCTTAAATTATATTAAATCCTTTGTATCAAGGAATACATTAGAGTTTACTATGACTGGGTTCAGCAACTACTCTGTTTTGTGCTTAAGGAAAAATCTAGGTCTTCCATTAAATCCCTTTTATTTGGACAAATGTTATCAATGGCTAAGCCCAAACATCATAGCTCCCTCTGACACCTTGCTTTGGTAATCATCATGAGATACCCAGATTATAGATGAGACTTACATGAGGTAATTGCAACATAAAACTTTTAAGAAGCTTTAGGTCAAGGAAGAGAATGTGGAAGACCTTCTTCACTCATAGAGAAGAGATATCTACCAATATATCAAATTATCGAATTCATGAAGATGAGGGGTCATTTTATATTGAGACCATTCATTATAAGATCCTTTCTTAGAGAAAACAAGGATGTGTTGAGGCCTCGGTATTCCGCTGCCAAAACATGGGGGAAAACTACCCAGTTCAGACCTTAAAGCAGCTCCTTTTCCGTTTGGTGTAGTGGCTCTGACTGGGGGTAATGGGACCAGTTTCCCAATAAGGATGATTTTGAGGGTGTGTGATTATATGAGATGCAAATGGAAATTATTTTAATCTATCTTATGAATCTAACTAAACTATTTATTCTACTATATACCGAGGGTGTTTCTTCCTTTACGCGATCTGCAAATATATCTTCAACTGTTAGTAATATAGATCATTTAACAGTTGAAAGAGATGAAAATTATGTAAGATGATTATTCTAAAAAATTAGATTGACTACAAGAATTGTGAAAAATATATCACATTCATATGTGTGATTATACCTTCAATAAGGAACTATAGACAAATATTAGAACATAAGTGCATGTAACATTCATCTATAATAACATTTCAAATATACAATGCAATAAAAACATCACTGGAAATCTATAAAGCAATACTTAATACAAATGAACAAAAGTACCATATGTACAAATTTCTACTTATGTAAACTGATAGTAATTGATCTTATCCTTCTCACTTTCAAGCCATTTAAAGAGTACAGTAGTGAAACATCAGTTAAACATCTTTAATTGTCAAAAGATATCATATGTGTTCCATTAATTCATCAAAGCATTCACAAACTTACAATAGTGCATTCTTTGCAAAAAAAATAAATAAATTTCTAGACCCTTCTCTAAATGCATGAAAGGGGTTTAAATACTAAAATAACTATGTTCTAAAATAGATTGTTAAAAAAATATAGAGGAGGTTTCAAAAAACTATCCTCGTAGGACTAACTTAAACTACAATCTAGGAAAATAAAGTAACAATTTTGATTTATGAATTCTACCCTTTCTTCTAGATTTGGTTACGAGGTTGAAAAATGTCTATGATTGGCTTGAGCTTAGCTATCTACGAAATCCTTGATCTAACCTGTCCCTTGAATGCTTCATTTGAAAGTACGGGCTATGATATTTTTGTTGAATCTGTTAAGGGTTGCAGAATCTGATACTAATGATAAGGCTTGATCAGAAAATTCCAATAATTTTCTTGATAACTTATTTACCCTTTTAATTACTTCATCCAGTGTGTCTGATTTCTGTTTCCACTCTGTTTCTATCTATTTTACTTTTGAGAAAACTTCAGACGTGTACTCTTTGAGAATTTTTGCTTTCACCAGTTGTTCACATACAGATTCAATAATTTCATTTTATAATTATGATGTTTTCACTATTGCTTTCTCTAGTTGCTTGATTTATGCTTCCCAATCTTTGAATAGGATATCCTTATGAAAATTATCTACCTGAGGTAGATCAGCTTCCTTTCCTAAGCCTGATGTCTGCCATTGAATGTGTTCATTGATTTTCTTTTCGAGTCTTTCACATTCAAGTTTCTGGATAGATATTTGCTGGATCAATATTTTATTTGAATCACAATAAGAGTCAATCATAGAAGCTTGATGACAAAATACTTCCTGTTCTTTCTTTAACTTAGCATTTACATCCAATGCTACTTTTATTAATTTCTCTAGTTGTGGTTGTCTCTGTAACCTGATCATTGCTGTTTCCAATTGTGCTTTTTTCTCATTGATTTCTGTTTGATGCTGGAATTTAAGACTCTTGAAATCCTTTTGAAATTTGGCCATATTTTCTTTCATTTTCTCACTAGATTTTGATTTTTATTCATTTAAAAACCTCTCTAGTTCTTGTACTCTAGCTTCCTTTTGCTTCAGAAACACCCTAACCACAGTAGCTTTATCAACAGTGGCAGTAGCATATGCCCTTGCATACTGTGATAATTTAGTTAGATATTCCGTGGGGTCATCTATGGAATCCTTCCATAGTACGTCAACTACTTCATCTATGAGGTTTGAGACTGTTTCATCGGTTATTCTTCTTTTTTTCCTCTTAAATACAACCTTATAGCTATGACTATAGAAAATATCTAGTGAAGTAATTTCTTCAACTTGTAAAAATATCTTTTCTATAGGGTAGGCCAGTATGATCTCTCGATCACGAGTCTCTGAAACTTGTTGTAGTGGATTAGCACTTTCCACTATCTTCTGGGAATGTTAAGGTGTCTGAGAACTAGTTACTTGATCAGTGTTGGGATTAGCTTTAGCAGTTTTTATTTCTTCAGAAAACTCCTCCCATTCATTGTCTGTGACTTTTCAGACTGATCTAGTGTGTCATTATTGTGTTGAACTTCTTGAGAATTTGACACTGTTCCATTACTTTATGTTCGCTCCTGCATCTCTATCTTTTGGATTACCTAATCAATATATTTTCCAAGATATTATTTCTAGATTCAAATTCATTTTCAGAGTGATAAAAATTGTGATATTGATGCTCTGATTGACATGATTCATCCTCAAACATGCCTTTTGCTTCATTATCCAAGCTTATACTTGGAGTGGGTCTATTAACATCTTCAATAGTTAAAAAAATTAGAGGAACTCTTTCAAGTCTCTTATTTTTTTATACTTGGAATGCTTCCAAATCATCTTGGCTCAGTTGGCTGGATTAAAATTTGGTTATATCTGAGAAATTTTCCATGCCTTGGAAGAGATCATCAAATCCATTTGTTTCCTTTACAAAAGGCTTCATTTTGAGCTCTATAGTGTAATTTTTAATTACATCATTTGGATCATATAACCTCTTTGGCAGTTCTGCCAATTTCAATATATTAATCTAGGAAACCTCCTTGTAGGTATGGCCAATATCATAAAGTGAAAAAGTGTCACATTGTACAGGGAAATTAGGCCAAACAACTTTCTTAGCATCTTTTAGTTGTTTAGTGATACCATTAACAAGCTGGTAGGCTATTTCTCGTGTAAGAAACTTGTCAGGAACACAGTATGGTAGGACACGGGGAGAAGCATAAATCTCGAATAATCTATGTAAAATTCTCCTCTGCAAACTATCTAGCCACAAAAAGAATATCTGCTCTAGCCTCTTCAGAAACCCTAGGGGCCTTCTTATTTAATATTATTTGGTGCATAGGTAATATGAATCCATATCAAATTTTATAGAAATGTAGGTGGAAGTCTGAATCGTAAAGGTATTTGTGGTAATTGTGGGTTGGGGTAGGGTCTTGGGTAGTACATTTCCATCCCGTGGTAGGAAAACTAGAAGAAAAGCAAGTTGCATCCATGACATAGGCAGACATATAAAAGGGATGTATTTCTCTAGATGAAACACTCCTTTTATTCCTATATTCTGTGATGTGTTTGGCTAAACTATCTGATAAGATATTTTATCAATTCAACATTGAGGAATTGACGATTTCGTCAATCAATGGAACCCATTCTACTGAAAACCTAGTGGTATGAATTTTTGGAAATAATCTACACAACATACCGGTAGCATATCAATAAGGCAAAATAATTTGGGCAATAGAGTACGTACCGAGTTTATCTCTTTTTATCTTTCCTTGGTATTCCATCCATTCTTTGATGACTTTCATGAGATCTGGAAGCTCTGCACTAAAGCTTTGTAGAAAATCTCTATCATATTTTTGTTGTGGGGAGGGTAGATGGTACATTGCTTGTAAATATTATTCCTTGAAAGACCCTATGCTTTCTCCCTTTGAATATTTGAATTTCTTATCATCTGTGCTTAATTGGTCAATTACCCACTTAACCATGTCTTTGTAAGGGAGAATTTTTGGTCTTGCGGCTACCTTATGGACGAACGAACATGCAACATCAAAGTAGGTCACGTTTGAAGTAGATGTCATACCTGTTGCAGATAATTTGGTTATTACTTTTGGTTTTTCGTCTTCGAACAGTTTATACATTGTTTCCCATGATGAACTGCTGCAATCCTTGTTGCAGGTAGTATCTGAAAATAAGGGAGTGTCTGAGTCTTCAGTAGGCAGCGTTTGAGAAATATCTTTGCCCTTCTTGCTCATTTCAATCTTCCTTAATCTGTTAAATAGTTTCCTGATTTCAAGTAAACAGGGAGAGTATTAAAAGTATATATAATAGAGAGTTAAATCCATTGTTTATATCAAACATGCATGAATATATATTAACCTTATCAAATATGATATCAATCATCGATAATCATTTTAAAAATGAAATTTCTTACACCTTCACACGAAATATCTATCAATCAACTTTAAGTCATTAGATCACGAATTTCGTTTTAATACGACATAAATCATTTCACATGCTTGAGTAATTAAATGCAATCACTTCACACATAGATGTATATAACTCTTACTTCTTGTGATGATTACCCATAAATGTTGCGAAATGCGATGTGTGCAAACCACACATCGCAACTTTTATGTGACAATGAATTTGTTTTCGGTTAAGTGATGAGAAATGAGAAATTCACATTAAAAAGTCAAGCGGTTGTGCTTAATAGGACTTTAGAGATTTATTTTGGTTACTTTGTTGTCTCATCAGATCTGTACGATCAGTCTTATATTGAATTGCTTTATGAGTTTGTTTTTTGAAATAAGGTGCGATGCGATAAGGAGATTATAACAAAAATTGAAGTTTTGTATGTTTTCAAAACATAACTTCAAAAAAGGTCAGTGCACTTCACAACTCACGCAACTTAAAGGATTGTAAGTCTTTTTAAGTTTTAATCTATGTGGTTTGCGATTCACTAAAGGAATAAAGCGGAAAAGTCAAAAGAAAACTTTTATTCCTAAGTTTTTATTTTTATTTTTTAAAGCTAAAAATAAATTTCCTATTTATTTCTAAAGGTTCCCCATTTATTAAAATAAATGGGGGGTGTTGTATAGCACAAAAATTGGCGATTCGATTGGGAGAACTAGATATCTCTGACTAAACATTTTGAAATTAAAAATCTTTGCACGAACGAATTTCAAACAAATAATATCTTACTAAGAAATGAAATTTCTCTTATTTACTATTCATAAGAATCCCTATTTTAAAGATACAAGTATGAAAATCTATATCAGTCTTTACTCAGTTCAAAGAGATAAAGTAGGTGGCTGTTATAGATCAGATTTATAAAACTTTACTCTTTTATCACAGGTAGAGACTCTGTTCCAATAGGCAATTTAAGCTTTTGGCAAGGTCACCTTATACCCAGCAATGATTCATTGTCCCATCAAGTGTTTCTTATAATTTACAAAATGAACTCTAATTTTTTGAAACTTTTATTTTTTGTATCATATTTTTATTTACTTAAAAGCCATTGTCTTGGATTGGTAACCAAATGATGACAATTCCATTCACTAGTTGTAATTAAACTGATCAAGATGGCTCTTGATAAGACCCCTTGTCCTATAGATATAATCTCAAGTCATTACCCTATTTTGGTAGGCAGTAATGGTAATGTGAGTTCAACTATTTCCTTATGAACATGGTAAACAAGCTCTTGATGAGAATTATTATCTTTTAAGTTTTTCTAGCTATAATCATTTTGAATTTCTTTCAAAAATTTATGAGTTTTCTCGGATGGGGTGAATCATTGGTCCTTTTGAGGATTTTGGATGATAATGTCAAGTTTTAGATTCCTTTTCTGTAAAAGAGTCTTTACTATGTTAAGGATTATTTTATTGACAAATAACAGAATAATCATGCTATATAAAGATGAGAGTCCATCAGAGAATAAATAATTTCAGTGAAATTATATCTTTCAGTGAAAAATAAAATAAATTTGTCTTTCAAATCTTTCAATTGTTTCCTTAACACTTCTTATTTCTTTAATTGATAAATAAAAAAGGATCATCTGAGATTTTATTTTGAAAAGGAAAAAAATTATACTAAGCAACTTTTATTTTTTCTAAGGAAAAGAAAAACACACTAGTATACAAGGAATAGAAGGGGTTACCTCCTGTGAAAAGTATTTTTTCAAAATCTGCCCATTAACAGGTAAAGAATCTTTTTTTCCTGATAGATCTTGCAATAAGAATGTTGATGGGCCTATTTATTTGATTATTTGAAATGGACCTGGCCATAGTTTTTGAAAATTCGTGTGTTTACCTTTTTCCTCATGTTCTTTGTCCCATTTCAATACTAGCACCTATTTGAAATTTTTTTGAAGTAACAGAAGTTGAATCAAACGAGGCTTTTACTATCCATTGATGATGAGAATGATTCTGTTTGGATTTTTCTCTTTCTTCTTCTAACTTAAGAATTTGACATTGTCTAAGTTGTAAAGAAGAAGCAGGACATTCATCGATAAATTGTACCAAGAGAATAGAGGGAATAACTACGTTGGTAGGAAGTACAACTTATTTTCCATAGACAAGATTAAATGGGGAAGTTCCAATAGAAGCTTTTTGAGTTATTTGTGTTGGAAATATTGAGAGGAGGGGGGGGGGGGTGAATCAGTATTCCTTTCAATTAGAGAATTAGCTAATCTTCAATTATTATCAGTGTTTTTACAATGATAGAAGAAGACAAGAGGAACAAAAATGCGCACAGTTTTTAAGGTGGAAACCCACTCCAGGACAAAAACCACCTAATGTTTTTCTAATAATTATTTAATATTCAACTCCAATTTAAAATAAAGCTCCAACTTCCTAGAATCTAGAAAATAAATCTTCTCCAGCTCCCACTAGATGGACGCTCCAATGCCTGAGATTCTTCAGTATTCAACTGAACGGATTCCCAAACGCCCAATGAGCTACAACTCACACTAGCACCACCCTACAACCCTATAGAAGAATAAAATAAGAATGGACTCTCGTACCAAGGAAAATGGTCCACTTTAAAATCATATAGAATGGTGTAGAAGAAGAATATATAATAGACGATAACCCCAACTTTGACACAACCACCTAATGATGATACTAGACCTCCCAACGCCGCCTCTTCAACCATTGGCAGATAGACACTAGTACAATTTTACAATAATGTATTTACAATGACTTAGTACAATGATACCTTTACAATGATTGTATGCAGTGCTGCCCATTTGAAGACTTCATAGGATGAACTTCTTGCTGCTGTTATGCACTTTGGTTGATGTTATTTGCATGCTACCCTCTACTGCACCTTGCTTTGCTTTGCTGCCCTAGAAAGTCTTGTCCTTTGCAACCCTTGACAACACATGATCTAGCTTTTTCTTTGCCTCCTAGGAGCTCGATATTGAATATGGTATATCTCTGTTATTTTAGATCCTCAATATCTGATTTTCGGTCCTATAGTATTCCTCTAAGTCTTCTTTCCAATGCCACATTTCTGACCCAATTTGGATTCTTGAAGAGAGAGTTATACCCAATCTCTCACAATGCCCTAATTATGGACTGTTGCAGCAGAGTGCACTTGTACAGTGTGCCACGTGTCACTGTTTCCTCATTTGGATTTGAAATTAATAGAGTGAAAATTAAATGCTATGCACTATCTTTCACTTTTTATGAAATTCCAATACGATACTCAGAGAGAGAGTTATGAAGAATTTACCAAGGTCACTTATTTGAGATGAATTTCAGGAGCCTGCAAAAACCCTGATTTGCACAGATCATATCTCCAAAAATGTTGTGTACCTTGATCTGCAATTTCTATAGCAGATTCCTCAGGATTTCAGATTTGGCTCATAAAAATTTCAGCTTTTGAACCTTCATAAAAAAAACGTTAGAGCGCAAATTCCATGATGACCTGTTTCAGATGGCGAAATCCCTTGCATAAGGAGGAAATGAGGATCACAGTTTATATAAATGCTTGGGTTGAGAGGGACTTCAAAAAGTGAACATGGTAGGGATTTTAGGAGCATTAAAAATATTAGTTATGACTTGTCAATGACCCATGCCCCAACCCCATGGGGTTTTAGCCCGCTAACTGAGGGTACAAGCTTCAAACATGAATATTTCTCAAACCGTGAGGAATTACATGGCGTGCCATATATCAACGGAAACATATCGACAAGTAGAAACCATAAAAAGAATTATTGACCCAAAATATATTAATTTTGTAGGTAAAAATTCCCATGCAATATTGGGTTAGCCACTGGTGCTGCTTAGGTTGACATCAATGTCAACCGTTGATCAAAATTCTCCCCTTTTTGCATTGATGGAAACACAAGTACCCCCCCTACGATCATGACACCTCTTCCTACAACATTATCTCCCCCTTTGACATCAATGGCAAAGGGTAACTCCCCCTGAAACTCAACCATCCTGCGGACCTGTACACACTTCCACTCCCCCTGACATACAACCGTCCTCCAAACCTGTAATATAATTCCACTCCCCCTTTGTATTATGAAAAAGGAAAATATAATGAGAACTTGGGAGAATCCCAAGCTTCTGGTGAAGATATTCCAATGCTGGCGAATATTTAATATTTGATTCTTTTGGTGTTGCTTGGAATATTGCTACTTGTCCAAATACTTGCATAACATCTGGCCAGGAGGCTATTACATATAGAAGACTACTAATCATAGATCTTTACAAGATTTGATCCACATCCTCAGATGAGTCCTCTATGCTCAATTTGCAACCTGTTACCATTGGAGTAAGGATGGGTTTGCAATCTTCCATTTTAAATTTCTTGAGCATTTCCTTGATGTGCTTGGCTTGAAATATAAATATTCCTTTCTCTTGCTGAGATATTTGAAGCCCTAAGAAGTATGTCAGCTCACCAAGTAAAGACATCTCGAAATCACTTTGCACCTTTGTAGAAAACTTCTTACTTAGTCGATCATCATTGCTACCAATTATTGTATCATCCTCTTTAGCTATTAGACATGCTTTAGTTGCCTCATCCAGAACATATATGTCGTTTGCAGCTCAACTTGTTGTAGCCACAATTTCACCTTACACGCCTTTCTTGATTTCACATTTCACGGAGTTGAATAGTGTTATGTGTCCTTGATCACACATTTTTCCAACACTGAGCAGATTGTGATTCATGTTTTCAACTAATAGAACATTCTTGGCTAGAGAATATTTTTTTTCCAAGAGTGAAAGTACCTGATCCTATAACATTTGAAGATCCATCATTTCCAAAGGATACGGTTCCATCCTTCTTCTCTTTGAGAGATACAAATTTATTTCTATCTCCAGACATATGCGTTGAGAAACCGCTATCAACATACCACACATCTTTGTTCTTTTGAGCCTTGAAAGTGAGAGCACAATTATCATTCTTCTTCTTCTTCCATGTTCATTCGTTCTGTGGCTTCAAAGATTCTTCTGGAGGATTTTCATGTCTGCAGTCTTTGGCTATGTGTCCAAAGTTTCGACATTTGTAACATTCAATATTATTTTTTAAATGTTCAAATCTATTGACGTTTCGCTGAGCCCTGGGAGGTTCATATTTGACAGATCTCCTAGAATTGTATTTTTTCCTAGGGTATGTACCACATTCTACAGCTTTATGACCAAATTTTCCACATCAATAGCAGTAGCCATAAAAAATATGTTGGTACCTGGATGGAAATTTTCATCGAGGAATTGTCTTCCAAGGTTGTTCTTGCGAATCTTGTATAATGAAGTCTACATGCATGTCAGATCTCATAGGTTCATTGTATTTTGTTGTAGAAGGTCCTGCTTCTTCTTCTTTGTAACCGATGCTAATTTTTTCATTGTAAGATCATTGATTGTTGATGAGTTATTCCAATGCCCTTGAGTTGTTGGCATTGTTTTGGATAGTTTTTCCTTTATTCACTTCCTCACGCAGCGAGACTACTTCAGCTTCTAATTCTTCTCTTTCATGGTTTCTTTCTTCCAACTTCTTTTGAAGTGACTATTCAATGCATTTTTGTTCTTCAAGTTCAATTTTGAGACCTTGAACTTGTTCTTCAAGAGTATTGGAATGGATCTTCTCTGCCTTGAGATCTTGTATAAGCTCAATTGTGTCCTCCTAAAGTTCTTCTATGGTGCATCCTTTTTCTTTGTTGTTTGATACCTCTTGTTTATTATGCTTGGGTTTATTGTGCTTGGCCATAAATAATACTCTCTCATTGGCTTCTTCTTCACTATCATTGTCTTCATCGGGTGATGAGCTATCTTCTTTAGAGAGAAAGCTCCTTTTGGATCCTTGCTTGTTGAATTTATTAAAGCCTTTCTTTCCTTTCGAGTTGCCATTACTTCTGTTTGGACATTTTTCTGCAAAATTCCCAATCTTATTACAGCTGAAACATATCAATGGAAGTTTACCTTTGAATTGTCCCTTACCAATTTTTAGTTTTCTTGTGAAGTAAGCATATTCTTCATCTGAAAGACCTTCTTCATCATCTCTCTTTTCTTCACAGTTTCAGGTGCATGTCTTTTCAATTGAAGGTTGTTTATCCTTATTATTTTTCTTAAATGCGACACATGCAGTTTCTAGATGCGAAGTACCCTATTCTTCATCAAGTCTCATTTCATATGCTATGAGAACTCCATGTAATTCCTCTTTGCTAAATTTGTCTAGATTTGCACTGTATTATAAGACCGATACCTTTGTGTTGAATCTCCCTCGTAACGTTCTAAGAATCTTCCGTATAATAGTCTTCTCATCAACTGGGTCTCCCAATCCTTCCAGAGTAATGGTTATTTCATCAACGTATTGGAAGTATGCAGTATGTTGCAATCTTCTTTAATTCTGAGTTGCTCAAATTTTTCTCTATAGATTTGAAGCTTTGCTTCTTTGACATTTGAGTCACCTGCATATATATTCTCAAGCTTGTCCCATATATTTTTGGCATTTTTACAACCCAACACCTTATGATAAGCAGATTCAATAAGTCCACTGATAATAATATTCTTTTCTTTTGCATCATTTACCAAATTCTTCTTACCTTGTTCATTCGCGGTTGATGTAAATCCATTTTGAACAGTGTCCCATACTTTGTAACCTTGCACCAAGAGATAGACCTCCATTCTTCCTTTCCAGAGTGCATAATTATTTTCATTGAATAGAGGTACACCATTCTTGGTATGCTCCATGACCTCCTTCCAGCTGTTATACTAATATTAAAGGAACCAAACTCTGATACCAATTGTTGTAAATATTGGGGGGGGGGGGGGTGAATCAATAATCCTTTCAATTAGAGCATTAGCTAATCTTCAATTATTTTCAGTGTTTGTACAATGATAGCAGCAAATAAGAGGAACACAAATGTGCACAATTTTTAAGGTGCAAACCCACTCTGGGAAAAAAACCACCTAATGCTTTTCTAATAATTCTTTAATATTCAACTCCAATTGAAAATAAAGCTCCAACTTCCTAGAATCTAGAAAAGCATTCTTCTCCAACTCCCACTGGATGGATGCTTCAACGCTTGAGATTCTTCAGTAGTCAAATGAACGGATGCCCCAACACCCAATGAGCTACAACTCGCCCTAGCACCACCCTATGACCCTATAGAAGAACAAAATAAGAATGGACTCATGTACCAGGGAAAATGGTCCACTTTAAAATGATATAAAATGATGTAGAAGAAGAATTTATACTAGACCATAACCCCAACTTTGACACAACCACCTAATGATGATCCTAGAACTCCCAACACTGCCACTTCAACCCTTGGTAGATAGACACTAGTACAATTTTTACAAAATGTATTTACAATGACTTAGTACAATGATACCTTTACAATGATTGTATGCAATGCTTCCCACTTGAAGACTTCATAGGATGAACTTCTTGCTGCTGTTATGCACTTTGGTTGATGTTATTTTCATGCTACCCTCTGCTGCCCCTTGATTTTATTTGCTGCCCTAGAAATTTTGGTCCTTTGCAACCCTTGACAACACATGATCTAGCTTTTTCTTTGCCTTCTAGGAGCTCAATGTTGAATCTAGCGTATCTCTGTTATTTCATATCCTCAATATTTGATTTAAGGTCCTATATTGTTCCTCTAAGTCATATTTCCAATGCCACAGTTCTGGCCCAACTTGGATTCTTCAAGAGAGAGTTATACCCAATCTCACAATTCCCTAATTATGGAATGTTTCAGCAGAGTGCACTTGTATGGCGTGCCACATGTCATTTCTTCTTCATTTGGATCTACAATTAATAGGGCAAAAAGTAAATAATTTGCACTATATTTCACTTCTTACAGAATTCCAATCCAATACTCAGAGATAGAGTTATGACAAATTTACCAAGGTCACTTCTTTGAGATGAATTTCAGGAGCCTGCAAAAACCCTGACTTCCACAGATCATATCTCCAAAAATCTTGCGCACCTTGATCTGAAATTTTTACAGTAGCTTCCTCAAGATTTCAGCTTTTCGTCATAAAAATTTCAGCTTATGAACCTTCGTAGAAAAAAATTTAGAGCACAATTTCCATGATGACATGTTTCAGATAGCGAAATCCCTTGCATAAGGAGGAAATGAGGATCACAATTTATATAAATGCTTGGGTTGAGAGGGGCTTCAACAAGTGAACGTAAGAGGGATTTAAAGAGCATAAAAAATATTAATTATAACTTTTCAATGACCCATGCCCCAACCCCATGGGGTTTTAGCTCACTAACTGGGGGTACAAACTTAAAACATGAATATCTCTCAAACCGTGAAGAATTACATGGTGTTCCATATATCAACGAAAACATCTCCACAAGTAGAAATAATCAAAAGAATTATTGACCTAGAATATATTAATTTGGTAGGTCAAAATTCCCATGAAATATTGGGTTAGCCCCTGCTGCTGCTTGGGTTGACATCAATGACAACCGCTGATCAACAATTTGATCTGCCCAAAGAGAAAAAATTAATTATTTGTGCCAATTTCATTTCTTTTGATAAATAGTTGTTTTGATTATTCTAATCAAGTTCTTGTTTGTAGATTCTGCCAAACCATTTCCTTGTGGATAATAATTTGTAGAATACTTAAGATTAAAACCTCTTTCAATTGCAAATTCCATCATAGCAGTTCCTGAGAAGTAAGATGCATTATCAAACATTAAATCATTAGGCATGCCAAACCTGGTTATGATATTTTGGTCAATGAAATATATGATATCCTCAAAATTGGCTACTTTTAGTGGAATTGTTTCCACCCATTTAGTAAAGAAATCTGTAGCTGTGAGAATATATCTGTGTTGTTTGGAAGATTTAGGAACAATCTCACCAATTATATTTAATCCCCATTGTTCAAATGGTTGTTCGATATTGACTTGTTGTAATGGGAATGTTGTCTTCCTTTGTCTTCCAAATGTACTTTGACACACTCTGCATTTTCTTTCATATTCATGAGCATCTTTGAAAAGTGTAGGCTAATAGTAACCTGCATGCAAGACTTTCTCTGCTTTAGATTTTACTAAGAATCTTAAAATTACAAAATCAAAATTTCTCCTAAATAACACATGGTTGATTAATTCATATTGTTTGGCCTTTAATCTTAAAGCTCATTTTGTTTTGTAATTGAGTTGATTCGGAGCATATCCATGCTTTAAATATAATATAAGATTAGTGTATTGGAACTGTGCATCATTGAGTCTTACCTCCGATATTTGCACATTGTTACATGAATCTTCCTCTTATGGTAGATGGGATTCTCCTTTACGAATTTTGCAAAAAACTTGACCTCTAAAAACTTTAGAGGGTCTAATTTCTACATCATATTCTTGTAAAGCAGTCACCCAGTTAGCCCTCTTTTCTCATAATTCTCTTTGCATCAATATTTGTCTCACTGTAGAGAATGGAACTATGATTTTAGTGTGAGTTTTTAGGAGAAAAGGTCTAAAATGCTTTATAGCCTTAAAGATAGCAAATGCTTGATTTTCAGTAGATGTATAATTTAGTTCTGCACTTTGCAATGAACTGAAAAATGATATTGGTGCTTCAATTTGTTGGTCATTCAGTTGTGTTAAAACAAAAAAATATGATGTATCCTATGAAAAAGTGTATAATGTAAAAGGATTAAGAAAAATGGGGGTATTGAGGAATGGAGCATTAAAAATTGATTTTTTAATCAAATCAAATTCTTCTCTTTCATTATGTCCCCATTTAAAGAACAAAATTCTTAATCATGTTTTGTAAATGTAAAACAATTTGTGAAAATTCAGGTACAAACCTTTTAACAAAATTAATTTTCCCAAGAAATGATTACATAGTTTGATTTCTTCAATTCTTTCGGGATCAATATAGATACCACTTTTTGACACAATGAATCCCAAAAGTTTTCCTTCATCTAATGAAAAAAATGATTTCCTTGGATTCAATGAGATGCCATACCTTTTGCATGGCTCAAAGACTTGCTTTAGGTCAATAACATGATTGGTTACTTGTTTAGAAAATACTATAATTTCATCTAAATAAATAACCACTGTTTTATTTATGATTCCCCTAAAAGTTGTGTCCATAGCTCTCTGAAAAGTGGCGCCTGCATTAATTAATCCAAATGGAATATTTTGATAGGCGTAATTTCCCCACTTAGTTCCTAATGTAGTCTTCAATCTATCATCTAGATCTACAAGAATTTGATTATATCCAGAGAATCTCTCTAGAAAGGACATGAGTTCAGAACCAACTATTTCCCGCAATACTTGTTCCATGGTTGGTAATGGAAAGTTGTCCTTCTGAAAATCTTTGTTTAAATTCATAAAATCAATGCAAAATTTAATATCACCATTCTTCTTCCTTAAAGGTACCAAATTTTATACCCATTTAGAATGCCAGACTGGAAAGATGATTTTTCCTTGAGGAGTTTCTTCAATTTCTATTGTATAGATTTTTCTTCTAAGATCTTAGGAATCATATGTTGAATAATAGAAGTGTCATATGTTTTAATATAAGTATAATCCCAAGAAAAGACACTTTTGTACATTCTAAACAATCTCATAAATGAAAATATTTCTTTGGAAGATAGACCAAGACCTAGATTTACAGTTTGAGGTTCTTCATTAGTTCCTAGATTTACTAACTCAAATCTTAAAGTAGAAATTTGTGTTTTTGAGTTAGTCACTCTTCTAAACCTGTCTTTTAGATAATATAGGTCTTCTAACTTGACAAAAGATTTAGGAATAGGATTTTCATCTTGCTATTTCCTAATCTGAATTTCATGCTCATTTTCATCCAAAATTTGACTATCATAAGATCCTTCAAATGTTAAAAATTCTATGATATATGAATCATTATTGAATACTCTCCAATTGGTAATATTATCAGGAATAGATGGTCTGAAATAAATTCAATAGAAAATCTATCATGACTAAATCCTTGGGATGGGATTAACTTTGATGCTAGATTAGCCAGTAGATATGCACTAGCATTCTACATTCTAGGTACAGAAGAAACGTTGAAGGCTAAGGAATGAGTGGTTAATTCTTGGACTAATGATTGGTAATGCTTTAAATGTCTAGAATTACAATAAATAGTATCTCTTACATGTCTAACTACGATTTCTAAATCTCCTAGAACTTCCAGATATTTGATATTGACATGGTCTTCTCTCCTTCCGGGTTTATTAAAATACAACCCGCAGCTGCACCATATTTGGATTTAGAACCGTCGAAATAAAGAGTACAAAACAAAGAATTAACTGCTTTTCTATCAGCAAAATTTATACATTTGGAATTATTTGGCTGGGAAAAATTCTCAATCTGAGAAACAACTACATTATCAAAGAAAGGTGATGGTTGAGCATTAAAATTTCCCAAAAATGGCCCTATTGAGTAATTTCAATAATGTTGTTATTGAATGCTAGTGGCTCATTTTTTCCTTCAAGATCAGTGATTATATGCTTCATGAAATTTTCACGGTTTACCCGAATTTGATTTGGATTTCCAGTATATGGTAACCACATATGTGACTAGCTTGTTGCAAAATAACCACGAAGTTTTCCAGAAAAATCCCGGCTTAAAACTGAGCCATAAAATTCAGGAATATGAGCCACTAATATATCAATTATTTGAGTAACTTTAGGGTTTTATGAAAATCTAATGGAAACATAATTTATTTCTCCTGCCACGTCTACTCTAGTTCTATCAAGTTGTACTATATCAATAGGTGAACACTACGAAGTTATGTTCAACTTAGCACAAACCTATTTTGGCATTATGTTTGAGGAAGCCCCTAAGTCTACTAAACATTTATGAACGTTTTTCTTGTATATCTCATAGGTTAAGAGAAATTGAGGATTATGAGAGACGGATCAATCACCTATCATAATCAGGTCGGTAGCATTGATTTTTATTGAAGGAGAAGGTGGCTTACCCATTTCATTATCAGCTTGCACTATTACTGGAATATAGTAGGAACCACATTTAAATCTCTAACTAAGATTTTTTTTTGCTGCTTTAATTTAGTAAGCTCATGGATTGAAATGTTGGCCCTGGTTTTCTTCATATCTTCGAATACATTATACTCAATGGTGTCTGAGACTACCATTGTCTTAGATGTAGGTGGAGTGTCTGAAGCAACGGCCTTGTTTGGGTAGCCTTTGAATTAGACTTTTTTCCTACCAATTTTTATTTAGTAGGAGCTAAAATATTTTGCTGTTGATTTTGTTGTGTTGCTTCAGTAGCTTTTTTTCTCCTTGTGCTCATAGGTAAAGCTTCAAGTTGTTCCTCATTTGGTAGGATGAAATCCCACATTCCATTTATTTCAACTTCTTCTTCATCATCTTCTTATTCCTTTGTATCATGATCATATTCAACATTAGATATGATATTTGGAGGTTGAGTATTAGAGTATTGACCTTTCTTAAAGTTTCTAAAAGTCTTTTTCGGGGTAGTATTTTCAGCGACTTTTTTTTTGATATTTTCCATCTCGTTTGTCATGGTTTTCAAAACTTTTTGAAGACCTTCTACATCGAAAGGATCTTTTGGTGTCTTCTTTTTAGAATCATCTTTGAAATACACCTTCTTTAATTTTCGATCTTCTTGAGAATTCTTTTTCTCAAGAGTGGTTATGTGTTTCTCTACAGATAAATATTCTTTCATATTTTCTGCAAGTTTTTCCAGTTTTTCTCTATCAACAAAAATATCTATATTAGATGGAAGAGATGAAATATACCACTCAATTTGAACTTTTGCACTAGGAACTTCTATAGCAAGAGTTTTATTGAGTAATTTATTAAATCTTGAGTTGAAATACTTTATTTTCTCACCTATTTTGGCTTTTAGATTTGAAAAATAATTGATGAGCGGAGAAGTGGTCCTATCATCCCTAAACTTAGCTATAAATTGTTCTTCGAACATATTCCTACTAGTTATAAAGAAGGCAGGTAGTGAAAAATACCACGATCCTACAAATATTTTAAAGTATATGGAAATAATCTTAAAATGCAATCCTCTTCAACTACTCCATTTATATTGAAAACTAACATGAAATTGTGAATATGTTCTTCTGTCAGAAGACCATCATTAGGATTAAATTTACGTAGCCATATTTCAGGATTTTTGGGAAGAGCATGAAGTGGAGTGGGCATGTTTACAACCCCCGGATTGCTCCATGGTTTTACATTTGGTGGAGGTGGTTTACCTACCATTGGATTTTAGATAGGTTGGTTGGGTGGAGTTTGAGTTGAAGATGAGGCATTATGAGTTCTAGGAATAGTTGTAGGGATAGTAGTTGTAGTACTGGAACTAGTCAAAGTAACTCTAATTGTTGGAATGGAAGTTGTGGAAGTGAGTGGAAATAATGGAGGTGAATGGGATAAGATCTCATTGGCGATTGACTTTGATTGGGTCCCATTCAGTCTCTTTCGAGTATTATCGATGGGAAATTTAAAAGGGATAATTCAAGTCTTTTGACTTTCTCGTCAAGTTAATATTCTTTGAGGCTGTAAAGAAGACAAAATACTAATATATGATATTTGAGAAGATTCATTCTTTTCAGCAAAAATAAATAATCTCTTTAACTTTTCTATCAAAGACTGAACTTATGGGCAAGCTTGATGGGAATCAGGAGATAGTATGGGTTGAGTATCACTAGGAGACTTAGGAGAAGGATGAAGAACTTTAGATTTTAAAGATGAGGATCTAGATAATTTTCTGGAAGTTGATGGTGATCTAGAAGGAGAGAGACTCTTCGATTGACCTTTAGATTGATCAAATATTTTTTCCATTCACAGGGGTTCATTCCATCCTTCTTGCACCGGGATGTTGAGGCCTTAGAATTACATTGCCAAAACATGGGGGAAAACCACCCGGTCCTGACTGTAAAGAAGCTCCTTTTTCCGTTTGGTGTAGTGGCTTCGACTGGGGGTAATGGGACCAATTTCCCAATAAGGATGATTTTGAGGGTGTGTGATTATATGACATGAAAATAGAAATTATTTTAATCTATCTTATGAATCTATATAAACTATTTATTCTACTATATACCCAAGGTGTTTCTTCCTTTATGTGATCTCCAAAGATATCCTTCAACTGCTAGTAATATAGATCATTTAAGAGTTGAAAGAGATGAAAATTATGTAATATGATTCTTTAACCAAGTAGTTTGACTAGAAGAATTGTGAAAAATATATCACATTCATATGTGCGATTATACATTCAATAAGAAACTACAAACAAATATTAGAACGGAAGTGCATGTAACATTCATCTATAATAATGTTTCAAATATACAATTCAATAAAAGGATGACTGGAAATTTATAAAGAAATACTTAATACAAATGAATAAAAGTACCATATGTATGAAGGTATACTCATGTAAACTGACAATAATTGATCTACTCCTTCTCATTTTCAAGAAATTTGTAATATTCCCAAATTTCGACGTCATATTTGGAATATTAGAGTCCTTGATTTTCTTAATGAATTAAGTAAATAAAAGGGTGGAGGGACCCACAATCCTCAATATGAATAAATATCCAATTTCGGGTGTGTGAATGTGGATTAATTAAGCCTAGATCTACATAATAAGGTAGTTGAGCAACTACTAATGTGAATGAAATTTGAGAACCTATCTCATTAATGAGAAGGGTCATGGAGGTTGATATAGTCAACTGAGATCTTGAAGAGATCAAACAGAAGGTTGATTCAGTCAACTAAGATCTTGAAGATGTCAAACAAAAGAGAATAAGACACTAATGATAAAGTGATGGAGGATGATGTGCAAACAAAGAAGCTTGATGGAGAAGGTGTACATTACACCTAGACATGATGGTTGATTTGGTCAAACAATGCAGTCCAACTTAGAGGATCTTGTCCACATACACTGTGCAGTATAGATGAGGGCCAAGGCTTGGGAAGGCCCAAATGTTATATAAATAAGATGAAGGCAAGGATGAGGGCATGTTGATTATTCTTGATGTAAATATCTTTTCAGATCTAGAATTGTCATGTGACATTACATTTCTTTCTCGAGTTGTTTAGCAGAGATTGCAGGTACTGTTTAGCACAGGGTGTTCCTAGTTGGTAACCCCACCTATTTCTTAGAGCAGCTCTAGAAAGAGTCTTGTAATTCATTCTACATCAAGCTTTAAGTGCCAAATTCTTTTCCTACTTTCTACAGAACATCCATATTCAGAAATTGCAGATTTCTGAAGATCAGTTTGGAAGGAGGAAGTTGTCTTCAGTATTTAAACTAGAGAACTGGTGAGGGTTTATTCCTATCACCTTCAGCTTAAAGATAAGCTTCCTAGAGCTTCATTGAAAATCTGGCATCAGGCCAAAATTTATTGACTTCCTAGCAGTAGTATTTCCTTCAGGAATTACGCTGTCTAAATTGCAGATCAAAAAGGAGGAAGGAAGTTACTAGCATTTGATCTAGTAATCCTGTGAGGGATCATTCCCTCACATTGCCATCAGTATCACCATCAGCCTGGAGTTTATTGCAACATTTTTTAGCAGGAATAATTCTTTTATTTCCCTCACAACGTAGCTTCTTTTGGCAGTTGTGTTGCAGCAGCTGCAATCATAATTGGAGGATTGAGAAGCTAGATCTAGAGCTTCTAGGTCATAGATCTAAAGAAGGGATCAACCCTTCAAGCATAAATCTGGTCTGATAACATATTTCAGCCATCTATTTGTTAGATCTAGCTTCAGATCTGTATTTCCCATCAGATCAAGGATCAAATCCTAGGGAGGTGATTTTCCAAAGTTGTAGATCTGGAAAAGCCTTTCTGGGTTATCTTGGGAATCCATCACATTAGCCAGATCTTGAATGTTGGCATCATCTGAGCTTCAGTTTTGAGTATATCTGCATTTTCATTTTCAGCCTGCAACTATATGTTCATATTCTGTTGAAGGGATAGCACAGTATTTTCTTCAGTGCCTCTCCAATTACGCTGTACCTATTGGAGCATGTTTTCTGAGTGATTCTAGACCAACTTTTGGCTAACTGATTCTTCTCCAATATAATAAAATGGCTTAGCTTATCTGTAAATTTTGATGTTGTCTAAAGATTTATTGTTTATCTTGTTGTAGTTCTTATATTTTGTTAAGTATTACTGCATTCTCCCTTTTAGGGATATTACAGTGGTATCAGAGCATGATCTTTTGTTCAGCTTGTGGACACTTCATCTTTTTCATCTAAAGAAGAAGCAAATAGATGAGATCTATCATGGAGGAAGAAAATTCGGCCACTCATTTATGTAGATCTACGCAAGATCTCTCCAAGGAGGTCTATCAAATGAAAGAGGAAAGGTAGAAATAAGGTCCAAGAAGAAGATGTGATGAGGAATGTTGCAGCACTTCCTATCAACAAAGAAGAAAACCAGAGAATCCTAGATCTCCTCATAGATCTACTATGCCCACTTTCTTTGAAGAAAGTGAAGGGTGTAGAGATGAAGGAATGAATGAACCTGAGACTCATGAGACTCTTAGTCTATATCTTGAAGAGTACAAAGCACAGTCTAGAGCATTCAAGGAGAAGATAACTCTCCAACAATTCTTCAAAATCAAAGAAGAAAGAGAATCTTATAGCAATAATAGAAGAAATAGGCATAATGGATTCTATTTGTCTACATTTGATGGATCTTCCTCAAGCACTATTAAGGCTTGGAGGAGAGATTTAGATTCATTTTTTAGGCTACATCCTATAGCTGAAGAAGAGGCTATCCAAATGGCAGCACTTCATATTTTAGATGAAGCCAATGATTGGTGGTTTGGTCACATGGAGCATGCAAAGGTGGCTAAATATTCAGATTTTTTTCATAGAGATGTTCCATAAAGAGACATTTCCTAAGGAAACAAAGGAGGATGTCATTATTTTCACTCTGGAAAAGAAGTCACCACATTCACCACCAGCTACAGAAGTACTTGTATCCAGAGAAGAGACTCTTGCATTTTGCAAGACAGTCTTGAGCTCTTGACATATAGAGTCCCATGCATGATTCAGGAGATGCATGAGGAAGAGGAGGAAGATTCCAGCACTGGTACATTGGAAGAAGAGTAGCCATCTCTCTTACCAGTAGTTGGAGACACCATTGTCCCGGTTGGAGGATTTCTTGTGTTCTTTCAAGAGGTTCCCACATATCAGTTGATCCGAGGTTTGCATACACATTGATCACCTATTGTTTCAGTAGATCTTATTGAAACTTATGGGGACATTCCATCAGGGCCAATGCATAACCGAGGGTTAGAACATAGTATTGATTTGAAGCAGAAACGTATCACAGCACAAAGGACCCTTGATCTAATAAAGGAGGAGATGAAAAGCTATTCCAGTTTGTCATGGATGAGCTACATTCAACCTCTTGAGTTGAAGTGTAGAGTTTCAGAAGAAGGGATCAGCATAATCCTTTGTACAATCACTGGTTATGATATCAGTATTGTACCTTTCTTTAAGATAGTTTATGTATTACCTTACAGATCTACAGCGCTGTCACTTAGAAGCAGTGATAATGATGAGGCCCCATTATTCTTGGAGCATTCTGAAGGTAGCTTTACTCATGAAGAAACAGAGGTAAATATGATAAATGGTAGACATCTGGATATGAGAAACCTTTTCTCCTTTCTTGATGACACTTTCTGAATGAGCACCTCACAACTCAAAGAGAGACTTCTACCTACAAAAAATCCAGAACCTCATTGGTTTTGGAAGGCCATGGATGAGAAGAAGGTCTCATTAAGAGATCTCATTGGAGGTGCACTTCCACATTTCATGGAGTGCAAAGTTCTTCATCATTTTGGGAAAGATCGTATTCTACAAAGGGAGGGTACCAGGATTATGCAACACATCACTCATCTTCCATATTGGGGTTAGTGGATGAGGAAGATAAGCAAGGGGTTGCATAACCACTTGCAAATTTATATGGGCCAGCAAGCTTGGTTATGTTGGTTTCCCTTGGGAGGTTCTTGTCACTGCCCAAAGGCTCCTATATCTTTGATCCATGCCTTTAGGAACACTTATGAGATGAAGAAGGAGGCATGGCTACGCTGGTTGCTCTTGGGTGAGTATGGTTACCACCCAATAGCTCATATTTTTCTGATTCATGCCTTGTGTATCAATGATAGTATGCAGAAAAAGGAGGCATGTACAATTTTGTTTCACTTGAGAGAGATTGGTCACCACATGACATCTCCTATGTCTATGTGTTTTGTATTGGGTAAATCTTGGCATGATGCTCTCATGATGTGCATTGATTATGTTTCTTTATATTGGGTTGATGTGACATTCCATATATCCATTAGTATTTTTTTTCTTCATGATGCACATGAGGAGGAAAGGAAGTAGCAATATCTCTTGTTGCTTTGGTTTCTTTTGGGGGAGTTTGGCTTGTCCATATTACATGGGGGAGATGGAGGATGGCAACAAAGGGCCTTACTCTGGTGGTTACTCTAAGGAGAATATGGTTTGAAATCCTTGTCTACCCATATAGCTCCTTTCCTTATTTTTTTTCATAACATTGGAATGATGCTTCGATCCAATAGGGCCAATAGGGCTAAGTATGAGAGCATATCAATGCTCAAAAAAATTCATGAAACATGGGATGGAGAGATGTATTGTGTGATGGAGCTTTTCCTTTGTGCAGAGAGCCACCTTATTTTATGCACCTCATGTATTGATGATGATGTTGGACATCATATGGTTGTCACTTTGTACTTCATGATGGAAGGAGGACATCTAACCATATAGTTATAGGTCATTCTTTATGTTTTTAAAAGAAAACTTTGGAACCAAACATGCATAACCCGTTACAGAAAATGGAGGAAGACTTCCTTATGTGGATGCCAATTGGAGGGTTATAGATGGCTTTGCATCTACTTTTTGGGTTGCTTCAGGACAAGAAGCATTTTGTCAGAGGGGACTGGAATATTTCCAAACTTCCACGTCATATTTGGAATATTAGAGTCCTTGATTTTCTTAACGAATTATGTAAATAAAAGGGTGGAGGGACCCACAATCCTCAAAATGAATTAATATCCACTTTTGGTTGTGTGAATGTGGATTAATTAAGTCTAGATCTATATAATAAGGTAGTTCATCAACTACTAATGTGAATTAAAATGGAGAACCTGTCTCATTAATGAGATAGATCATGGAGGTTGGCACATTCAACTGAGATCTTGAAGAGATCAAATAGAAGGTTTATTTACTCAACTAAGATCTTGAAGATGTCAAAAAAAATATCATAAGACACTAATGATAAAGTGATGGAGGATGATGTGCAAAAAAAGAACACTTGATGGAGAAGTTGTGCACCTAGACATGATGGTTGATTTGGTCAAACAACGCAATACAACTTGGAGGATCTTGTCCACATACACTGCACAGTCTAGATGGGGGCCAAGGCTTGGGAAGGATCAAATTTTATATAAAGAAGATGAAGGCAAGGATGAGGGCATGCTGATTCTTCTTGATGTACAGATATTTTCAGATCCGGAATTTTCATGTGACATTCCATTGCTTTCTCAGGTTTTTTAGCAGAGATTCAAAGTGTTGTTTAGCACAGGGTGTTCTGGGTCAAGAATCCCACATCTTTCTTAGAGCAGCTCTAGAAAGAGTCTTGTACTTCATTCTACCTCAGGCTTTGAGTGCCAAATTTTTTTCCTACTTTCTGCAGAACATCCATATTCAGAAATTGCAGATTTCTGAAGATCAGTTTGGATGGAGGAAGTTGTCTTCAATATTTCAGCTGGAGAACTGGTGAGGGTTTATTCCTATCACCTTGGACTTAAATATCAGCTTCCCAGAGCTTCATTGTAGATCTGGCATTAGGAAAAAAGTTATTGACCTCCTACCAACAGCATTTCCTTCAGGAATTACACTATCTGAATTGTAGATCAAAAAGGAGGAATGAATTTACTAGCATTTCAGCTAGTAATCCTGTGAGGGATCATTCCTTCAAATTTCCATCAGTCTCACCATCATCCTAGAGTTTATTGCAGAATTTTTCACTAGGCAGAATGCTTATCTTTCCCTCACAATGCAGTTTCTATTGGCAGTTCTGTTGCAGGAGCTGCAATCATCATTGGAGGATTGAGAAGCTAGATATAGAGCTTCTAGCTCATAGTTATGAAGAAAGGATCAAACCTTCAAGCATAGATCTGATATGATAACATATTTCAGCCATCTATTTTTTATGTCTAGCTTCAGATCTATATTTCCCAGTAGATCAAGGATCAAATCCTAGGGAGGTGATTTTCAAAAGTTGTAGATCTATAAAATCCTTTCTGGGTTATCTTGGAAATCCATCACATTGGCTAGATCTTGAATCTTGGCATCATCTGAGCTTCAATTTTAAGAAGATATGCATTTTAATTTTCAGCCTGCAACTATATGTTCAGATTCTACTGAAGGGACATCACAATATTTGCTTCAGTGCCTCTCCAGTTACGTTGTACCTATTGCAGTATGTTTTCTGAGTGATTCTCGACCAACTGTTGGCTAGATCTACTCACATTTTGTACACCGCGTAATTGATTCTTCTCCAATATAATAAAATGGCTCAGCTTCTCTGTAAATTATGATGTTGTCTGGGCATTTATTGTTTATCTTGCTGCAGTTCTTATATTGTGTTAAGTATTACTACATTCTCCCTTTTGTGGATATTACAAAATTTAAAGACTACAGTAATGAAACATCAGATAAACAAATTTAATTGTCAAAAGATAACATATGTGTTCCATTAATTCAACAGAGAATTCACAAAGTTACAATAGTGCATTCTTTACAAAAAAAATTGACAAATTTCTAGACCCTTCTCTAAATGCATGAGAGGGGTTTAAATATTAAACTATGTTCTAAAATAGAGTATTACAAAAATATAGAGGAGGTTTCAAACAACCATCCTCGTAGGGCTAACTTAAACTACAATATAGGAAAATAAAATAAAAATTTTGATTTATGAATTCTGCCCTTTCTTCTGGATTTGGTCACGAAGTTGAAAAATTTCTATCATTGGATTGAGTTGAGCTCATTGCGAAATCCTCAATCTGACATGTCCCTTGAATACTATTTTTTAAAAGACGGGTTGTGATCTTTTTCTTGAATCTGTTAATGATTGTAGAATCTAATACTGATGATAAGGTTTGATCAGAAAATTCCAATAATTTTCTTGATCAAAATTATTTACCCTTTTAATTACTTCATCCTGTGTGTCTGCTTTCGGTTTCCACTAGGATTCTATCTGTTTCACTTCTGAGAACACTTCATACATGTACTCTTTGATAAGTTCTACTTTCACCAACTGTTCACATACAGATTCAATAATTTCATTTGATACTTTTGATGTTTTCCCTGCTACTTTCTCTACCTTCTTGATTTGTGCTTCCAAATCCTTGAATAAGATATCCTTATAAAACTTATCTACCTGAGGTAGATCAAATTCCTTTCCTGAGTCTAATGTCTCCCATTGAATATGTTCCTTGATTTTCCTTTTGTGCCTTTCACATTTAATTTTCTGGATAGCTATTTGTTGGATTAGTATTTTATTTGAATCACAACAAGAGTCAATCATAGAATCTTGATGAAAAAATACTTCATGTTCTTTCTTTAACTTAGCATTTACATCCAATGCTTATTTTATGAATTCCTCTAGTTGTGGTTGGCTCTGTAATCTGGTCATTGTTGTTTCTAGTTATGCTTGTTTCTCATTGATTTCTGCTTGACGCTGCAATTTAAGACTCTCGAAATCATTTCAAAATTAGGCTATCTTTTCTTTGATTTTTCTCACTGGAGTTGGATTTTTCTTAATTTAACAGCCTCTCTAGTTACTGTACTCTAGCTTCCTTTTTCTTCAGAAACACCCTAACCTCAGTATCTCTATCAACAATGGAAGTAGCATATTCCCCTGCATACTGTGATAATTTAGTTAGATGTTCTGTGGGCTCATCTAAGGAATCCTTCCATACTATCTCAACTAATTCATATATGAGGTTTGAGACTGTTCCATTAGTTCTTCTTCTTCTTTTCCTCTTAACTACAAACTTATAGCTAGGAATGTAGAGAATATTCAGTGAAGGAATTTCTTCAATTTGTAAGACTATTTTTTCTCTAGGGTAAGCTGGTATGATCTCTCGATCATGAGTCTCTGGAACATGTTGTAGTGGATTAGCAGTTTCCACTATCTTTTGGGAATGTTCTGGTGTCTGAAAACTAGTTACTTGATCAGTGTTGGGATTAACTTTAGGATTTTTTATTTCTTCAGAAAACTCCTCCCATTAACTACTAAAATTATTTGTCTATGACTTTTCAGACTGATCTAGTGTGTCATGACTGTGTTGAACTTCTTGAGAAGTTGACTCTATTCCATTACTTTCTTTTCACTCCTGCATCTCTATCTCTTCGATTACCTGATCAATTATCTTTTCTGGTCTATCCTTTCTATATTTAGATTCAGAGTGATCCAAGTTGTGATATTGATGCTTTGATTGACGTGATTCATCCCTATATATGTCTTTTTCTTCATTATACAAGTTGGTACTTGGAGTAGGCCTGTTGACATCTTCAATAGTTAACAAACTGAGAGGAACTCTTTCAAGTCTCTTATTTGTATATAGTTGGAATGCTTCCAAATCATCTTGGCTCAATTGGATGGATGAAAATTTGGTTATATCTGAGATTTTTTCCATGCCTTGGAAGAGATCATCAAATTCATCGATTTCCTTTACAAAAGGCTTCATTTTGAGGTCTATAGTGTAATTTTTAATTACATCATTTGGATCATATAACCTCTTTGGCATATCTGCAAATTTCAATATATTAATCTTGGAAACCTCCTTGTAGGTATGACCAATATCATAAAGTGAAAATGTGCTGCATTGTACAGGGAGATTAGGCCAAATAGCTTTCTTAACATCTTTCATCTATTTAGTGATACCATTAAAAAGCTAATAGGCTATTTCTTGTGCAAGAAAATTGTCAGTAACATAATATGGTAGGACGCGGGGAGAAGCATAACTCTTGAATACTTTGATGTATGTAAAATTCTCCTCTACAAACCATCTAGCCACAGAAAGAGTATATGCGCTAGCCTCTTCAGAAACGCTAGGGGCCTTCTTATTCAATATTATTTAGTGCATAGGTAATATGACTCCATAACAAATTTTATAGAAATGCAGGCGGAAGTCTAAATCCCAAAGGTCTCTTTGGTAAATGTGGATTAGGGTAGGGTCTTGGGTAGTCCATTTCCATCCCATAGTAGGAAAACTAGAAGAAAATCAGATTGCATCCATGACATAGGTAGACATATAAAAGGGAGGTATTTCTCTAGATGAAACACTCCTTTTATTCCTATATTTTGTGATGTGTTTGGCTAAACTATCAGATAGGATGTTTTCCCAATTCATAATTTAGGAACTGACGATTACGTCAATCGGCCCATTCTATTGAAAACCTAGTGGTATTAGGTTTGGCAAATAATATACACAACATACCAGCAACATATCAATAAGGGGAATGAATTTGGGCAATGGAGTACGTACCGGGTTTATCTCGTTTTAGCTTTCCATTGTATTCCTTCCATTCTTTGATGACTTTCATGAGATCTGGATGCTTTTCTCTAAATATTTGTAGAAAATCTTTATCATATTTCTGTTGCGGGGAGGGTAGATGGTACATTTCTTGTAAATATTCTACCCTGAAATACCTTATGTTTTCTCCATTTGAATCTTTGAATTTCCTATAATCTATGCTTAAGTGGTCAATTACCCACTTAACCATGTCTATGCAAGGGATAATTTTGGGTCTTGCAGTTACCATGTGGATGAATGAACATGCAACGTCGAACTAGGTCGCATCTGAAGTCGATGTCATACCTGTTGCAGAGACTTTGGTTATTACTTTTGGTTTTTCGTTTTCGAACAGTTTATACATTGTTTCCCATGATGAACTGCTACAATCCTTGTTACAGGTAGTATCTAAAAATAAGGGAGACATGTCTAAGTCTTCAGCAGGAAACATTTGAGAAATCTCTTTGTGCTTCTTGCTCATTTCAATCTTCCTTAATCCATTAAATAGTTTCTTGATTTAAAGTAAATAGTGAGAGTATTAAAATTATAGAGAACAGAGAGTTAAATCCATTGTTTAAATAAAAAATGCATGAATAGATATGAATCTTATCAAATATGATATCAATCATCGATAATCATTTCAGAAATCAAATTTCTTACACCTTCACACGAAATATCTATTAATCAACTTTAAGATGTTAGATATCGAATTAACATTGTTACCGATGAAATAGGTAACTGCACTGGTACCTACTTTTTTACGTAGCAAGAAAAAAACCAGATTTCAAAAAGTGGTGATGCAGAATCGATTTTTTTTTTTTAAGCACATTTTTGGCACTTCAATTTTTTTTTATTTCTTTTATTTTTTTTCTGTGATGTTTTTTTATGTCGATTTTGAATAGTGGTGGCGTATCATCACCAACATTTTTTTAGAGGATTTATTTTGACACTATAAATTTTCTAATGTCTTCTTCTTCTGTAAGATGTTTATTTTTAAGTGCATTTATGTACTTGTGTTTTAAAAAGAAAAAAATAAAATTTTTTAAAATAAAATTTTGTAATGATATATTCACTTTTTCACATAGATAAAAAACGAAAAAAAGGTCAATATTTTAAAGTTTATATTTTCTACAAGTTTATGCATTGCTAATTAATTTTTCAATGCACATCAAATAATTGTCACTAAAAGACCAGTATTTTGAATGATATGACAAAAAAATACAAATTTTCAATACAAATAGAATGCAAAAAATACACTTTTAGAGACTTTTTGTTAAAAAAACACGTTAAAAAAACTAATTTTTGGGAAAATCTTAACAAAAAAACTTAAGAAAATAGCATTTTTATTGAATTTTATGTCAAAAAATAATAGTAATCACATGTTCTTTGCAAAAAATAAGGATTCTTCTCATAAAATATCAAATTCAAAACATGACAAGTAAAATTGATTAATAGATCTCAAAAATGAGCTTTGTTTGCAAGAATAATTTAAAGATCCTCAACAATATCAACTAATACATGCTCAACATCATCTAGAACATCATTGATGGCTTCTTCCGCAACATTTTATACTTGATTTTGGTCATTGTCATCTTCTAATGGATATTTCATGTCTGTAAATCTTCCAAAGTGTCCATTTCCAATAATTCCATGTAATGGTGGTTAAGGTTCCTTTGCTTTTTTTGCCACACGTGATTCATTAAAATCCCCTTTCCTCAAACCAAATTCTTGCTTCGCATCTGGAAGGAATTCAAGAGCGTTAATTATTTGTTGAATAAATCTGCATTGCACTGGGTCTTTCTCAATGGAAATGCAATTTCTTCCTTTTGGTAGGCAACATGCTAGTGTTGTACCTAATCATCAAGTACAAAAGAAATAAGTAAGAAAATTAGTATAAAGACACAAAAGATAAAAAATAAAATATGTAAATTTAAATTTGTATAATAAAAATTACCTGAACCTGAAAATATATCCAAAACCCAATCTCCTTCATTTTCCGGTGTCGCTCGGCCTGCCTCCAGCCATCGGCTAGCTAGAGGGAAATTTCGAGAATCGCCCTCCACCCAGCCAAGGGTTGGAGGCAGGCTGGGCATCCCTCAACAGTGCCACACAGCTAGCCTCCGCCTACCTGGGGGAAATTCTCAGAATCACCCTCCACCCAACAGGGGGTGATTCTCGAAATCGCCCTTTGCCCATCCGGGAGCGATTCTTGAAATCGCACTCTACCCAACCGGGGGTGATTCTCAAAATTTACCTCCACCCAAACGGGGGCCAAAGGCAGGCCGGGTGGCATCGTTGAGGGTTGCCCAGCCTGCCTCGAACCCCCGGCTAGCTAGAGGCAGGCTAGGAAACCTTCGATGGCGCCACACGGCTGGCCTTCGGCCCCTGGCTAGGCCGAGGGAGATTCTCAAAATCACTCTTCATCTAGATGGGGGCTGGAGGCTGGCCGGGCGGCATCGTTGAGGACTACCCAGCCTGCCTCCAGCCCCTAGTTGGTCGGAGGGCGATTCCAAGAATCGCCCTCCACCCAGTCCTGGTTCGTAGGCAAGTTGGGCAGCCCTCGACGCTGCCGCCCGGCCTACCTCCAGCCCCCGGCTGGGTAGGGGTCGATTTCGAGAATCACCCCCGACTTGGCGGAAGGAGATTCTGAGAATCACCCTCGATTGGGCAGATGGAGATTCTAAGAATCACCACTGGTTGGGCGAAGGGCGATTCCGAGAATCACCCCCTGCTGGGTGGAGGTTGATTCCGAGAATCGCCCCTATCTGGGTGGAGGGATATTTCGAGAATCACCCCTGGCTAGGTAGAGGTTGATTCCAAGAATCACCCTCCACCCAGCCGAGGGTGATTCTCATAGGGTAGATTTAATTCATATCATTTCTCCATAATTTTATGGTTCAAGTATCTTGAAAACTTAAGATTTAAAAATTTGAGATTTACAACTTGTCATTAAGGTTTTTATGCACCACAAAATTTATCTTTAATGTTATGGTTGAAAATAATTACAATTTTAGGGTTGTTTAGAGTTAAGATATTTTATGTTTAACAACATGGATAAAAATTGTTTGAAATGATAAGCCCTTCAGACATGATTTTGTTTATATTTAACATCGTCTATCAAAAAATTTAGAATTTTATGATTTTTCAATGTCCTAATATGTTGTCTTTAATTCCATTGTTACAATGTTTCCAAAGTGTGACACAATGTTTTTTTTTTTATTCCAGCATCAACTCGTTTTGTTTTGAGGGTGTTTTTTCAATCATTTTTTCAAGAAAAAATTTCGTTTTTAGCATAATTTTATAAAAGGTGAAATTTGACCTTGATAAAAATACAAATGCATTTTGGAATACACACTTTTTGTTTTTGGGGCATTTTTCATGTTTTTTGAGTCTTTTTGGGCTAGAGTTCATGTTTTGAGGTAATAGTTCTCGTTTCATCGATAACATTGTTAATTTGGTTTTGATACGATAAAATTCATTTCGCATGCTTTAGAAATTAAATGCCATCAGTTTGCACATCGCCATATATAACTCTTATGGCTTGTGATGTTTACCCATAAATGTTGGGAAAAGCGATGTGCGCAAACTGCACATTGCAACTTTTATGCGATAATGAATTTTCTTTTGGTTAAGTGATGCGAAATGTGAAATGTGCATTAAAAATTGAAGTGGTTGCGCTTAATAGGACTTTAGAGATTTATTTTTTTTACTTTGTTGGCTCGTCGTGTCTGCGTGATCACTCTTATATTGAATTTCTTTATGAGTTGTTTTTTTTAATAAGGTGCAATGCAATAAAGAGATTATAATGAAATTGAAGTGTTTGCAAATTTTCAAAGCATAGCTTCGAAAAAGGTTAGCACACTTCACAGCTCACATAACTTAAAGGATTGTAAGTCTTTTTAAGTTGTAAGCTATACAGTTTGCGATGTGCTACAGGAATAAAGTGGAAAACTCAAAAGAAAACTTCTATTTCCTAAGTTTTTTTATTTTTTAAAGCTAAAAATAAATTTCCTATTTATTTCTAAAGGGTCCCCATTTATTAAAATAAATGGGCAGTGTTGTATAGCACAATAGGATGTCAGGGATCTATAGTGCACATTTATTAAGTCACCTTTGCTGACATGGGTAGAATTGTTCCAAAGTTTTATGCACTTTTTCTCCAAGCATTTCTTCATGATTGAAAGCTTCAAATGTGTTTTTTTTTTTTTTTGTAGAATCCATGTTGCTTCTTCTTAGACTGAAATGATATCGTGCATATTTCACGATGGAAAGGAGACCATAGAACTACCATAAAGGAGCTGATATAACCAAGCATCTCTATGGTGCAAACTTATATTTCAGATCTTTCAAAATTCCAAGTTCATTCCCTTTGAGAGACCCAGGTCTTCTGTGACTGACATAACTCTAGCTAAACCTCTGCTCTGAACGAAGATTAATTCTGTTAAAAAAAATCAACATCTGTTGTGATCCTCTTCTCTTGTGAATGTAACCAAAAAAATTCTATACTCAGTGCAAGCATTGTAACTAAAAGAAACTTTAACAAGATGGCTAAGAAGTGTATGAGCTTATGTGTATTGAGAAAATCAAGGGTCTCAAACAGAGGCATATATTCTATATAGATGCATTTTTATGCTATTATCCAAAATAATGATGAGCCTTGATGATTCATTGTTCTATGACTCCTTTGCTAGCCTCCTTTTGTATGGATAAGATTGTCAACATACAATCTATGGCCATGAATTTTCCACAACTTAGGTTGTGAGCTAGCCTTATCATCAGAACTTCTAAAAAAATTGACAGAATGCCATGATTGATTTGAACAACAATGCATATCTCAATTCTTCTTTCAAGACTGACTCAACGTATGTATATTAATAATGGTTTGCCTGAAAATATGATGTCATGCCAATTGAAAACTATATTGAAGAGGGATTGGAGGACACACATACTGTAGAATATATGATTACTCATAGTCATAACACGAGTAAATAAAGATCATCTTACATGCGTAATATGATGTTTATAATATTTGGAACCTATACCCTGATTTCCATAACTTGTATCTATATATATATATATATATATATATATATATATATATATATATATATATATATATATATATATATGGTGTAGCCATACTTCTCACATGCTGAGAACTTGAGATTTCAAAGGGAGAACCATAAAATATGTTCACATATACTATGGGGTTGTTTCAACTGAGAATAAACTGAATTATGTATAGTAGGAATCGAGATATAAGAGATTGAGAAATTCCTTCTTCAGAGGAACCGAGCTAACTGAGTGATACCATATAACATACTACACTAGGATAGAGATTTCCATGTCATAGTGATAATTCTTAGAGGATGAGATCCATTCAAGGATCACAAAGAAACACAACCTGTTGATGATTTGATTTTTCCAGAATTACTTTAACCCTTCAAGCATGGAACCATAGTGGCAAGACCTTAGTGATCAAGGGATCTTATTCATGCTACATTGTTGCTCAAAGGAGTTTATTCCTCTCCTACCCTACTATAGCATGTGCAAAATGACGGTGCTACCTGAAATCATCGATCCAGGGCAAAGACCTTAAAACTTAACCAATAGAAGAATTTCTTTCCCTATTCTTAGTTATCATGAAAAATAATGAAACTTTAAAATTCCAACGTTCATAGGATAGGTGTTCTATCATTCATGGCTTGAACAAGAATTTGGGTACCTGCAAATCAGCGGTACCTTCAAAGTTCAAACACATGTAAGTGTTGACATAAGCTACTACATGATCTATCCATCCAAGATTGCATAGGACTGTAATAATTATTGCTCATTAAATTTGAAAATTATCCTTTTCTACCACTTGTGAGTACACAATTTTCTTAAGTTCTGTCCCTCATGAAATATTGGCTCCATGGGATAATATACTATTTCGTTTTGGTAACTCTGTATTAGGGAACGTGAGTGATAGACCATATCAACCATTGTGGGATTAGATCTTTCTGTCTTGGGTACATAATTTCTTTTGAAAATTTGCATCCACGCCTCTATCAATCCATGCTTTTCCATTATCTATTGCATTAATTATATAACATCTAGTGGAAAATTTGCAACCCAATGGTTTTTGAGACTGTGTATTCACTATTTTTACAGAGCTAGAAGCGTTTCGAATTAATTTTTCATTAATATTAATTTTCCCAAGTAACACCTACACACCAAGGCTATTTCTTCTAGTAGCTAATTTTGTCCTTGTATTCAAGAATTTAGAACAAATTTCCTACACGTTGAAGACATTACTCCAATCTAAGTCTATTATAAGCACACATATTTCACTAGCCAATATCATGAAAATGGCATCCAATATGTCAATGGTGGATATTCAAAACTTCCAAACTGTTGTTTCACTAGGATATTGACATTGTCTTAGATTGTATGAAACTGAAATTCCTTGAATGCAACAGAATTGGTAGCACTTGCCTCTTGCAATCATCAAGCTAAAAATTCAAGATGGAATCAAATATCATGATCTCTTCCATACACATATTGTTAGGATTAAGTTTGAGAAAATACTTAATGATTAGTGAACTTTCAAGAATCAAATTTTGATCCCTTAGATTCAGATAAATGCTCAGAAAATATGCTAGTATCGATTGTAGTTGTTTTATATTAAACCCAACCTCTAGGTCTATAGTGTCACCATTTTTATCCTTTATAGACGTAGAGAAAAACAACCATTCCAATGTTTTCTTCGAAGGATTTCATACCTCCAATATATTTTTAGTGACAATTTGGCAAGGTCTCCTATCCATATGTGGAAGTCACGGTGCTTGCAAAAGGAGGTGAACTAGAATGCATTAGTTACAAGCTTGGCATGAACCCTATATTGATTCTTAGAGGCCAAGAGTAATATAGATAGAGTATATATTAAAGGATGTATATAAATCATTCTAAATTTTTTTTATACTAGTCTACCTTGTTCTACGATGTTGAATATTATAAAATTTTATTTATTTAACTATTGAGGCTAATTATTATTATTTACATCTGTTTGCTCTTTACCAAAAAAATTCTATTGAGAATTTGAACTCCAATTTCTGTGGTTGCATAATCATTGAAAATGGGTACCATAATGCATGCATATTGTAGTATAGGAATGCCATTAATGTGAAATAGAAACAATAGATCAAAAAATAGCAAGAAATGAATGACTTCAATACAATGTGTCCTTTAGCTGTGAAGAGCAGTCATTGGAATTTTTTTTTGGCATTGATTTCTTCGGTGTAATTGTACTGCAAATGGGAATATCTTTTCAATGTAATATATTGGTTGGAAAATTCATAAAATATCTCCTCCTACTGGGGATTATATTCTTTAGAAACCAGTAAATTGGTGTGTGAGATGAACTCTTCAGTTGTTGGCATTGTGGTGCAACCCTTAGGTAAGCATGTTGCCACTGCACCCACTAGGCATTTTCATTCTTCAGATGGCATGCCTTTGTAAAGAAAAACCTACATCCATATTATAATTGGAGAATACTATGATGGGACCTTCCCCGAGGGAAAACTTATAGATCAAGGTGCTTTTAAAGACAACTTGGATCCATTCATCCTCCACTCTATTCCATGTGATGGTTTGGTGGTCCAATACACCAAGTTATAATTAATGAGGGGCATATTTATTGTAGCCCACTAATAAAATGGCATCAATACTTCAAACAACACCCCAAGCTCTATTAATTTTCAATCCTATACTTTACTTTCCCAAGCATAAAACTAGGAAAAGGAATTCCTCTAAGCATACTAGTAAATTTTGATGGCCAACATCAAATTCCACATGTAGGTTGCAACCACATGAAAAGAGCTTTAGTGAATAGCTTCATTTTAACACTAATAAACCCACAGCCTCAAATTATTAGTCTATTGAACATGTTGACAACATTTTAAGGTTTTTTTTATATTTAAACATGCTTTATATACACCACCTTTTTCATCACATAATGTACCCAATACAACCAATCCGTTCAATGACAGAAAACCTCTCCTCACAATCAACTAGCTTGAAACAATTAACTTGTATTAATATTATTAATTTCCCTACACTTGAGCTTCATAAAGTTAGAACAATAAGAAACCTTCACCCTCCCTAAAGTCCTTGACCAAAATTTGCATCACTTCCTTGAAGTGAAACGATATTTATATTAAGTTTACACCATTGCTGACTTAATGTTACAAAAATGCCCCTTGTTACATGAATCATTGCAGGGGTTTTTTCTTTCATTGACTTAGACTCAATCGATTGTTACCAAATTTTGTCTTACGGGTAGTTCCTAATATAACTTCTGACAGATACAACCATATATTTTTTCCCATATAATTAAAATATGGACCAAAAAAGCCTCTAGATCTATCTTCAACAATAAATACGAATTTTTATCTGTTTGAATGGAAGGAGACAAAAGTAAATAGTCCATGTGAAAAATTTTGTCGATTTTTAATAGTGGATTTAGTTCATTATTGATGTATGAATCAAAACTATTATCAATGCAATCATTAGCTAATTGACCACACCCTGGAGACATTCATTCCCAACAATTAATAAGCAGTAGCACTCTTGCATCTAAAAAATGTACAATGCAAGACATCATTCCAGCCACACAACTATTTGTTCAAAATGAAACGATGGCATATCTATATGAAAAAAAAAAAATATGATATTAAACCATTACCAAGAGTCGGGGTTTTAGAAGACATTTAAAGATATAAATGCAGATTTTTTACTCCATATCCCTATACTTGCGCATCATGCTAGAGTCTTCAGAGTATCTCGACATACACATGTCACCATCTCATAGATTTTTTTTTTCAGAATCTCTCTGATTCGTATTTATCTTATGCATCATTCCATATATGCCACAAATTTATCTGATCTCCATTTCACTAGATTTCTATTAAAATTACTCTTCCTCCTCGATATTTTCCTTAGCAAAAAAATTTCAAAGCTGCTTCACCATCCCCATTAAGAACACAACATGAAACAATAGCATTCAAGGTCAGAAAACCATGTATTTACATTTCATCAAACACTTACATTCAATACCCAATCTCCCACCAATGGATTTTTGTTGTGGGTTGATGGGGCTGAAAACCAACATTCATTCTTGCTTACAACACCCATAATTGTTTTGTGCAAGGAAATGAATTTCATAGATGAATACTCACATGTTTTTCTATTAATATTGAGTATAAGAGATATTTTCCCTTTCCTGTGCATTGGCATACACAGAAATATTATTATACAACCCACTTCAAAGAGTCATTAACTAATGCAACTATGAATAACCTTTCAATATTTTGGCTTCTTGATTTCTCAAAAAACCTAAATTTATCAAGGATTACATTATCAAACTTTAGTTTGTTATGAAACCAGCTCCAAAAATAGAAGAAAAGAGAGATCAACGCCTTAGAAATCAACCACTTCAAGGGGGAAACATCCAATAAATTACATAAATGAACAATTCTTGGATTATACAAATGACCAAAACCTCCTTCTATATATAGGAGTCCATGGGCCCACAATATAATCCTAGCTGACCTAACAATAACAATGTAGGGGCACAATAATAGCAATATTGGGGTTAGAGGGGTACAACAATAACAATAAGGGGGCTACACTAATAAAAATAAGGGACTAAACTGGTAATATAGGGACCTAACATGCCCCTCTACTTCAAATAATTTTTGTCCTCAATGCTTGAGTAGCTCTCGGTGCTTCTGTATAAAACTCTTATCCTCGCATGTAGAATTTTCAGTGGGTAAGTTCTTCCACTTGATGAGATACTCTGAAATTGATCGATTGCGTAGCTGTCGAGTTCTTGTTTCCATGACCGCTTCAGGTTCCAATATGGTTTTTCCTTCCTCATCAGGTTCTGGTAATATTGTTTGAACTAGAAGATTTTCAGCTATAATCTTTTTTAAGCATGAAACATGTATAACTGGATGCACTCACGAAGAAGCAAGAAGCTCCAATTTGTATGCCATGGTACTAATATTTTTCAACACCTTGTAAGGAACATAGTAATTAATAATTTATTATCCTTCTTAGCTTGATTGAGGGACATTTTTTTGTATGGTTGTAGCCATAAAAATACCCAGTCTCCTACATCAAAACTTCTCTCGCTACGATGTTGATATACCTGTTGTTTCATTCGATTTTGTGCCAAATTTAGGTTATCCTTTAATAGTTGGAGAACTTCTTGTTGATGCTCGATGTGATCTTCCACTGCTTAAACCTTATAATTTTCTCCTAAATATGATGTGATGGATGGTGGATGATATCCATAAAGTGCCATAAATGGGGTTATTTTTGCTGCAGTATGGAAGGAAGTGTTATACCACCATTCAAAGAGAGGTAACCACTTGACCCATTGTGTTTGTTTATCAGATACAAAAAAACGAAGATATCCTTCCAAAAATTTATTCATGATCTCAATTTGACCATCGAATTGAGGATGATAAGATGAGCTATGAGCTAATTGAGTACCCAAACAAGAAAATAACTTCGTCCAAAAATTTCCAGTAAAACTGGGATCTCTGTCATTGAAAATAACCTTTGGGTTTCCATGTAGCTTTTGGATTGTGTCCATAAATTTAGTAGCAATTGTACTTGCTTTAAATGGATGGGACAATGCACAAAACTGTGCATACTTGGTAAGTCTATCAACTACCACCATGTTGACACTCTTTCCTTTGGACTTAGGCAAACCTATGATAAAATCCATTGAAATCTCTTCCCAACTTTGACTTGGAATGGATAAAGTTTGTAGAAGACCTAGGGTCTTAATTGTCTCAACTTTATTTTTCTAGCAAACCAAACATTTTGCCACAAAATTTTGAATATCAAATTTAAGGCCATCCCAAAAAAATTCTTTCTTCACCCTGTGGTAAGTTTTTAAAAATCCTGAGTGTCCTCCTAAATGAGAAGTGTACAATTCTAAACCAATATTTTGTTTTAGCTGGGAATTCTTACAAAGATATAAGAGATCTTTGTACCATAAGGAATTATTTTTCCAATTGAATGTATCATATGTACTAGGATATCATAGTAAATTTTGAATGAGTGTCCACACTTCTTCGTCCTTCTTCCATTCATCCTTTTCTTCTTCTCTCCAATCTAGTTGGATAGTGGAAATGGCACAAAGCAGTGCTTCCACCTCTTCATTATTTCTTGAGAGTGCATCTACAACAACATTTAGCTTCCCTTTTTTAAAATTATTTCAAAGTCATAACCCAACATCTTTGTGACCCATTTTTTTTCTGTTGTTCTAAAGATAGTCTTTGTTCCAAAAAAAGTTTAAGACTATCATGATCATTTTTTACCTTGAAGTGTCTTCCCATTAGGTAAGGTCGTCATTTCTTTAGTGCATGTAGTATTGTTAACATTTCCTTCTCATAAATAGCTTTCTGTAAATATTTTCCTTTGATTGGATGACTTTCAAAAGCAATTTTTCTTCCTTCTTGCATTAAAATAGCACCAATTCCATTTCCTGAGGCATCACATTCCAAAATAATTTTTTTAATGAAGTCTGGCGTAGCTAAGATCGGTGCTAGACACATTGCCTCTTTAAGATGTTCAAAGGCCTTAGTTGCTTCAGGAGTCCATGAAAATGAATCTTTCTTTAATAATTTTCTTAAAGGTGATGCTATTCTCCCATAATTCTTAACAAAATTGAGATAATACCCTATTAACCCGAGAAATCCTCGCAACTCCTTTATGTTTGTGGGGACTTTCTATTCCTTAATGGCTTTAATTTTTTTAGGGTCTACCTTAACACCCTCTTGAGATACAATATGACCCAGATATTCCACCTCTTGTACTCCAAAGAAACATTTGGATGTTTTTGCATATAATTGTTTCTCCTGCAATAGTTTGAGCGCCATGTCAACATGTTGAACATGATCCTTCCAAGACCTGTTGTAGATTAGTATATCATCAAAACATAATAGCACAAATTTTATAAGATTTTGAAAATGGAATTCATCAACCCTTGAAATGTAGAAGGTGCATTGGTAAGGCCAAAAGGCATGACTAAAAGTTCATAATGACCCTCATGAGTTTGAAATGTTGTTTTCGAAATATCTTTAGTCTTTATTCTAATTTTATTATATCCTAAACGAAGATCCAACTTGGTAAAATAAATTGCTCCATGTAATTCATCTAATAATTCATCAATCACAGGAATGGGAAATTTATCTTTAATGGTGAGATTATTAAGCTCCCTATAATCCAAACACATGCGCCATGATCCCTCCTTCTTGTGCACTAATACTACTAGAGCAGAGAAATAATTTTTTCTAGGTTGAATTATACCAACCTCTAACATTTCTACAATCATATGTTCAATTTCGCTCTTTTGGACCTAAGGGTATCTATAAGGCTTGATGTTTGGAGGAACACTTCCTGGAATCAAATGAATAGCATGATCATGATCACAAATAGGTGGGAGTCCTTTGGGATTTTTAAACACCTTGGAATGATTGTCCAAGAATTTTTGGAGATCTACAGGAACATACGATTTTGATGTTGGAACTTCTAGTGAGCATAATTGTGCAATTACGCCTCGTTCATATTTCTTCAGAAGCTTTTTCATGACATTAGAGCTTATTATATTTCTTGGCTTCCTTGCAATACCTTGTAATTTGAATTCCTTTCCTTCTAAAAAAAAATTGTAAGAAAAGTTCTTGAAAATTAAAAGCTATCGTCCCCAAATATTGTAACCATTGTACTCCTAGTACAACATCAACACCTCCAATAGGAATGGAAAGAATTGGAATATTCAATACATATTCCCCCATGGTTAGCTTGATATTATGGAATTTTCCAGAGAAATTTGTAGTTCCTCCATTTGCAACCATCACTTGACATTCTAGTGCTGGGTATAGGAAACAATTCAATTCCTTGGCTACCTTACAATGAATAAAATTATGGGTACTACCCGAATCAATCAAAACTATCACCTTTTTATTCTTGATATGTACTTCTATCTTAAGAGTTTGAGTGGTAATTCCTTCCAATGCATTACACGATATGGTTGGACTCATTTCTTCCTCTTCTAGGGTTGGTTCCTAGTGTATATCCTCTTCTTTTGAAGATTCTTGTTCATTTTCTTCCTCCTCTTCACAATCTATGTAAAATAATTTCTTCTCTGCACTCTTTCGACCTTTAGTGTATTTTATATCACAGTTGTAGAAAAGCCATTTTTCTTTTTGTTCTTCAATTTTTTGTGGTGTCAACCTTGTAGGCTATGGAAGTCTAGGAGTAGCAACACTTCCATCTTTATATATGTGAGTGGTAGGCTTCCTTGTTGCGATAATTTTACATTCAATTTCTCTTGCAAACCTGAATGCCTTTTCCAATGAATCAAGTTCCCAAATGTGAAATTCATGTTGGATGTTATCATTTAAATTCCTTATGAAGATATCAATCATGTGTTCCTCTAGAATATTAGTTACCCTTATATTCAATTTTTGGAAGTCCTCAATTTGCTCCACCACTGAAACCTTTTGTTTGAGATTTATCAATTGGCTAAAGGATATGTTTCTTTTTTTATCCTCATAATGTGAAATCATTTCCTCCATAAAAATTGACCAAGTGACAATTCGTTTAAGGGAGCAAAGCCATCGATACCATATAAATGTATTTTGTTCTAAATGTAAAGTTGCAATGTGTACCTTTTGTGTGTTTTGCACATTAATGAGATGAAAATATTGCTCCATATCTAGTATCCATGTTATGGTATCCTTTCCATCAAACTTCCTCATATCCATCTTTGGAATATGGTCGTTTGTAATATCCCAAAATTGGAACAACTAGCAAGGCATGACTGGAAAATGCATTTTCCAGAAATGGCTACTAAAAGAATTGAAACCAGGACATGGATCCCTTAGATCAATGTGTCTAAGTCCTAAATCCAAGAGTATGCTCCAAATAAATCCCTCTAGGTGGGTTAAACAGGTCTCGCACACCTAGTTACCTTGTAAAAATGCCCTATGAAAGGACTGCAGCAAGTGCAACCAAATATGATGGATCAACAACATTATTATAATGAGCCTAAATAGATGAAGATACAAAATAGCCAATAGAGATGTTATAGCAGCAAAAAGAGTACAAATCCTCGAGGAAACAATCTCTCAAGAAAGGCAATGAAAGCCTCTACAACACAAGTACAAGAATTTGGAGAATAATGCTATGTATGTATAAACCCAGGCTATGAATATGAAGTTTATAAGAGATACTACTACAGAGATTATATAAATACAATAATATGACAATTCATGGCTCAAATAAATGGGGAATAAAGCTCTAAAACCATGAAAAATAATAATACAATAATCCTTAGAAGGATTGGCTGAAATATACAAAAAGTGGCAAAATTTTGGAGTTGTTGGGTAGCAGCTGTAACTCAGAAACTGGAAATGAATGAAGAAGGCTAAATATAATGCACCAGATGAATAGACCTCCTCCAAGGGATCGTCCAAGTGAAATTCTGATCCTATCACTTAATATCTCATCCTCCAAACAATCTGCAAAAGCCCCACAGCAAATGCTCACTATAAATAACGTAGTCACTGAAGTAAACTATGCTATAGGGGAAAGGGAATGAGTTGGCCCAATGCCAAGATCTGAAATAAGCTCCAAGGGCTTCCAAACTGATATCTCAAAGGAAATAGAGACTCCTCCTCTGAAAAACAAGTAGTGGAAAAGGTGTTGTGAACCCTCACTGCAACACCTTGCAACACAACATTATTCTGCTACAGAAATAATGCTGTACTGGAGGAGGATGCTTGGCCTCAAGCATGGATGTGAGGATAATTAGTACAAATCATTAAATAGGCATCTCAATAAAGGAGAAGGATTCCTAAGCAGGAGATCCTTGTGCTAAGCAGCATTGCAACTTAACTAAACAACCGAAGAGTGCACAAAGTCTCAATAGACCATAAAATCAATAATGCATGACATGAATAACAATGGCTGACTTTCCCTCCTTTTAAACAAGTGAAAGCTCTATCTCCATGGTTCCCACTCATTAGGGTTTCCTCCACCAAATAACCCTCTCCCCATTCATACTATGTTCTCTATCAAAGTGTTCTCCACCTCCTCTCCCAGCACTTTTGACTTATTCAAACTTGACCTTATCTCCTTGCAAATGTCTTCTTTCACACATAGGGGTGTGAAATCCAGATCTTATGATTATCCCTTTGCACATTTGAGTGATTTTATTCATGTTTTAATAAGCATGGGCCTCCTTACCCAATTATTTAGCTGCTAGGTGATAAAAAAAAAAATTAATATTCCATTTAGCTGTGTGCTAAAATGGGAATATTACAGTCCTCCCCTCCCAAATGTTGCTTGTCCTCAAGCAACTGCAAGGATATAACTGGAAGGTCTCCACCCAATACAAGGAGTCTCAAATGTGTTGAGGAACATCTTCCCCCTTATGGATCCTCAATCCCCCAGACAATCATCCATAAAAAATGAGTTACCCCCCAAGATGGAAACTCCTAAAAATCATCTTCCACATTTGGCTCCTGCAATGTAGGTGGGTTGAAAATATGATCTTGGTAGACAAAATAGCCTACCCCACACTGTCCTCCTCTCCACTTAGGATAAGTGCAGAGTATATGTTGATCTTGAGCTGCAATAATATTGCCCTCAAGTGGCAAGATGAATACTATACCTACAAGGATCTCTCTTCCAACATTATGAAACATGTTGGCCCAAATCATCTCATATGTGATGAGTTGTAAGTCACCGTCATATGGCATCGAATCAATGATATGGCTCACTTCAAATGGAAATAAGTTTTTTTCTCTAGCAGCCACATACTTTCTCATGCTCCCATTAGAAAATTCAATGCAAACAATGTGGGAGATCTCTCCCTCAAGGGACACATTCACCAAATTTTCTATTCCCCCAATCATGCTCCCAACAAATATAAAAAATAAATAAACATAAGGAACCATAATGAGAACCATGCTTGCTACTATATGTAGTAAGGGAGAAGGACAATGGTCCCTCAAATGTAACCAACATAGTTTGGCCCTCAACTGCAAAAGAGTGTGACAAAAGGTGTGGTTTCTCAACCACTTGCTTGCTATCCCACTCTCCTCATATGTTTGGAGAAAGTGAATGATGTATGGTGCAAAGTGAGCATGTTCTCCAAAATACATCTCCTCCCCAAGTCCTCCTAGGGAGTGGTCACCAATATTGTTCATGGCCCCAAGTATACCATGAGGTCTAGAAAAAATAATGCTCCTCCTTGGAGCAACATAATACACATGTATGGTTAAGGGATGCATATATACATCATATAAATCATTATGCAAATAAACAATACCCTTACCATATGTCTTGCTCATGCAAATGGAGTGGCTCATAGATGAGTATCCTCTCATCCTCAAAGAGAAAAGAGGTGGTTGTGCTAACTCTTACAAAGAGTTGTGTATTTCCTCCATTTTCCCATGATCCATGCATCCTCTCATATGCTGATATATCTCCTCCTCAAGCCCCTTCCGAAAATACCCCTCCATGATGGTGTGGTATTCTCTCAAAGAACAAGTATGGCTAAAAACGAAATCCTCATAAGTTGCTTGTAGAAATTTCTCCTTGAGCTTGGAAGCTCCAAATAAGAAGATCCTACCATGATAGTAGATGACCCCATCTCTGACTGGATATACCTCCTCATGCAACTATTCATCCAATATCATGCAAGTGAAAATATCCTTGGAATACTCCACCAACAGCTGGGAGTTCCAATATGGATCTATCCTCCATAGTGACAGCATTGATGAAATATCATGAAGAACATATGTCATATGGCTACCCTCTCCTTTGACATCTCCCATGTCAAAGATGCAAGTTGGAAGGTTGTTATCCTTACTCTGCTGCTTCTACCACAGCACAGAATCTGAACTGAGAGTGGGTAAAGATGATGTTGAGAGAATGCCTCTCCCCTCCTTCAGTCTACCCAAGACCCTCAGAGCTATACAATGACCTCCCAAGGTCTCCAATCCTCTAAATTTAATGAATGGTGCCTAAAAATGTGAAGCATCCATCCTCCTCTACTGATCCAGTGGTATCCCTAGAAAAATGTCTCCATGCAATGAGACATGATCATCAAAGGGTGACTGCATACATGAATGGACAATTCTATCTATGCTCTCACTGCGCAATCCAGTCTCCCTCCTAGGTGTAACAACCTCTAGAAATCAATAAGTGTGTGTACTCCTCATCTCATGATGTTGGTTCTCCTCCCTACCTCCTCCTTGTGTCTCCATGGTTCCACACCTCACCATCAATGGCACATGTAAAGCATGAGTTGTGCCTTGATCTCCACACATGATATCCTGGGGACTTACTTGAAAAGAAACAAGAATCCCTCTAGTTGGAGCAAGAGCTCCTCCTCCCTTTGCATGAGGTGCTAGATCAACTCTAGAAATGACATCATTGTTTCCCTTAGCCTCCTCAACATAAATGGGAAACCCTGCAATGATTGGATCCTCTTTTGGAAAAGGGATTTCTTTACCTCCTTGTGCAAAAATAAAAGATGAAGGTATTACCTCCAAAAAAGTATGGTGCAAGATATCGGCCTCCTTTATGGTTCTCTAAAGTGATTTTGAGTCTATGGTTTCCTCCATCACATGCAAGGGTCTTTTTTGTTTAGATGTGTTTGTTTCCTCCACATGTGTTTTAGAATTCTTCCTACCAAATATTTCCATAAAATTTTTAATGAACCTTGCATAGGAAGAAGTATTTTCATTCTTTAAAGTAAAGGACTCAAATAACCACCATTCATAGACCTTACCTCCAAGGTGCAGCGCTGCTACTCTGATGGCTTCATCTTCAGAAATCTGATGTTGCTACAAAAAGGTGTCTAGCTCTACCACCCAAGCCATGGCTGAACATGTAGGGGAACCATCAAAGATAGATAGAAGAAATATATCCATATTATGCTACTTTCGCCTCTCACCTTGACCTTGCAAAAGTCCAAGAAAGTGATATGACCTCTAAACTTCTGATTTTGAGATTCATATTCATGCAAGATACCACTAAGAGTTCCCCTATTAGGCATTCCTTCTTCCTCCCTCTCTCTCATGGAAAAATTGGACATGAGACTGTGCTGTAAATAATAGGGTGTGGCTGCATGCTCACACTCCCCATAAGAAAATCTAGAGTTTGACTCAGTTTCAAACCCTCTTGGAGATCCTGTACATATCTCCTTTCGTATCTTCTTCAAATCTTCATGAATGCTCTGTACATATATTGGAAGAAGCTTTGTAAGCTTATCTTACCTTTTCTCTCCACATAATGGATTATTCATATTCTCTTTTCTTGATAGAATCATGGATAAGACCCACAGGCTAAGCCAAGATTATGCTTTGATACCACTGTAATATCCCAAAACTGGAACAGCTAGCAAGGCATGACTGGAAAACGCATTTTCTAGGAATGGCTGCTACAGGAATTGAAACCAGGACCTAGATCCCTTAGATAAATGTGTATAAGTCCTAAATCCAAGAGGAGGCTCCAAAGAAATCCCTCTAGGTGGGTTAAACAGGTCTCCCACACCTAGTTACCTTGTAAAAATGCCCTATAAAGGGACTGCAACAAATGCAAGCACATATGATGGAGCAATAGCATTATTATGATGAGCCTGAATAGATGAAGATAAAATATAGCCAATAGAGATGTTATAGCAGTAAAAAGAGTACAAATACTTGAGGAAAAAATCTCTCAAGAAAGGAAACGCAAGCATTTACAACACAAGTACAAGAATTTGGAGAATACAGCTATGTATGTATAAACCCAGGCTATGACTGCGAAGTTTATAAGAGACACTAATACAGAGATAATATCAATACAATAATATGACAATGTATGGCTCAAATAAATGGGGTAGCAAGCTGTAAACCCCTGAAAAACTATAATACAAAAATCCTTAGAAGGATTGGCTGAAATATACAAAAAGTGGAAAAATGTCAGAGTTGTTGGGTAGCACATGCAACTCAGAAAATGGAAATGAATGAATAATGTTGAAGATGATGCACCATATGAATAGACCTCCTCCAAGGGATCTTCCAAGTGAAATTTTGATCCTATCAATTAAGATCTCATCCTCCAAACAATCTACAAAAGCCCCACTACAAATGCTCACTAGAAATAACACTATCACTGAAGTAAATTGCGATGTAGGGGCAAGGGAATGAGTTGGCCCAATGCCAAGATCCTCAATAAGCTCCAAGGGCTTCCAAACTCATATCTAAAAGGGAAGAGAGACTCCTCCTCTGAAAAACAAGTTTTGGAAGAGGTGTTGTGAACCCTCACTGCAACACCCTCCAACACAACATTATTTTGCTGCAGAAATAATGTTGTACTAGAGGAGGATGCTTTGCCTCAAGCCTAGATGTGAGGAAAATCAGTACAACTCCTTCAAGAGGCCTCTCAAGAAAGGATAATGATTCCTAAGAAGGATATCCTTCTGCTAAGCAGCACTGCAACTCAGTTAAATAGCTGGAGATTTCACAAAGTCTGAATAGACCGTAAAATCAATAATACATGACATGAATAATAATGGCTGCCTTGCCCTCCTTTTAAACAAGTGAAAGCACTCTGTCCATGGGTCCCACTCATTAGGGTTTCCTCCACAAAATAACCCTCTCCCCATTCATATTACACTGTCTGTCAAAGTGTTCTCCACCTCCTCCCAACGATGTTGACTTGGTCAAACTTGACCTTGTCTCCTTGCAAATGTCTTCTTTCACACATAGGGGTTTGAAATCCAGCTCTTATGATTATCCATTTGCACATTTTAGGGATTTTATTCAGGTTTTAATAAGCATGGGACTCCTTACTCAATTATTTAGCTGCTAGGTGATAAAAACAAAATTTTAATATTCCATTTAGTTGTGTGCTAAAATGGGAATATTACATTGTTCTTCCATCCAATATTAGAGTTTATGAAATCACGATTAACATTTATTTTTTTCTCATCATGAGTTTCCTCTACTATCTTTTGGTCATTAGAAAACATTTCTTGTATCAAATTTCTAAAATCATTCTTCATGTTTTCCATGTTTTCTTTCATTTTTTCATCGATCTTAGCTTCCATGTCATCCATCTTAGCTTCCATGCCATCCATCTTAGCTTCCTGCCCACTTCCATGCCATCAATCTTATCTTTAAAACCATTCATCTTAGCTTCCACACCTTTCTTCAAACCATCCATCTTAGTTTCCATTCCTTTCTTCAAAATTTCCATTTCATTTTTTGTTGTTCTTTGCGATAGCGAAATTTGGTGCACTTGCTCTTGTAATTTTGATATCTCATGTTGTGTTTCTTCGTCTTCATGAGTCATAGTAGAGCCCTCTGAAGGCTTAGTGGGTGTTGAATTATTTTTAGTGGGAATTTTAGAACCCAATACTGATATCTATTCTTCAATATTCCCTTGGAATAAATTCAAACTATTTTTTTTTTAAACGAGACTTATGTAATTCGAAAAAAGTACACACATTTTTCTTTCTTTTGGGAACTTGATATTGCAACTGAATTATCTATGTGAATTTTTATCTTCAATATTTGAAATTCAAAGCTAATTTAGCCCTTTCAATCTTCTTTCAAATGCCACAGGTCTGACCTGATTTGGATTCTTCAAGGCAACGTTATGCCCAATCTCCCACAATGACCTAATTATGGACTGGCTTAGTAGAGAAAATTTGTACAACTTACCACGTGTCATTGTTTCCTCCTTCAGCTCTAAAATTAATATTCCACAAACTAAAATCCGTGTACTTGTGACAATTTTTTACAGAATCCAAATCCGACGCTCAGAGAGAGATTTATGATGCTTTTCCCACGGTTAACTCTTTGAGATGAAATTCGGTAGCCTGAAACAATCCTAACTTCCACAGATCATATCTCCAAAAATATTGTGAACCAAGATTTGAAATTTTTATAGGAGGTTCATCAGGATTTTTAATTCGCACTGTAAACATTTTATCTTCTGAAACTTAGTATAAGAAAATTTATAGCACAAATTCCACAATGACCTATTTTAGTTGAAATTCGGGAGCCTGAAAAATCCCTAACTTCCCCAGAACATATCTCCAAAAATATTATGAACCAAGATCTAAAATTTTTACAGGGTGTTCCTCATGATTTCGGCTTCACACTATATAAATTTCAGCTTTTGAACCTTTGTAGAAAAAATTTTATTGCGAAAAATCCATGACGACCTGTTTGGAGCAGCGAAACCCTAGAATCCAAACCTCTCATACCAAATGTTATGAAACTAGCTCCAAAAATAGAAGAAAAGAGAGATCAATGCCTTAGAAATCAACCACTTTGAGGGGGAAACCTCTAGTAAATTACATAAATGAAAAATTCTTGGACTATACAAATGACCAAAACCTCCTTCTATATATAGGAGTCCATGGGCCCACAATATAATCCTAGTCGACCTAACAATAACAATGTAAGGGCACAATAATAAGAATATTGAGGTTACAGGGGTACAACGATAACAATAAGGGGGCCACACTAATAACAATAAGGGACTAAACTAGTAATATATGGACCTAACATAGTTTTTAGGATGTTTTCAAAGGGCTATGGTTGATTATAAATCTATGCTGGGAATTTAAGTGAAATATTCTGAACACTAAAATTCCTAGATTACTACTTCTATAGAACTATGCACCAAAGAACACAAACCATACATTATGATTTCCTTTAAATTGAGGTAGCAGGTTTTAATTTTCTAAATCTATGTCCCAAACTTGGTTTTTTAGTAGTGTAAAAGTGAAATGTTAATGTGGAAACCAATAATTCCTTTAAAAGGTTCTATCAAACTATCTAGTTCTCATAAATAGGAACCAATGAGGTGTCCTTCGTTAATGTGATAATGGGTAAGATACTTGATCATGGACCATATTTATCTAGAGATAATTAAAATTCCAACCCACAAGGGGTATGTATGACATATGAGATCCTGGAATCAAGTAAAATGAATACACAAAACCCACACCATGGCTTAGAGAAACTTATCAGTATGTCTCAAATAAACTAATCGGTATGTGTTGATGGATCAAGAGAACATGAGATCAATCATCTTGATGCAACAATCAATTAAGACGTAGGTGCATAGTCTTGCAGTCACCCTAGTAATTGAAGTACAACCACCAATATTCATAGCTCTACCAATGTAACAAGACAAGTTGCGACTACTAGCTCAGTGAGTAAGAATTACAATGGTATTAGTCATCATGGTCAGGTGGCAACTACCTTGGATGTACAACAATTTTTTATTAATAAAAAATTGCAACAAACATATTTATTTAGTAGATTATACATTTTCCAAAATATTCTACAGTATTTAAAACTGCCAACTATTAGTCAGCATACTAATGGAGTGAACCACCTCTTAACATCAATTGTTTTATCTAAGTTGCACTGGAAATAGGAAATAAGTAGCACCAGTTCAATATTTTGGAAAATTTGCAGAGACCTTCACAATAATGATACTTGAATTCACATAGACAAAGGCCCACTTACCATCTCATATGAGCCTTAATGAACACATGAGTATTTGGTTTCTTTTCCATCTACCATAGTAACCAAGAAGCTATAGTAACCATAGACTCCAAAATCCTAGAACTCCAAAATGTCAATTATTTATTACTAGTGGTTTGGTGATTTAGCAAAATGAATTAATGCAATAACATTTTGTTTTCATTTCCTTGAATATTGGTCTCATTTGGTTGGTGTTTTAGTTCCTGGCTGAAGCTACTACAGCTAATGCGTACTTGAGATCCATAATCCCTAGTTTTTTATAATTCATTTTCATATATACATGCATTGTTTCTGCAAACCATTGAATTATTGAGCCTAATCATCTGATATATTATCTAGATAGGTGTGTAACTCTGCCAATCATTTCTGAAAATATTTTAGAAGGTATTCTTATCTACTGCAATATAATGAAAATGCCCAAATTTTTCTAGTAGTTAATTATTTTGTATGCCTTTAGCTGTGGTGCCTATTTCGGAAACAACAATTTAAGTTTCACAAAAGTTTCCTTCAATACATCAACTCAGAAAATCAAACATCTTCCATAGTTGCTACAATACTCAAAACTAGGAATGTAGCACAAGATACCTCAAAGCTATGAACTTCTAGTGGCTACCATAGTAATGGAATAGACCACCTATTTCTACTATATAATATTTAAGATACAAAAAATGGACAAAAATAAACAATGGTGGTGCAAAGTTTCCAATCATCATGAGGGTGATATTAGAAAAAAATTAACAAAGATATTTTAAGAATGGAAACAAGGTATTATGAGCCTTTACTTCATGAATTTTGGTATTCTACACCATCTATGTTAGACAAAAAAATTCACAACATGATTTTGTGATTTGTTATGATACTAAAGTGAAGTAGTAGTTACAAAATCCCAAAATTCCAAACTGCATGTATTTTACCAAATTTTTTCTTTGATTAACCTTAATATAGCTCCTTAGCTTTCTTAGGTTGGAGTGGTCACTTGGGGTCCAAAGTCCACTAGCGTTTTTGAATAGAATTTATTTATGCAGTATTGGTTTAAAGCAGGTGAACTTAGTGACCCTGGAAAAGTTCTCCCTCTTTATGTAGTATCTGATAGGTTTTTTCATTAGATGAACCAATCCCCAAGCCTTTTGAAGGCACTCTTCTCTAATGCAATATATTGAATATGCCAACATGTCCTAGAATTGGTTACCTTGATGAAGTTACCCTTCTTTCTAGAGTATCTAACAGGTTTTCTCTCTTTATTAATCGATCCCCAATACTTTTGAAGGCACTTGTCTCTATTGCAATATATTGAATATGCCAACATGTCCCAGAATTAGTTCATTGTTTTGTATGCCTCAACTTGGATCATGTTCGTAGGGCATCGATTGCTTCAATTTTGGACTACATGACATCTCAGCATGGTTAGGCAAATTCTCAACATAGTTATATAATTTTGTAATCCTGATGGCATCCATATTTATCTAGTGAAATTCATTCTTTTATGCTCCAACATAGTTGAAGAATGAAACAAAATCAACAAATTTTGGTGTAGGTCATCCATTATTTTTGTTGTTGTTGTTGTCAAAACGTCTCTTATATTTACGGAAAAGTATTTAAAAACACTAAATCAAAAGGTGGAAGTGTATATACGATGGATCTTATTTCAGTATCCTCTTCTGTAAGAGTATAAAAATAGAAATAAAGTCTGTATAGGTTACCGAATATAAATATTGAGCATATCTTATCAATAATTCACCCTCAATTAATAGCTAGCCGTGTATCTCATTACACGACATGGAACAAAAAACAGACATATTACTAATTTTTTGCTCAAAAAAAAAATTACACTTAATATTCTTAGGAAAAATAGAGCATATACTCTCAATCACTGCGAAATCCCAATGAAGGAAGAGTGTACCAGATAGCTACAATTTCCAGACAAGGCAGAAAACTAGTGAGTCTAGCATTGAAGGAGAACTAAATAGTGGTACTGATTATCTTTCCAAATAGATTAGAAATGGTGTAATTTGTGTGCTCACTTGTCTTCTAGATCAACCGACACCGCATCTTGCATTGAGAGTTGGAGTTAATATATTTTGCTAAAGCAAAAAAGTTTAAAGCCTTTTTGGTTGATACTACTGTCACAATTGACCAAAGATCCACCCCATATCCCTTCAAAATAGCCTCCATGTCACAATGTTATTTTTCAACATGTTCAGCGAGGGATGAGCCCCCCCATCCTTGTGTAACATTTTTCTTCCCACCATACCTTGACCACAGGTATGATTGCATGATTTTCTCTAGATGGTGAAATTGATTCTTACTAGGAAACCAATAATTGCTAGTTTAAATTATAATTCTTTAAAGGGTGCTAGCTCAATGGAAGAGCACCTGCTTTACAAGCAGGAGGTTGGTGGTTTGATTCCATTGTGCTCTGATATTAACAGGGAATGACAGCGATCAGTTTTTTGTGACAAATTCCCTTTTGACCATCACCAATGAGCTTATGGTAACATTTTTTGACCCTGACCAAAATATGAAATGGTAATGGTCAATGAATGCCACCATATATATGCATCAATAGTGACGACCATGAAATTTTCGTCACCATAAATCATTGTTGTTGATATGAAATGGTGAGGGTCATTTTTTGTCATTATAGTCATTATTTGTGATGGACCTTGATGTCACCAACGATCTTATCATGACATTTTTTGACCCTAACCAAATATGAAATGGTGATGGTCAACGAACGTCGCCATATATATGTAGCAATAGTGATGGTCATGAAAGTTCCATCACAAAAAATCAGTGTTGTTCATCTGAAATGGTGACGGTCATTATCCGTCATTATAATCAATATTCGTGATGGACATTGAATGTCACCAGAACACATAATTTCAGTGACGCCACCTTTGGTGACGTTCAATTTTTTGGTTACAGAGGCTATTGTCCATCACCATTGCTCATATGAAATGGTGACGATCACTATCTGTCATTATAAATCATTATTGGTGACGTACCTTGAATGTCACCACAACAACTATACTTTCGGCGATGCCACCTTTGGTGACGAAGGCTATTTTGACCATCATCAATGAGCTTATGGTGACATTTTTTGCCCCTCACCAATATCTTTTTTTCTTGTGGTGGTGACTCGTGATCTTGAGTTTGCAATGATCATTCATGCATTGAATATGTGGATGAAATATCTTCTTAGCAGGAAATTTTTGTTGATGAGTCATCATAATGGGTTAAAATACATTTTTGACCAACCTAATATGAATTCCAAATAATCTAGATGGTTGGCCACACTTAGTGAGTTTGACATCGAGATTAGGTACATTAAGAGTAAGGATAATACGATTGAATATGATATTTGAAGAAGAATGTAGGAAAATCATATAGAAGTTATGAGTTCATATTGGATACACTTACAGGAGTGGATCTTACAAGTGGGTCAGCAATGTGACATGTACATGAAGCATAAGCATATGTTATATCAGTATGGTACAGGTGATCAAGATGTAGATTATCATGACAGGATCTATGTTTCTCATAGTAGTGATCTCAAGAAACTTATCTTTAGAGAATTTCCTGTTAAGCCATATACATGTCATCTAGGCTATCAAATGACTCTGGCAGTTGTGAAGTAGTTCTACTATCGGTAAAATATTAAGAAATAGGTGGTTGATTTCCTCGCAAAGTTTTTGGAATTTCATTAGGTGAAAGCATAGGGAAAGCATCCAAGTGGTTTACTACAACTGATTCTGATTCCGAAGTGAATATGGGAGTTCATTTACATGGATTTCATCATAGGTTTTCTAAAGGCATCTGGACAACATGATTCCATCATGGTTGTGGTTAACAGTGAAGTATACTAATTTGGCTAGTGAGGTAGCTCAAGTCTTCATCAGGGATATAATGAGATTGCATGGTGTTCCCAAGAAGATTCTGTCTCACATAGATGTCAAGTTAACTTCCCGGTATTGGAAGGATTTGTTTATAGGTTTGGGTATAGATTTGGCTTTTAGTACAACCTATCATCTATACATAGATATATAGAAAAGCATGGTTAACAGGATTTTGGAATACATGCTAATGATGTATTTTATACACCAACAAAGGAAGTGGGAAGAGTATCTTCCACTGGTATATTTTGCGTAAAATAATGGGTATCAGGAATATTTGAAGATGAGTCCATTCGAGGAAATTTATGGGAAGATTTGTAATACTCGCATCAGTTGGAGTGATCTAGTGAATACAATATTTTTTGAACTAAATGTCATAGAAAAAATGGAATGGGAAATGTAGGTTATCATGAAGAATATAAAGGCAACACGGGAAATGCATAATAATTATGCAGCTTGGCACAAGGTGTTTAAGGAGTTTCAGGTTGGGGAGCATGGGTACTTGCGCATCAATCCAAAGAATAAATCCTTTAGGATTGGATCATGTGCCAAACCAGCGCCTTGATATTTCGGGCCTTTCAATATCTTTGAGAGGATTGGAACTATGGCCTATAGACTTACATTTTCACTGTCACTGAGAGTCCATGATGTTTTCTATGCTTAATTTCTTAGGATATATGTGAAATATGTTGATAATGTGTTTATATGGCCTATATTCCAGGTGGAGCCAAAAGGAGAATTCTAGTAAGAACCTTAGTCCATATTGCAGTGGAAATAGATCATGCTATAGAGTCAAGAAATCAATAAATTAAAAGAGGAGTGGAAGAAATTTGGGCCCAATGAAGCTCATAGTTTGCCGGTTGAGGAAAAGGAGTTTTCGTATATGTATATATCTAAGCATGGTTTTTATTTTAAATATCTCCATGAGTTATGTTTTAAAGACCCAATAAGCAGTATGATTTCCATGTTTTTCATGTTGGTTTTGTATTTTTAGTAGGTTATTATTGTAAATAATGCATCAAGATAAGTTATAAAGCTCTATAAGAAGTATGTTTATTTTCAATAGTTTATTGGTCATAGGTTCCATAGAAAAATAAGTACTGTGTTCCCCTAAGGGGAGGGGTTTGTAATAGCCTTGGTTATAAGTACTACTAATATACATACATGGATTTCATGAATCTTTAGAGCTGGTAATCTACACTGCAGAATACAGTCTATACATCAATATACCATATATACAATATTGCATTTCTATGTTTCACTTTGCCATTGTCAATTTGTAATCTATGCAATCTGAACCTTCATTCGAATTTGAAGTTGAAGCGGGTGCAAATGCAAATGAAATGAATGAAGGAGTGGAAGCGATATCTAAATTTACTCATTTGAGCAAATCCATTCACTAATCCATTCAAATTTTATGATATAAGTTCCTTCCTTTTAAGCCAATAGACCCAACAAACAATAGGAGGTTAAAATTTGTTGTAATAAAGTTAATAAAGGAAAAAGAATAATACCAAGGCCATGGGACATCTATTCCAAGATGAATGTTGGTAAAAAAATCGTATTGGGTGTCACTTATATTTATTATGGATAAGGAAATTAATAAAGGAATTGGAGAAGGAAAAGAGGCACTAATTGGCATTTTATTTACAAAAATAAAGGAAAATACGACAAAAGGGAGATGAAAGGCCATAGGTTTGCATGGGAGGAAAATTGTAGAAAAATAGAGGAAAATGAAGAAAATAGAGGCCTTAATAACAAAAATTCTTCTGAGGGTCAGTTGAGATTTTGCTGGTTTACGTTTTTTCAGTTCAATTTTGGAGCTCTCTCTCTATTTTCTCATACTCTTTCACACACAGAGAATTCTTGGAGAAATTTATCATTGGATAAATGCAATAAAATGAAGGAAAAAGAAAGCAAAGGATGGAAAAGGAAAAGCAAGGACAAGTAAGGAAGATTTGATCAAGAAACTTTAGGAGGGGGATTCGTAGGTAACAAGTTGCAGGTGTTATTTCTTAAAAAAAAATTGATTGCATGGTACATTCATTTGTGTCTTTGGTTCGCTTGTTTTCATTGGTATGCGTTCTTCCTAGTGTGATAGTTGTTTCAGCCTTGCGTATCCATTTTTGTATAACCATGGTGTGATGGGATTATTTTTTGTTTGAGCTTGGGTGTTGGCTCGAGGGGTCCTGACCCAGGTTCAGAGGTTAAGGTTTTCCAACAAACCACCCCTATAATATTGGCCCTTTCAAATGAAAGCTTCTTGCGCAGGCCAAAGTCTCACCCGAAGTAGTATGGGAGGGTGTTGGAACCAAGTTTCCACACCCTGAGAGAGAGTAGGTAAGTCAAGCAGGTCTGCATTCCTAGCCTATCAAGTTCACACTAGATAGATCTATTCACAAGCTTATAAAGTATAACAAAGCTATTATCATGCATAAATCTAGTAAAAACCTTCGCATCCATGTGCATAATACCATTTTATCAGCACAGAACACTATAATCGCAACAATTAACAGATCACAGGCACATACACCAGAAAAATAGATACTTTCACAGTTCGCAGTTATTAAAAAAATACTTTTGCAACTTAATCATATATCCTAGGTTCACATCAATCATAAAAAAATAGATCCAGATAGCATCAGATGTCCAACAGTACTTTGCATATATATTAATACCAAATTCAACTTACAATCCCCAAAATACTGTTTGCACACACAGCCAACAAGGTCTGCACACTAAAGGACTAAGGATCTCCGTACACGCAGCCAACAGGATTCCTTACCCAACAACCCAACAACAGATCTAACAATTCATGCTTAGCATCAATCTCAATTCTTTCCTACCTTAAGACTCAAAAAGGTTCATCTATTTATATTGACTTAACCTACGCTACCAATGGTACGCAAACCTTCGTTTGCGGACTCTTGGTCTACCCTTGACCCATTAAATTGCATTCGAGGCTTTGACCCACCCCAAAACCCCTGTGCTAGACTAAGTAATATAAAAAATAAACAAAATTATACAAAATTCACAGCTTTTAGGGGACCCTATTCCAACAGTCCCCCAACACAATCTTGTGACTCGTCCTGAGTCACTGTGATGGTGGGGTCACCACCTGTTCCTACAGTAGTCTGATTGCTTCACCTAGTGGGGGTAGCACACCTTCGCTCTGAGAAACAACATTTTTCACAATGTCTACCTACTTTTGTGAAGTTAGGCCTTCTGTTGTAGTGATGATGCTCTCTACAGTCTGGTTTAGCTGCTTAACAACAACATTGACATCCTATGAGAGCTTGAGGGCTTCGTCAGCCCAAGGTGTAAGGAGGTCACCAAGAACCTTATTCTTATGTCAGAGTTAATCAATATCATTTTGGAGGGCATGGCTAGTTCACAGCCATGCCAAGCATTAATCAGGAACCAAAGTGGGCATGGTGGCTTCTAACTTCTTGAATGCTTCTTCCTTCTACTGCAGGTTCTGGTTGATTTCTCATAGGATTGGGTCACACTGGACCTTGGTCCATGGCTGCATGGTTGTTTCTAGTAATTGGGTGCCCTGGGTGATCTATCCTGTAATCACATTTGTAACTGTGGTAACCAGCATAGGTCACTGGGCCCGTACCTCCGACGGTGTCTCTGGCTGTAGCTTAGCCTGAAAATCTGCGATTTTCTATTCCATATGTGTTTTAACCATTTTAATCTCTGTCCTGGAGGCCTTTAATGCTGCGACCAACCCCTCAATATTAGCCTGGGTGGTGGTTGTGGCCAAGATTTATTTTGTAACATCGGCATAGAGTTTTTGAATTAACTGTTCCAACTCTGTTTGCTGCGAAGTGGCGAGGGACACTTCAACATTCTTTGCTGTGATTATCTACTCAGCCACACCAAGCTGTTGGTGCACTTGTTGGTCCCAATGGTGAATTTCCTGAAATAAGAAGGTGTGGAGACCCTGCAATGCCTCATGTGGCAATCTAGCTAAATTTAGCTATACTTCTGCATTGGCCTGGACTTCCATTCCCAGGTCAGGTGGACTAATCACAAGGGATGCACCAGGTAACAAACAAAGGCGGCTTTCTTTTGTAACTAGTGTTGCACTGCTGGTTGCCAAGGGTGTTCATACTTGAATCAAACTGGTCTATAGTGTGTCTGTTTTGAACTGCAGAGCACGGAGCTCGGCCTGAAGAGTGTCGATCGCAGCTTTCTTTTGTTCTTCAAGGGCTAGCCATCTATCTTCTGTGGCCAAAGTGACCACGTCAGCAATTTGCTCGGGTCGCCTTTGATAAGTGTAATCTCATCCACCGTTCCATGCTCTAAGAGCACTTCTTCTTTCATGGCCCTTTGACAGGCTCACTTGTTCGCTTCGTGCCTCTAGGGGAGGAAGTTCCTCCTGCATCCAGTCCTTCTGCAACTAGTTCTAGTGGCGAATCTAGCTGAGTCTCTGCTTCGACATCCTTCTCGGTGGTCTGTTTCTACTGCACATCCTTTTGTGTTTCTATGCCCGTGTCCTTCCCTGTACTCTTGCTTGGTCCTCCAGTACCTTGATGATGACAAGTGGGATTAATTTTTTTGTGCTAGTTCCTTCGGTTCCCTTCACGCTGGTTTTGAAGCCGATCTTCCAGTTAGGAGGCCAGAGCGCAATTACATTGTCAATTTCTTCATCCACCACCATTTATGAGAGCGATACCTAGGCTTTATCCTTGTGAGCTCTGATCTGGACGTTGTGCATGGTGACCTAGAATGCCACAATGCCCTTGTATCGGTCATATACTGCTGGAGACAGCTGTGGTTGGGAATTAATGGTTGTTGCCAGGCTACTATGAAAGAGGACCTGGAAGACTTGGTTGTCCTCGAGACACTACGTATCCTTAGAATCCCTTAAGTTTGTATATCATGCCCCCTCACACATTTTAGCGGTGAGCTCCAGGAGGACTGAGTTCTCACGTACTTCCCAAGCTATCAATGTGATGAGAAGTAGCAGCCAGGAATAACAAAATGCCCATCCCTACTCCTGGGATTCGCAAACATTGGTTAAAAGCTCATTGCACAAATATTGTTACCAATTAAAGAAGACCCCTTTCTCACACTGGCCTTCTAACTAAATTACGTATATGGGGACGGAGGCTACTTGGAATTTTCGTATCATCTTACATGCCTGTAACATGGTACCCAATTTCATAGCAGGATCACTGATGGTTTTTATCATGAAGCCACGAGTATTCTGCTCCACATGGTATTTTTGTTGCACATATTTATCAGTTTCGCCCTCATATTTCTTCCCAACGCGGAGTAGAGGATCCGACCCTTCCATAGGAAGAGAAATGATTCAATGGATGAGCACAGTGTCGATAGGGATTCGATCTCGGATCCACAAACACCCATCATGGACCAGGGCAAGCAACTAACGCACCAGATGGTCCATGATATTGTAGTGGCCGAAATGCGGCATCCTAACCAGGTTTAGGAGCCCGGATCCTGCCACTCCATGTACCTAGCTTATGGGGAGAATTTTGATCCCATGATCCTCCTAAATTCGATCAAGATATAACTCGGGTGCCAACTCAGTGAAGGTGTCCAAATTGGCCAAGTCATGATCATCAAATTTGGTCTCATGGAGCCTTCCAAAAGGTTCACTGATGCAGGAGCATCCTCCTGAAATGCCATTTTTTATTTGGGTGATTTAGGGGGTTATGTTTTTTTAATTATTTTATAAATTATGGAAATTTTCAATAAATTAAGAGGAAAATCTGAGTGTGAGGTTTTTTTAAATATTCTCTTATAATTGAGAATATGAGAGGAGTTGGGTTGTATAGATATCTTAGGGCTTATGAAATCCTTAAATATAAATCATTTAAGTCAAAGGAGGGATAATATATTTTAGGATTTGGTTGAATCATTTGTGGAGGAAATTATGTATTCCAATTAATCTACAAATACGTATAAATATGAGGTTCGTATGAGGATGGAAAATATAGAGAGGATAGAATAGAACAGAGAATAGAAATAGAGTATGGATATATGTGATGAGTAATTTTTGTGTAACTCCAGTTTGAATGGAATCCGTGTTTTTTTATGTTCTATTTCAAGTATTATCTGTGTGTTTGTCTTAGAATTAAAATAGTTTATGAGCTAATGAGAACACAACGAAAGCCTAGTGAGCCGCATTGATTGTGTAAATTTGCAGTTGTCTTGCTGGAATATTTACAGCCATTGTTTCACGAATGTTTGATTCCAGCCTACACGGCGTAGAGGAGACAGACTTGTTCTATGATATTGTTTGAGTTTTTCGTAAGGAATACATCATTGGACATTGACCAACGAAATTGAAAACCGCTGAGTGTCGAGTTTGTGGTGTAGATCCACCTACGTTCTCATTGGAATTCACATTTCCTCATTTATTCCTGATCGGTTGATTGGTTTTTGAATTTATGACTGTGATGATGTTTGGAGGCATTCAAGGCTTTTCAGAAGTTTTTTTCGCGCTGGTTGGATTATTTCATCAGGACCGTGGGCTCATAACCCACATGTATAAGAATTGGTAAGATTGCAGTTTCCCTACATCATTTTTGTATCAGAGCTTAGGCAAGAAGGTGTGAGGCAAGAGGTCAAGAATATATAACAAGGTTATGCATCACACGAAAATAAAATAGTTGCGTTGGAGACTTCTCGTTGATAAGATTGTGATGGGAATAAGGGATGATTTGATCCCATCGTGAGAATAGAAGGAGACTTTGCATGTAGAAATATGTTGTTGAGTAACAAGTTTGTGTCCATGAAGGGTCTAGTGATAATGTTAATTGCATAAGCATTGAGAGCTTAATGATTTGAAGCAATTTGTTGTCCACGTGTTGGCACTCTGCGTGACTGATCAACTTTGTATAGGCTCGGGAATTTTTATTGACCAAGCTAAGGGAATCTATCCTCTAATATAAAATTTTGTTCAAAAACAAATGAAGTCAGTGTCAAAGGTCATCGAATATGCATCAAAGCATGATTGGTTCAATCAGGGTCAATTTGGAGGTATGAACCAAAAAAAACAGTTTGAATCACATTTGTTTTAAAGCCACTCACACATTTGGACAACGTTCCAGTTATGAAGGATATTATGGATTAGCTAAGGAGTGTGGTCAAACTCCCAGTGTGAATTTCTAAAAGAAAATTTTGATACTTGGGATTTTATTTTATTATTTAATTTTGGATATTGATTTATAAAGCAATACTACAGTTTGTGAATAAATTTATGATGGATTCTATCCATAAATAATTGTGGAACATATAATAAACTAGGTGTGTGGAACAATGATTGTGTCTATTCACACTTATGGTGATTGAATTTATGTTGGACATATTCAAGGGAAATTTCACTATGTGAAGAATCAGCGCGATGAGAACCAGCTGTATATATTTTCTGATGATTTTGCTGGCTAACTTCTTCAATACATATAGAATTTGACACTATGGAGGGTGTAGATAAGTTGAAAATGTTTACTTTTTTCACTTGCCACAAGATGTATCAGAGGAGATTGAATATGATCCTACTGGTGGAAGCATGGAGATTAGAGACAAAATTGTAGAACCAAATTTACACGAATGGTAAAAACCAGCAAATAAGGAGATCCTAAAGACAGGTGATGTTAGAAAGATGGTATGCATAAGTTTTGATTAATTAATGATATTTTGGAAACATATCAAGGGATTACAAAAGTTTCATGTTTACGGGATACAACTAGCCAAGACATAAATTGATTACAAAGGTATGAAAGTTTACAGCAGTAAAATTGTAGGAAGAACTTTTGGAAGTTCTTAGAGATTATAGTAGAACCTTATTCTACCTGAGGCTTGGAATAGATAGGGAAAAAGGAGTCCTTAAGAGAAGTGGGTGTAGCAACCAGTAAGAGAGCAAGATTTCTCAATGTAAGTTCTAAGGAAATAGGACTTGGAAACCAGACAGAGGAGAAGTTTGGTGAGAAGATCAACTCAGGAAGATTTGATTGGTTGCAGTGTAAAATCTCACACAAAAGTAAAGATGTTTATGGGAAGTCATAGAGAAGGTTCAAAAGAAGGCTACAAGATGAAGGGAAGGGGTGCTAAAACAATCCGTAAGAATTAGATGAGTCAAGAAGAGCTTGACAAGGATTTGGCTGAGATAAGCAAAGAACTCGATGTGTTAACAATGCTGCTAGGGGAAAACCAAGGACACGACTGGGTCTTGAAGAAGAAGACAGTGAAGTGGTCTAAGTTAAAGAGAAGGCTACAACAGAGACAAGTGAAATGGTTGGTAGAAAAACTCAGAGAAGCAGAGTCAGAAATGGAAGTTTCCATCTGTGGACTAGAACAGGGTGAAATTTTTGCTGAAGAGGATAGTGAGAAAGATCTCATGGACTATAGAATATTTCATAACAATTTGAAGATATGTTGACAAGGGAAGCAGATGAGGATATGAAGCATTTTATTTTTAAATCTCATAGTTTCTGTGTGTTTGCAAGATATGCAGAAGATGATGGATAGTAGACTGGTGAAACTGTCACAAAGATGAATAAAGCCCTTGAGGTGAAGTATGATGGATAATGCCTTTTAGAGGAAGAAGATACTAATTTATTGCAGCAAAAAGAATTCATAGATAATTTCTATTTGGTGTAAGACAACCAGTTGAAGTTGTTATGGAGCATAATCATAATGAAAATGTTGTAGTGATATTCCAAAGAGGTAAACAAATGAATTTTTTTAATGAAATTGATGAAAGAATTTTGCAATGTGATGATAGAGAAAACAGGATAACTCGGGAGGATTGCTAGAAGAAGAATGAAACTGGGAATGGAGGTTGTGATGAAATGTTGGAAAGATTTCACATGGAAATAGAGTTCTTGGAAAGATGGCTCAAGGAACCTGAAGGAGAAATGAAACTTGCAGAACCTAATAAAAAAGAGATTACAGTTACAGTGAAATATAAGGATGAAATTTCTCTAACGTTTATAGAGTTAAGTGAATGCTTTGACTCTTTAATTAATAATGTGGTTGTAGGTACAGAGGACAACATTAATAAATATGATGCTAAAATCAGAGGATTTGAACATAAATTATTTGAAGATAAGATGAAAGATCAGGAGCAGGAAGAAAGTTATGTCCTTAGAGACATAAAGGAAACAGAATTATTAATCCAACACGATAAAGATGAAAGCAGTCAACAATTTAAAAGAGATGATCAGCAATAGGAAAGTAAATTTCAAGAAGTCATTAGATTGCGGGAGTATAGAAATTGGCAACAAAATGAAGAGCGTGAGATTAGTTTGGTAGTAATGAGAGAAGAAATGGATATATTAACAGAGTGGCTACAAAGAAAGACAAATGAAGATGGAAGATACAGATGGAGAACGAGGAAACGGGTTAACTGGAAGCTATTGCATAAGAAGTGGAATGGCAAGCTGGTGAACGAGTTTAAAGAACTTGAACAAATTCAATTTGATTTATTAGAGGAGGAGAGACTCAAAGGAATAGAGCCATAGAAAAGAGGATCTGCTGAATTCCAGAAAGTATATGATGGGATATTGGTGCTTGAAGCATCAAAAGGGGCCGAAAGGTCTTATATTTTTAAAACTAATAATTTGTTGATGAATGCAAGTGCAACACCAGATGAGAAATTTGTTACTATAGGGAAAATCAATTATTATAGTTGTGATCAAGGAGAATTCCTTGATTATTCTTCATTTCAGAAAGTGGAGTGTTCAACACAATTGGATAAGTAATAAGCAGACAAAGAGCCAGAGGCTGAAGAAGATAAGACCAGAGAAATTGTAATAGAAAGGGGAGAAGACACTACAAAAACCATCAATCGTATTGATGTAATTGAAAAAGAGGAATTACTTCGAGGAATTGGTGGAAGTTATTACCGATGGAATCCGGTTGACAGAGTGGGTGATGTTGGTGATGGTGAGCTTTTTGACTTAGCTCTTACTAAATTCAAGACTATCGAATCAGCTACTAAACCTATGAATACTAATGTAAACCCAGTTTGAGATTATTTCAAAGCCCGGAGACTAGAATAATGGGTATAAGTGTTTCTATGCAAGTCTATATTTCCAGAAATAAAGATGACGTGGTATGGAAAACCGAGAGTTACATTCAATAGTGTTCTAAAAATACTATTATGGGAATTCTATGCAAAATTACAAAATGGAATTGATACTTTAAAAGACTGGCAAAAAACAGAGTTTGGAATCCTAGGGGTAGAAATTCATTGAGACTTTTGGTTGTCGCATTATTATAGAAAAGTGACAGACCTCATAGACAGGAGTCTATGGAAACTTTTCTACATGGGGAGTCTGATGCAGGAGCTTCCTGCTCAAATGTCATTATTTATTTGGGTGATTTAGGGGGTGATGTTTTTTTAATTATTTTATTAATTATGTACATTTTAAATAAATTAAGAGGAAAATCTGAGTGTGAGGTTTATTGTGAAAGTTCTCTTATAATTGAGAATATGAGAGGAGTTGTTTTTTATATATATCTTAGGGATTATGAACTCCTTAAATAGAAATTAGTTCAGTCAAAGGAGGGACAAGCCATTTTAGGATTTGGTTGAGTCATTTGTGGAGGAAATTATGGATTCCAATTAATCTACAACTATGTATAAATATGAGCTTTGTAGGAGGATGAAAATATAGAGAGGATGGAATAGGAGAGAGAATAGAAATAGAGTATGGATTTCTATGATGAGTAATTTCTATGTAACTCGAGTTTGAATGGAATCATGTTTTTTATGTTCTCGTTCAAGTATTATCTATGTGTTTGTCTCAAAATTAAAATAGTTTATGAGCTAATGTTGGCTTGAGGGGTCCTGACCCAGGTTCGTAAGTTAAGTTTTGCCAACAAACCCCTATACTACTGGCCCTTTCGGCAGTGACCTACTTGCGTAGGCCAAAGTCTCACCCAAAGAAGTATGGGTGGGTGGTGGAACCAGGTTTCCGCACCCTGAGAGAGAGAGAGCAGGTAAGTAGAACCCTTCGGAAACTATCAGATCTACGCAGTCAGAGGTCATTCACAGGACTTTCAATGATTAACCAGAGTATAGTTTTACTAGATTTATATAACAGCCTCGCATCCACATGCGGACATCCAAGTATAAGCATAAGAAATATATTCGCAGTAGATTTAATCAAATTGGAGATACATTTATCATAATGTAGATAATTCGCATCTCATAAACACATAATCACATATAATTCAAGTTCTCAATAACCAGAAATAGAATCAGATATCCATGATACGTCACATATATTACTTATCAAAAAGTCTCTTACATACCCAAAAACCCAACCTGCACACACAACAGCAGGGTCCGCACACAGCAGGACTGAGGATCTTCGTGTACATAGCCAACACGAGTCCTTTCCCAAAAACCCAAATATATATGCTAATTATAAATTCACATAAATCTTAATCCAAGTCTGTCTCACAACTCAAAAAGGTTCAACTACTTATAATATTTTAGCCTACACATCCAATAGTCTGCAAACTATGGTTTGCGGACTCTTGGTCTATCCTTGACCCATTTAAAATGCATTAGGGGTTTTGACCTACCCCAAAACCCCTGCGTTAAACTAAATATAATCATAAATATACAAAATGGACTAGTTTCGCAGCTCTTGTAGGAGACCCTGTTCCAACAGTACCCCAACACAATCTTGTGACTCGTCCCGAGTCACTATGGTGGTCGGGTCTCCTCCTGTGCTTGTACGTCTACTCAGGCCATAGAGTCATTTGATCGGATACGGTTTGAGCCAACTACCATTGATGTAGCCAACGAGCATATCTCCATGCAGGGTATCAAGCCTAACCGCTCTGCCATCCATGATCTCCTTAACTGTGTAGGGACCGAGCCAATGTTGCCTGAACTTCCTAGGATTCTTTTCAAACTAGATATCATACAAGAGGACCAATTGGAATTCTGCGAAAGTCTTTTGGAGAATGTGTCACTCATGCTAGGCTTTATCGCGAGCCTTCTAGACTCATTGATGGAAATTCGCAATAAATCAATCTTCCTCTGAAGCCATAAGTTGCACTAATCGCTCTTCCATGACGTCTTGTTCTGCCATGTTTGTAAATGCTGTGATACATAGACTAGGAACAATATACTCCATGGGCATAATGGCTTCTTTACCATAAACTATCCTGAATGGGGTTTTTCTTGTTAACTTCTTGGAGGTTGTTCGATAGGCCGAGAGGACTGACAGGATGCGCACGTCCCAATCGCTACGATCAACATTGCATACCTTGGTCAGCACGTGCTCCAAGATTTTATTAAAAGATCCAACTGCACCGTTGGCTTGGGGGTGATATGGCTTTCTCTTTGCATGATGGATCTAGACTTCCTCAGTCAAAGCTCAGATTGTTTCATTAACAAAGTGCGTACCTCTGTCACTCATGAGAATCTTCGAACATCCAAACCTGGTCAGGATTTGTTCAAAGATGAAATGCACAGTCATAGTACAATCCTTTACTACTTGCGCTTTTTCCCACCTAGTGACATAGTTGGTGGCCGTAATAATGTAGTGCGCACCCATATTTTTTCTTAGGGGGTTGATAGGCCCGATGAAGTCGATAGCCCACTTATCAAATGCTTGTAGGGCCATTTGTGGGTGAAGGGTAATTTCATGTCTACGGGATGGCCTCCCTATTCATTAGCATGTATCACAGGCTTTACAATAGTCGTGGGCATCAGTATGCAGGATTGGCCACCATAACCCAGCCCTCAAGATCTTCTGTGCCATTGCTTTCCCTGCGTAGTGACCTCCTGCTACTCTTTCATGAGCATCGGTCAAGACAGCATGCCTTTCGTGCTCCAAAAAATATTTCCGTAATACTTCATCTTCCCCCATATTATATAAGTATCCTGTGATGAAGGTAAAGTCTGATACCTGGGTAACTAACTCTTTTTTCTGTTGTACAAAGTACTCTGGAGGTGCCATCCTGGTAGTCAAGAACTGAATAATATCAGCGAAGTGTGCATCTACTACCTTGATAGAAAGTAGCTATGCATCAGGAAATCTGGCTTCTAGGTCAATTGGCTCCTCACCACTCTCTATTTAGGACAAGTAGTCTGGCCCAACATTCAACTTGCCAGGCTTGACTATGATTTCAAGGTCATACTCCTGAAATAGCAGTAGCCACCGGCATATTTTCCACCCCAAAACAGGCTTATTGACCAAGTATTTTAAAGTTGAATGGTCTATGAACATTTTGAAGTTACCTCCTAGAAAGTAATGCCGATATTTATGCAATGCATAAACCATGGCCAATCCCTCCCGCTCTATGGTGGAATAGTTGCGTTCTGCGCCAGAGAGATTCCTACTTGCAAAGGAAACTGGATGGTCAATATCTCCTTCCCCTGGTTGCGTAAGGACAGCCCCGAGAGAAATGCTTGATGCATCAAAATGAACATGAAATACCTTCTCCCAATATGGAAAGATTAGAATAGGTGTTGATACCATATTTTCCTTTAGTAGCTCGAAGCTCTTTTGGCATTCGTCATTCCAGAAGAATGAAACATCATTTTTGAGAAATTTTTCCATAGGGGCAGTAATCAGCGTATAGCCTTGAATTAATTTCTTGTAGTAGCCCATGTGTCCAAGAATTGAGCGCAACTATTTCTCCATGGTTGGTACTGGTAAACTTATGATAACGACGATTTTCGCAGGATCTACCATTATTCCTTGCCGACAAACTATGTGGTCGAGCAAGATTTTAAAGGGTACGCAGAAGATACACTTCTTGATATTTAGGAAATATGGTGTTTTCGGTAGGCATACAACATCATGTGTAGGTTTGAGACATGTGTCTTGACCAAGCTGAAGATAGTCCAATCATCAAAATACACCTCGAGGAACTTGTGAATGAATTCTTTGAACACTGCGAAAATGACCCAGGAGAAGATCGCAGGGGATTTTTTGAGTCAAAACGGCATGACAGTATACTAAACAGATCCCCACTCAGTGGAAAACGTGGTTTTTCTATGGTCCTCAAGTGAGATTCTTATCTGATGGCATCCTAAGAACCCATCCATGAAAGAGTATGCTTCCTGTCTTCCCACACCATCTAAGATTTCGTCTAAGAATGGCATTGGGAATGGATCGTGAATGCAAGCATCATTTAACTTGCGTAGGTCTACACAGATCCAAATCTCTCCCTTAGTTTTTTCTCCTGAACCACCATTGGACTGACCTAGTCTGATTGTTCAAAAAGTTAGATGATTCCTGCAGCAAGCATTTTATCGAACTCCTCCTTGACCTTTTACTTATATTTTTGGTTCAACCTATAAGGTCACTAATTTATGGGCCACGCATTGGGTTTGAGAGTGATATGCATGACCCCTAAGTCCCCTGCGATCCCCTTTAGCTCAGAAATTTTTTTGGGGAATAAGTCATGATATTCTGTAAGCAATTCAACCACTTTTCCTACCGTATTCTCATCCCAGTAGTCCCCGATATTAGCCAATTTAGGGTGCTCTTTCGTCCCAATGTTTACTTTTCACAATTTGAGAGGCTTAGTGACATCCACTTCCTTTAGTGGAGGTCCTTCAACGGTGAGCTCCCCTTTCGACTCCAGGATAGATACAGACCACGGATCATCTTCACCTTCCCCACTTACCAAGCTGTAGAAGTTGAAAATATACTGCATCTGTGTTTCCCATGTCGGCGTTATGAATAATACAGAAGAGCTAGGCTTGCCAGACATGAACGTATCTATGTCCTGCAGATCTTCGTCAAGTGCCTCAGAACCCCCTATTAATCCAAATGTTCCTATAAATTAATTCTTCAAAGTTTCCTAGTGGTGGGTGCGCTGATGTAGCTCCACATCCAGGTACCAGGTAGTGGGGATTGGACCCAATGCATGAATGAATAAGTGAACCCACTCTCCTGTAGTTCGGTCATCTCACTCCTCCATCCATGCAACCACGTGTTCACACACATCCCCTGGGCCAAGGAATAGCTTGACCTATACCTCCACTAGGGTCTCAAATCGCAAGAGCATCCTGCCCCGAAAATCCTCCCATGTCGGGAACGCTTCCTTATGCGTATCCCACCATCGTGCAGCGATTGCACGCATTGCTAGTTTAAGGGCCCATAACCTTCATTCCCTGGGAACCTTGGCTTCAAGTTCCAACATAAATTCCCTAACATCACCAGAACCATCGAAATAAGGTAGATGTCTTATCTCTAAGGTGATGTAGTGGAAGTTCTTCATGATCCGAAGACATCTAAGTGCAGAGACATCGTGTAACCAATTATTCCAATTCTCCATCTCCCCATTAGAGTCAGAGAAACATTCGATGTCATTTTCAAAGCAGAGCACCCCCTCTGCCATGGGGTTGATCTAGTCTTCATCTCATGAAGTCAACTTATAGATGTTATCTACATCCTCTTCATCACGCACTGGTTCTGTGTATCATTCACCCTCCATTGGATCTAATGGTACTATTACCCTTGTACCGTTATTCTCGAATACCATGCTTATATTCTTTAGTTTAATGATGCCTCCCATATAAATTGCCCAATCCAGGCCTAACAGTGTAGTGTAGGGGTCTGCATCTTCGACAATCTGAATTACTTCAAAATCAGCCCGAACCTTAACCCCTGTGGTGTCCACCACAATCTGCGATTTTCTTCCCAATGGAATGATATTCTGTTGATTGGCCATATGCAGCTAGATAGTGGACCATTCCAACTTAGGTCCCCCCATTCATTGCCAAGTTTGTTTAGGTAATTCATTCGCATCTGATCCTAGGTCCAAAATAACCTGATCCATCTCGTAATCACCAATCCGTGCAGTCAACTGCATTTCCCTGCTAGTGCATTTCTTATACCTATAGAGTTTTTGTACGTTCTTCACTTCCAAAGGGAGGAAAGGTCGTGTTGCACAGCTATCTATCAATGCCTAAATATTTTTCACAGCCCTCGGATTGCGTAGAAGCTTCATACATGCTTATAAAAAGGGTTTGACCTCCTCATTTGCCTTGAGGTCCTCAGGCGGCTGCAAACTAGATGCCTCTGCCTCGACAAAATTCTTGTGAGCTATGACAAATGTTTCTTTCTCCATTTTTAGATCCAACCCTTCCTGTTTGCTAATGGCTGGTTGGATCAGAGGTTTGGCTTTAGTTTTCTCCCCAGGCCCCGCAGTGGCCATCCCACTACGTGTTACGACATCTACACTTGGATCTTTGTCTCGTAGTTTGGCCTTAACCCTCTGCACATTCTGCATAGGTGTCAGTTTCTTTTCCTGCATCTTCGCTATCAAGGCTGGACAGTCTTCAATCGCATGGTCCAGCTTCCTACAATACTGGTAGGTCTGTCTTGTGGGGTTTGGACAGTCCCTGGCAAAGTGCCTTACCTCTCCACAGTTATAAGAGATGAGTTGCCCTCATCCCTAGCCTACGCTTCCACCTCTTTCACCTCCCCTGGTCCTTGGTGGGGAACCCCCCTGCACTCGAGAGTGATCTGGGTGAGGACGAGTCCGACTGCACCCTATAGAGATTCCCCCAATCGATCATCAAATTATCCATCTGGTATTTTTTTTTATCATTTCCTACCGACCTACAGAACCTGCACTATTCCTGTTTTACTTCCGGGACGTACGCAGCAAAGTGAGGACAGTGGTTTGTGTCGTGCAGCCCTGCAACGCGGCAATCATCACACCATAGTGCCAACCCACTTCGTCCTGCCACTTCCCTAGGGCACAGTGGACTAGGTCCCCCAACCTACATGTAGTCTATTAACAGTGGGCATTTATCCTTGGTGTGACCATTCGTCCTGCAATGTACGCACCATCTTTCTGGGCTAGCCTCTGCGCCTCGTTCCTTCTGCAGGTTTTGGATCTCCATGTGCATTGCCTCTAGTTGTCCTTAGATCTACTACACATACAGCTGGACATCATCTCTGGGCACAAATTCTAACTTCATAGTGACCTCCAGGGCTTTTTCCGGTGATTCGAAAGTTTGGTGGCCCATAGGTACGCGCAGGTGAAGCAAAAACATAGCAACAAACCACTCAGTGTGTTTTCTATTGTCTTACTAAAATTATCCTTCCCTGATCACCTTCTTCAGTCATTGATCGGCCTCCCATATAGATTCAGAAGGCCCTTGCTTGAAATCCTTTAGATCAACCACAATTTGAGAATAGGACTTAGGCTTCTTGAACTATTGTTTCAAGGAATTCTTGACCTCTTTGATGGTTGAGTTTGCATGTTGTCTAATGTATCCCATGTACCAATTCAAAGCTCTTCCTTCGAAGGCAAGGGAAAACTATGCCCTCTTCACTACATCACTAGCGACTTTTTTTGCAGTCCATATCGATTCTACGACAAACCAAAACTGCTCCATGTCCTCATCTCCCACACCCTAAAGGTAGGAAATTTCATGTGCATAGCCATGTCATCTTCTGAAATTTTACCAACCTTTCGAGCCACTCCTGGAGCTCAATCGCAATAGTTATGAAGAAGGTCTTGTAGATCTCCTTGAAAATATACCTATTTTCCACTCTTCGGTGGTCCACCTCCTACTGCGGTTTTCTTTTACTACGAATTCCTGTACTTGCCATTCGAACCCTTGATCAATTTATTTTCTTTCATGTTTCCAAAACGGCCTTGGCATTACCCGATCCCTCTCTCAAAATTCTCCTCTTCCCGGAAACGGAACCATTTTTTGGCTTGAGGGGTCCTGACCCAAGTTTGTAAGTTTAGGTTTGCTAACAAACCCCTATAATATTGGCCCTTTCGGCAGTGATCTACTTGCGTAGGACAAAGTCTCACCTGAAGCAGCATGGGTGGGTGTTGGAACCAGGTTTCTGAACCCTGGGAGAGAGAGTAGGTAAGTCAAACCATTTGGAAACTATCAGATCTACGTATTCAAAAGTCATTCATAGGACTTTCAATGATTAAACCGAGTACAGTTTTACCAGATTTATATAACGGTTCGCATCCACATGAAGACAGCCAAGTATAAGCATAAACAATATATTTAGAGTAGATTTAATTAGATTGTAGATATAGTTATCGTAACAGAGATAATTCGCAACTCATAAACATAGAATCACATATAATTAGATTCCTCAATAACCATAAACAACATCAGATATCCACGATACTTCTCACATATTACTTATCAAAAAGTCTCTTACATCCCCAAAAATCCAACCTGCGCACACAACAGTATGGTCCGCACACAATAGGACTGAGGATCTCTGTGCACACAGCCAGCGGGAGTCCTTTCCCAAAAACCCAAACAGATCTACTAATTCACAATTCTCATCAATATTAATCCAAATCTGTCTTACAACTCAAAAAGGTTCAACTACTTATACTATTTTAGCCTATGCATCCAACGGTCTACAAACCACATCCTTGACCCATTTACACTGCATTAGGGGATTTTACCTACCCCAAAACCCCAACGTTAGACTAAATATAATAAAAAATATACAAAATTGACCAGTTTCACAGCTCCTTTAGGAGACCCTATTCCAACACCTAATTAGAACGAAGCGGAAAGGCGGTGAGCCGCATTTATTGTGTAAATTTGTAGTTGTGTTGCTAGAGTATTTACATCCACTGTTTCATGAATGTTTGATTCTAGCGTACATGGCGTAGAGGAGACAGACTTGTTCTATGATATTGTTTGAGTTTTGCGTAAGGAATACATCATTGGAAATTGACCAATGACATTCGAAACCACCGAGTGCTGAGTGTGTGGTGCAAATCTACCTACGTTCTCATTGGAATTCACGTTTCCTCATTTATTCCTTATCGGTTGATTGGTTTTCGAATTTATGACTGTGATGATGTCAAGAGGAATTCAAAGCTTTTCAGAATTTTTATTCATTGTTGGTTGGATTATTTCATCAGGATCGTGGGCCCATAACCCACAGATCTAAGAATTGGTAAGATTGCAGTTTCCCTACATCATTCACCAATAACGAGGACCTCTTTTGGGGCTAGTGGCATCTGCAGGTAGGTTATCAAGCCGGCGAAGTTCTTCGGCATGTGCGTCGAGGGCCTACGCGGCCGAACGAAAGGAGGTAACCAATTTATTGGTTCTGCGACCTGAGCCTCTTCCCGAGCAACATGGGCCTAGGTCGTTGCTCGTGGGGATTTTACATTTCCCAGGGAAGTACAAGGCTTCCCTCCAGCCCATTTCAAGGGTTTCAAGGGTTTCCTTGAGTCCTGTGCTTTTTCCTTTCCCTTCTTCGTGGCTAGGCTCAGCATGGAGATAAATTCTTCAGCCTCAGACTCAATCTCCACCACTTCCTCAGTTTCTAGCTCTTCCGAGGTCGCTGGTGTTGAGGATTCAGCAGGATTAGTGGCTTTCATTCTGGTGCGAAAAATGAATGCCAAACCCAGGTAGCTACTGTCATAAGGAGTAGGTTGCTCAGACATGAAAGGGATGTTATAGGCACAAAAATTCTTACAGCATAAATTTGTCAAGGATAAACATGGCAAGTACAAGCTATTCAAGCAATACGGAACCCCTGTATGATCTATCCTACCATTTTTATAGCCTTTGCAATCGGCCAACAATAGGGAAAATTTCACTCGGAACTTAAAATCAAGTAAACGGTAAAAAATCTCCAGAAATCACCTCATTAACTATCGACCGCCCCCTCCTTCCAATGGTAAATTTTTCTTTTTTCCCGATTTGACTATTCCAATGGCTATTTTTCGCACCCTTGGTGCACTCAACGCACACCTGCGCTCCCAGTACACCCCTCCAAGCTTCCAATCCTGTAGTTGGCTCCTGCACAGAGCATGGTACTTGTTGCACTTACCTTCCTTGGTGGGTCTGTCCCACTTCATACAGCTACTATAGCCATATAGTCATTTGATCCGATACATTTTAAGTTGACCACCATTGATATAGCCAGGTAGCATATCATCACACAGGGTAGCTAATTGAACAACTCCACCATCCGTGATTTCTTTAACTATATAGGGCCCAAGCCAGTGCTGTCGAAACTTCCCTTGGTGTTTCGAAAACTAGCTATCATAAAGTAGCACTAAATTACCCTCCACAAAGTACTTTCATCAAATATGTCGCTCATGCCATGCCTTATCCCGTGCCTTCTACACCTACTGATGGAAGTTAGCAATGAAACGGTCTTCGTCCAAAGCCACAAGTTGCGCTAAACACTCCTCCATGATATCAGACTCTAACATATTTGTGAAGCCTGCGATGCGTAGGCTAGGAACAATATATTCCATGGGCATAATGACCTCCTTGCCATAAACCATCCTAAACGGTGTTTTCCCTGTCAAATTCTTACAGGTTTTTTGGTAAGCCCATAGAACAGACAAAATGTGCACGTCGCAGTCACTACGATTGGCGTTACAAACCTTGGTCAGTGCGTGCTCCAAGACCTTATTAAAAGCTTCAACTGCTCCATTTTCCTGAGGATGATATAGAGTGATATTCGCATAATGGATCCAAAATTCACCCATCAAGGCTTTTATTGTTCCATTGACAAAGTGTGTACCTCTATCGCTCATCAGGATTTCCGGACATCCAAATTTGGTGAGAAGATACTCAAATATGAAGTGCGCAGTGGTATCTGCAGTGAATTCCTTCACCACTTGTTCCTTGGCCCACCTAGTTGCATAATCAGTAGAAGTTATAATGTAACGTGCACCTATCTTCTTTTCGGGTGGGTTGATAGGTCCTACAAAATTGATGGCCCACTTGTCGAATTCTTGTAGGGCCATTTGCGATTAAAGGGGCATTTCATCCCTGCGGGATGGCCTTCTGGTGCGTTGGCATGTATCACAAGCCTTACAATAGTCGTGAGAGTCACTATGCAGGGTAGGCCACCATAATCTAGCTCTTAAGATCTTCTGTGCCATTTCGTTCCCTGCGTAGTGACCTCCTGCTACTCCATCATGGGATTCTGTCAAGATAGCATGTTGTTCATATTTCAAAACATATCTTTGCAACACTTCATCTACTCCCATCTTATAGAGGTGACCTGCAATGATGGTAAAATCTGGAGTGCAGGTTACCAACTATTTCTTTTGTTGCACCGAATACTCCATGGGTGCCATGCCTATAGTAAGGAACTGAATGATGTTAGCGAAGTGCGCATCAATTACCTTAATAGAAAACAACTGTGCATCAGGAAATCCTTCTTCTAGGTTGGTTGGTTCCTTGCCAGTCTCAATTCGGGACAAGTGATCTGGCCCAGCATTCAACTTCCCTGGTTTGACAATGATTTTAATGTCATACTCGTGGAACAACAAAAGCCATCGACAGATTCCCCCCCCCCCCCCAACACAGGCTTATTCACCAGGTAATTCAAAGCTGAATGATTTGTAAACATTTTGGAGTGTCACCCTAACAGATAGTGTCGATACTTCTGTAATGCATATACCATGGCCAATCCTTCCTACTCCGTGGTGGCATAGTTACACTCTACACCAAAGAGTTTTCAACTAGAAAATGAAACTAGGTGATCAATGTATCTATCTCTAGGTTGCGTAAGGACCGCTCCCAGGGCGATTCCGGAAGCATCAATGTGAACATGAAATACCTTCACCCAATCAGGAAAAATGAGGATAGGCACTGAGACCATCTTTTCCTTAAGTAGCTCAAAGCTCTTTTGACACTCGTCATCCCAAAATAATGAAACATCCTTCTTAAGAAGCTTTACTAGAGGCACTGTGATTAGTGCATATCCCTCAATGAACTTTCTATAGTAGCCCGTATGCCCGAGGATTGAACGCAGTTGTTTCTCAGTTGTCGATACTGCCAGATTGATGATAAATGCAACTTTCACATGAGAAATCATCAACCCTTGTCGAAAAACTATATTTCTAAGCAAGATTCTGAAGGGCATGCTTACGATACACTTCTTGATATTCAGGGAAATCTGGTGCCTCCATAGGAATCCAACATCATGTGCAGGTTCGAAATGTGTGTCTTTACTAAGCCGAAGATAGTCCAATCATTAAAGTACACCTCCAGAAATTTATGGATGAACTCTTTGAAAACTGCGACTACTACTCTCGAGAAGATGGTAGGGGAATTTTTTAGTCCAAATGGCATGACCATATACTGAAAGGATCCCCATTCAGTAGCAAGTGTAGGTTTGCTGTGATCTTCAGGTGTGATTCTGATCTGATGATATCCTGAGAACCCATCAGTCAATGAGCATGCTTCTTGGCCTCCTACACTATCCAATATCTCATATGAGAACAGTGTTGTAAAAGGATCATGTATGCAAGCATCATTCAACTTGCGTAAGTCCACATAGATGTGGATTTCCCCCTTTCTCTTCTTTTCCTGAACCACCATGGGGCTTACCCAGTCCGACTGTTCGACCAGTTCAATGATACCTATGGTGAGAATTTTATCAATTTCTTCCCTAACCTTCTACTTATACCTAGGATTCAGCTGATAAGGGCACTACTTAGCAGGGCGCGCATCTGCTTTCAGTGTGATGCGAATAACCCCTAAGTCCCCCATGATCCCCTTAAGCTCCAAAAACTTTGTTGGGAATAAATCTTGATATTTTGTGAGTAATTTCACAACGATGCCTACTGTCTCATCATCCTAGTAATCCCCAATTTTAGCCAACTTGGGTTGCTCTTCCATGCCAATATTAAATTCTCCCAGCTTCAGAGGCTTCGCAACACCCATAGTGTGTAATGGGGGTCCCACAACTATGCACTCTCCTTCTGACTCTGGGATCGAGACATTATGCAGATCTTCATCACCTTCTTCTATAGTGATATTGTGGCAGTAGACAATATCATGCATCTGTGTTTCCCATGTTGGTATCTCCAATGCTGCGTAGCAGCTGGATTCACCAAATACAAATGTATCTATATCCTCCAAAGCTTCATCAAGCACCTTCATTCCTCCTGTTAATCCAAATTTCCCCATAAATTTGTCCTTTAAGGTTTCCCAGTGGCGGGTGCATTGATGTAGCTCCACATCTAAGTACCATGCGGTGGGAATTAGTCCCAAGGCATGAATAAACAAGTGAACCCATTCTTTTGTAGTTTGGTGCCACCATTTATCCATCCAAGCAAAAAGATGTTCGCGCGGATCCCCTGGTCCAAGGAACATCTTGACATGCATGTTAGTCAGAGGCTCAAATCGCAGGATCATCGTATCCCGACATTGCTCCGAATCCTAGAATGCCCCCTTATACGTGTCCCACCATTGCGCAGGTGTTGTGCGCATAGCTAGATCAAGGGCCCATAGCCTTCGCTCTCTTGGAACCTCAGATTTAAATGCTTGCAGAAACTCCTTAATACTACTAGAACCATCAAAGTAGGGTAGTTCTCTTACCTCAAAGGAGATGCATTGGAAGTCTCGTGTGATCCTAAGGCATTGCAGTGCACATACATCATGTAACTGGTTCTGCCAATTTTCTATTTCTCCATCAGAGTCCAAGAAACACTCACTATCCTTTTCCTAAAAGAGTACAACATCGGCTGTGGGGTTGATCCATTCTTCATCCCGCATAGTTAACTTATAGATATGATCCACATCCTCTTCTTCACGCATCGTCTACGTATACCGTTCTCCTTCTGCAGGGTCTAATGTCACTATCACCCAAGTACCTGCATTTTCAAATACCATGCTTCTTTTCTTCCAATTGATGATACCTCCCATATCGATGGCCTAGTCCAATTCTAGAAGTGCAGGATAGGGGTGCACATATTCTACAATCTGAATGACCTCAAATTTAGACTGGACCTTAACTCCTATGATATCTACCACGATATTTGACAATCCCCCCATCGGTATGATCTTCTGCTGATTAGCCATGCATAGCTAGATAGTGGATCATTCCAGCTTAGGTTATCCCATTCACTACCAAGCTTGCTTAGGTAGTACGTTCGCATCTAAGCCTAGGTCTAAAATAACCTGATCCATCTCGTAATCATTAGTTTTTGTGGTTAGCCGCATCTCCCTACCAGTGCGTCTCTTGTGCTTATATAGTTTATGCACATCCTTAACATCCATCGCTGGGGTTGTTCTTTCTGTGCAGCTGTCTATCAAAGCTTGGAGGTTTTCTAGGGCCCTTTGGTTATGCAACAACTTCATACATGCCTTCATGAATGGTTTGACCTCATCATCTGCTTTGAGGTTTGTGGGGGCTTGAGGAGTAGATGCCATAGCCTTAACAAAGTCTTGGCGAGTTGCAAAAAAGGTTTCCTTTTCCTTCTGTAAGTCCAAACCTTCTTGTTTAATGGCTGCTTTATGAATAATAGGCTCCATCCTAGCTTTCTCTGCAGCTCCTATGGTGGCCATTTTGCTACGTGTTATAACATTAGCACTTGGTCCTTCATCTCGAGGTTCCACCTTAACCCTTTGTACATTCTGCGTAGGTGTCTGCTGCTTTTCCTGCATCTTGGCTATCAAAATCAAGCAGTCTTCAATCACATGGTCCAACTCCGTCTACGCACCGCAAGATTGTCTCGTGGTTCATGCGCTCCCCGTGTCTCGCTCCATTATTGTGAAAAATCGCTGTCCTCACTTACTCCGTGCTTCTACTCTCGGGCCTCTCACCAGGCTGAGCTACCTATACTCGAAGAAGAGACCTTATATAGCCAATGTAAATCAAACTCGATGACAGGTTTCTCTGCTCATTTTGAAATATAGTCCATGAATGTTCCATTCTGTCCAAATCACAAATTCACCAACGATGTTTTGTCTCTGCTGAGATAACTTCTTGTGAGCAGAGGATTCCAAGAAAATGAAGAAGGGAAACAGAATGTTCATCAATCCACATGTCTTAATGTATAAATGGTTACCATGAGTCACTGGAAAACAGCAGTTGCGCTCTCTTAGGAGATGGTTCTGCCATTTGCCTTTTGCAGATTACTATCCCCACGATCTCCATGAATGGACACCTGCACATGCAAGAAACAACATGAATACAAGCATAAAATCCAGAATACGCAACTATATATCAGTCAGAAAGGATATAACTCATTATTAACATAAGTGAAAACAGAGTGGAACCATAACCGTAATCATTCATTAAATAACAATCGAAAGAGAGTACAACCAATGTTTTGATGTCGCGGTTTCCTTCGGATGGGTCTCCAGTCGTTCACGTCTCGCAAAGCTCGCCAGGGAAAGGGCAAACCTCTCTAGAGTCTCTCAACGATAGTCTCCTTACTTGAGTCGGCCTTAAGGGAAGAAAGAGGGCTCTTACAACACAAAGGCTCTTGGGAATTTGGAGATTCAAAGCTTAGGCACTTCAAGACTAGCTTGCCATGGAATTGAGCAGGCTTTTATAGATGGGGAAGGAGGGAGTTGGGATCCCTATTATTGTGAGATTGGCCCTATCAACAAGGAAGGTTCCATGGGAGGTGGCAAACCACTTCCCTTCCATAGAACTCCCGCAGCCAAACCTCCCAACTCAAGATAGGCAATGGTTTCTGAGTTTGTTGAAACACAACTTCCGCCATCTTTATTTAAAAAACACTCCTTAAATTGGTTGGCGCGACTACTGCTCTGGGACAGAGCGCCAGTTGGCGCGGCCTCTTTGTAGGATTTTCCCCATTGGCGCGAGTGGTGAACTGTCTGCCCGCGCCAATGCAAAAGGAGATGTTTTTATGGTTTTTTGCAAGGAGATGTCTTTAGGGAAATTGAAGCTCATGCTTAGAGGAATGCATTGATGATGTTTTCAAGGCATGACAATGTTCACAGGTCACAAAATGGGTCCTCCATTGTGCAGGACGGGGAATGGTAGGGACGGTGACAAATTACTGTGTAACATATGCCCCCTAAAGTATGAGGCCCGAGAGAGAGAGGGGTGAAATGCTTTACGAGAACATGTTCAACTGAAGGCCCGCCGTCGGAAAACCTGCGCAGAAAGATACAACTGATATCTCAAGTACATGATGTATAAGTGGTATGGACGCAGCCATCCAAAACAGAGTATGCTATAATCCGGATCCAAGGTATGGGCGCAGCCATCCAACTAAGATCAAAACAAATTGACTCAGGTATGGTCGCAGCCATCCAATTAGTGAGTCATGTACATAATGATAATAATCCACAATCGCAGCCTGGATTACAACAGACACAATCCAGGGTCTTGCGCTCCATCTCGACCCAAAAAAGTACAAGTTCATGCATGTGAATATATGAGCTGAAGTCGAACATGCAAGAACATCGTCGGATTACCAGCCAATGATGAAAGCTGTTAACCGACGCGAGAGAAACCACCAATAATGACAATGGCTCTCAAAATAAAAGAATTTCAATGTGTGGAACGAAGAGTCAGTTTAACACTCAGAGAATCATCATCTATGTCTACCATACAAAACCTCTACATTTAATGGCATTAATCACGTTAAATGAAAAATAAATTTTCAAGCAGCACATGAAGAGTTTCACATTCAACTCCTCTGGATAATATTTAAAACGACAGGAAAGGACTCATCAAGGTATATATGTTTCTGCACAACGTTCTGCTATTATATGGTGAGGAACATGATGTTTGTTGTGGATCAGAATCAAATGAGAATCAGAGGGAGGTTGATACTTTGGAGAGGTCAACTTCTCTTGAACATGTAAACGGCACGACAGTGGACTTGGAAGTATTTGACATCAACGGATCAGAGGTCATGGTGATGAGGCAATGAGCAGATGAGAGGTCAAAATGGATTATCCAAACCCATGGAGGCAAGTGAAGAACGAGATGAGATTTCCCCAACCCGACACGAATGCAGACAAGTGCCATGTTCAAGAGTGACATACTGCCGACACGACAATGATGCTGGTTCCATTTCCCCCCACCATTTCTGGTGAGTACCCCCATTATTTTTTACAAGTCAAAGTTTATAAGTGGATAGTATATGTTTAGATAAGCCCCGTCTTCTTCAAAGGAATCCATCCGAGGCATTTCGTTGGACAGTCCCTGTGAAGGAGGAACTCGGAGAACGTCATTTTGACTGGATCCGATGTCATCAGGGTTTAACGAGTCTGACAAAGGGAGAACTCGCGTCTTTTCATGTTTAGAGAGTTTGAAAAGACATCAGAAAAGTAAACTCCATAGGTCCCTTTTCGTAGATAGTTCTTCAGATCCGAAAAGGTAGAAAACAATATCCGAGAAAACCTCCTAGTCGCGATAGGCTAGGGTATTCCTTTTTCGTAATCAATCCATCCCAGCCCGAAAAAGGGGTAAACGTATACTGGGTAGATGTCGATTCGTGTCCATTTTAACGAGATTGAAACGACAAGGGCCTCAGCAATATTTTCATGTTTAGATAGTCAGAAAAGAGCTGAAAGATGACTCCAAAGTGACTTTTTCGTGTATTTACCGAGTCCGAAAAAGTATAAAATACAACTCGTTTCCATCGTTAAAGTCGCAAAAACCTGCTGCTGCACATACCAAGCAAGCGTAAAACCCATTTTTGACATAACATATTAAAATATTTGATAAAAATAACTTTTTAAAACTCATTTTATGTCAAAAAAGTTATAAATATGCCAAAATGGTAAAAATAAAATTACATTTACTATTCACCTTGGTAAAAAGCAGCAGTGGTCCATTTGGAGTGCAAACTTCTGACGGCGATTGCGACAGATCCGGTTGACCATTCAGATTCTCGTCTGCTACAGGTAAGAGGCGCTTCTCTATACTTCATTTCAATCCATTTTTTGACAGTTTTCCCTTATGTATCAGCCCTCTGTGGCCACTCTTTGAATTTTTAGGGCTGCGATCATTGGCGCGGGTATCGGGCACGGACCCGCGCCAATGGGCTTTTCCATGTAAAGGCCTCGCGCCACGTGGCGCGACTGTTCACAAAACAGCCGCGCCAGCGGCCGAACCCAAATTTCCGCCTAAAAATCCGAGATTTTAACCAAATTGAATGAAATTTGAAGCCTGCCAGAGATCTAATTAAGGGTTTATGACCATGTGGATGCAAGAAATCAAGCAAAATGGTGATTGAGTGGAAAGAAAGAGAGCATGGAGAAGAGGATGAACAGGCCATAGAAAGTGAGGCTTGCATGAATGCCCTCAGAAACTGTGGGCTAAAGAAGTTCTTCCTTACACCCTGTCTACGAGCTCAGCCCGAGCTCCTCCAATATTTGATCAGTATTTGGGACGAACATGAACAAGTGTTCAAGTTGTGAGATCAGGTATTGGAGCTGGAGGTTTCTGATGTGTATTTCATCACCGGATTGTCTCACAAAGGTCCGATCCCCGTCTTGACTGGGAGTAGACCATCTGGCGAGAATATGGAAGAAGTGATGGCACGAGTGTGCCAAGGAGCACAAATGGGATCAGGGAGCAAAAAGGTGGATATCCACACTATCCCCGATCTGGCATTGAGAGTTGTCCTACATACCATCACGCGGGCTGCAGGGTCGCAGGCACCACACGAGGCCACAAAGGCCCAACTCCTGCTGGCCTCAGAATGCATGAGTCCCTTACTGTTCGACTGGGCAACAGCAGTAACAATAAACATGAAAAGGCAGCTCACAAAATGCAAACAAGCTAAACTGAAACAGTTTGGCTATGGTTCCATCCTGGTATCGTTCATTCTGGAATGCTTACCAATCTTCCAGGGCCAAGGGGCCATAGTAGCAGAGCCGATTCCATGAGAGCCAAGAATGGCTCGCTGGGCAGCACTAATGCCCAGAGCTGGAGGCGGCCAACAGATGTCCTGGAGGCCGGAGTTTTTTAGGTGGTTACGGTGCCAGTTGATTGTAGTGGAGGACTGGCCATATGTAGGAACTGACTTCACCGGAGACCCAGATCTCCCACTGCCAGAAGGAGATGACTGGGACGAGGAGTTGGGTAAGACCTCATGTTTTTTGATTTTTATGTTTTATGTTTTTTTTTTTTAATACACATTCGTCCTAACACATTTTATATATGTATGCAGATGTGGGCCCTGAGAGACCAGCTGGGATGTCTCCAATCTCGTGGAGGACTCATCTCGCCCCTGATCCTCAGGGAGAGGGCATAGGAGGAGAGGATTTGATCCAGAATCTCGAGGGCATTGCCCGAGGGATCCCGGATTATGCTCAGCTGGAGGATGTATTGATGGCGTACTAGCGTCATACGGTGGGAGTTCCAAGTCGGATCCACCGAATCCTGAGACGCTTAGTGCGTGCAGTTACATGTTATCATGAGCACCATGCGGATTAGCTCTTAGGGATTATACCACACATATTTTTTGAGAGACATATCGTCTCCGGATGTACTTAAGATGATTATGTATATTTTGACTTTATGTGACACACTCTATGTAAACATTTCGATATCTATATATATATGCATATCTATTTCTGGATGGATCTTTCTTTACATGTGATGATGATTTACAAATTGCGCAAATGTCTATCTAATACCAAATTTGCTACTGCATCTGTTAATGTATTCAAATGCCTGGGTATATGTTGATATGTAATGTAGTCAAAATTCCTTTCCAGTAATCGAATACGTAGATACAGACGTAAAATGGATGGGTTTCTTACCGAATAGTGTCCGTTCAGCTGTAACACTACAAGTTGCGAATCTAGATACACGAGCAATTCACGGATACCAAGGTTTACTGCCTCGGTTAATAATTCTAACACAACACTATATTCCGCGATGTTGTTCGTGGTACGTCCTAGACACACTCCTTGCAAGTCAATCAACTCACCAGCAGGATCATAGATTACCCAGGCTGCTGAAGACAGATTCCTGGTACTGCGGGAGGCACCATCCGCGAAACCAACAAATGGATGAATGGACATCTGCACAACCAGGAAGACCCGATTAGCAGAAAGATGTTTACAAGGCACACCACACCATACATGCACACAAATGAAAAACACACCCCCATGTACACACACCACACCAAGAAATCACTTCAGGCATAGTACTTTTTGAGGTACAGCCCATTTCTGGGCTGCGCCAGTGGAACTCCTTCATAATATATAAGCTCATAAGCCCCGTTTTTCAAAACACATTTTACTATATAGGGCCCATGCCACATAGGCTGGAACTTACCAGCTCCAAGCTTGTCATGTGCTTGATCGTACAGGAGGACGAGGTCTCCTTCAATAAAGGAACGGGGGGAAACAGATTGATCAAAATGAGTTTTGACCCTCTTCTTTTGTGCTTCAATAACCAAAGCAGCCAGACGACGGGTTTCATCTAACCGTTCCAGATACAGAAGACGTTCTTCCTCAGCAGAAGTATTAGGTAGAAGTTCCACAGCTAATTTCAAAGAAGGAATCTCGCATTCAACCGGAAGAGTTGCTTCCAGACCATACACCAATTGAAATGGTGTGAACCCAGTTGCACTCTTTGCAGATGTTCGGTATGCCCAGAGAGTTGAGAACAGTTGGAGATGCCAATTGGATTTGTGAACACCAACTGTTCGCTGAAGCTTAGTGATCAGAACCTTGTTCATTGCTTCAACCTGACCATTCGCCTGAGGGTAATATGGTGTTGAGCTGTCGTGACGCAAGCCCAACTTTGAAGTCAGCTCCGCCATCATATAATCTCGGAAATGAGTACCGTGATCAGTGACGATGGCTTGAGGAACCCCGAACCGTGCAATAATGTGGTTGAATATAAATTGAGCAGCCGTTTTCCCGTCAGCAGCTAGTGTAGGCATCGCCTTGGCCCACTTAGTGAAGTAGTCGACGGCGACAATGATATACGCATGCCCCCCGGCCGAGTGAGGGTTACACGTCATAAAATCCATGCCCCATTTCGCAAAAGGGCCGACGGTAATAACGGGATGCAATGGTAAAGGCGGTGCACGCATCTTGCACTGAAATATCTGGCATGGATGACATTTACGGACTGTAGTGATACAGTCTTTGAATATGGAAGGCCAGAAATAACCTGCTCGCAGAATCTTCTGAGCAGTAGCATACCCGGACATATGTCCACCACAGGCACCACTGTGGCAGTCATTTAAGACCTTTTCAGCCTCTTCCAAGGTTAGGCATCGCCGGAGCACCGAATCTACTCCAATGCGGTATAAGGTATCTCCTACTATACGGTAGGGCTGGGACTGATGCCGAATCCGACGGTGGGCAGCTTTATCCAACTCAGACCGAAATGTCGAGGTCTAAAGATACACTATTATGTCACCATACCAAGGGTCACAAGTACTGATGAGAAAAAGCGTTTTGTCCGGTATATGGTCTTCAGAGTGTGAGGGAGAAGAGTCTGTAGGGAGAGAGCATATCAGATCCGCGAAGACCAGTGATTTAGTTGACTTAGCGGTAGTGAACTCTAAGTCAAACTCCTGCAGGATCACAATCCATTTGGAGTACTTGCCCCCCAGTAATTTTCTAGAGAGAATATACGTCATAGGGTTGCAGTCTGAAACCACTGTTATCGTACGCAAAAGGATGTAATGGCGAAAGCGCTGCACAGCGTGTACTGCTGCTAATGCCAACTTCTCGACATGAGCATAACGCGTTTCTGGATCGAGAAGGTTCCGTGACAGATAATAAACAACATGTTCATTACCGTCATCGTCATCCTGCACCAAGACCATGGCTATGGTGCTAAATGCGGCGGCGAGATATAAAGTGAAGTCGCGGTGGTAGTCCGGAGGACGAAGCAACGGAGCATTGACAAGCAACGTCTTCAGCTTCTCAAAGGATTGCTGAGCGATTTCATCCCAATGAAAGGGAACGTTCTGCTTTAATAAACGAGTGAATCCTTTGGCCACCTCGGCATAATTCGGGATAAAGCGCCGAAGAAAGTTCGCTTTCCCTTGCAGACTCTGTAACTGATATAGGGAGGAGGGTGATGGGAGATTTATGATGGCCTCGACCTTTAAAGGGTCAAGGCGAATTCTGTCTTTCGAGACTATGAATCCTAAAAGACGGCCAGAATCAACGCAGAAGACGCATTTATGAGGATTGAGCCTGACGTTGTAGCGCCTGCAACGAAGAAAGATCTGGCGGAGATGCTCAAGATGGTCCTCTCGCTTACCCGAAAGGGCTGGCAAGTCGTCCAGATAAGGCTGAACGATATGGCGAATGTCATGAGAAGCATAGGACATCGCACGCTGAAAAGTGGCTCCAGCGTTCTTCAAGCCGAACGGGAGCTTTTTATACGCGAAAGTACCCCACGGACGGATGAATGTGGTCTTGTGTTGATCCTCAGGTGCAATATTGATTTGATTATATCCCGAGAAACCGTCCATTAAGGAATAGATCTCACTCCCGGCACATTCGTCGATGATATGGTCTATAAACGGAGTGGGATAATTATCCTTTGGACAGGCGCGATTGATGTCGCGATAATCAACACAGACTCTAATCGTACCCTACTTTTTATCGACAGGGACAATGTTAGACACCCATTCTGTGAGGGGGATGGGATAAATAAAGCCCGCGTTCAGAAGTTTTTCAACTTCTGCCTTGATGGCGGCGGCTTTCCGAGGATGCATGGGGCGTAAGCGTTGGCGCACGGGTTTCGCACCTGGATAGGTTGGAATCTCGTGCACTACGATACTGGGATCAATCCCCGGCATTTCCTCGTAAGACCAGGCGAAAACATCTCTGAATTCTTTGAAAAGCTCAGTATAGACTTGAATCTCATCGGGAGAACAAGTCACACCCACGTGAATATTCTCAACGATCTCCGGTTTAACGGAGATGTTGATTGGGATAGTTTGAGTAATGTTACTTAGGTTACCCTCGAAAAAAACCTCGTGCGTCAAAATGGGCGTTTGAAGAGGAGGGGTAGGAACCTGAGTAGCATAACGCTCCAGACAGTCAGTCATTGCCCCCAAGCTAGGCATAAAAGAGGAGCGATGATGTCCATCGCCCCAAGGTAGCTCCTCAAGAGACATAGTTTCAATGATGGCCTCATCGGAAGGAAAAGTCTCTTTGAGAGGATCAGGTGAATCGGCCTGACCAAGCCAGGGGGATTGAGAGTAGACGTCGAGAGCCATGCTCAAAGGAGCATGCTGAGGAGGTGGAGGATCAGATGCGGCAACAATTTCACAGTAGCTGATCTCTACTGGCATCAAGGGCATTGATTCTCCAAACTCAAACACCTGCTCAGGCGTAGGAATAAGCCAGGGGTCATCGGACCTGGACATCATGTTGACTTGAGCGGTGTGCGGTGGCGGTGCGGGAAAAATACCCATGAGGACCGGGTCTTTGAAGAGACCAGGTCCCACACTGTCGGGGGGATTCGGAATCTGATCCACGTATGGCACGTTGTTCTTAGAGGTAGAGGTGAAAAATGACAACTGATCCACCGTGACAATTTTGCCCTCGTGAGGGAACTTAAGAAATCGAAAGACGGTGGACGGCACGCAGAGCATGGCATGAGTCCAGCTGCGACCAAGAAGTATATTGTAGTTGAGTTTAGCGTCAACTACTTCCACTTCCATGTTGACATTTTTCCCCTGTAATGTGATCGCTAGACTCTCGAGAACACCCAGGAGTTTGGATTCCCGACCATCAAATGCCTCAAAGGCATTAGGAGATGACGAAAGGGATGGAGAGCCGATGGCCTTCCAGCAAGCGGAGGACATAATGCAGGTAGATGCACCTTCATCCACGATGGCCCTATGAATGTTCAGACCGTTAATCCCGACTTGAATAATAAGAGCGATTTGATGTGGAAGCCGGGGAGTGAAATTCTCTAAATCGAAGGTGAGAAGACTCGAGTCGGCGGGATCAATGCCCCCGATTGCAGACAGTAAAGCCTTCCGTTGCGAAGGACAACTTTGAAGAACTTCTAGCGCAGACATGGCAGACGGCGCCTGTGCCAAATCCTCAACAATGCTGTAATGTTGAGCGGCACGAGCATTTGGATTATAAGAAGATCTTCGAAGGACACCTTTGGGAGGTGGCTTCACAACGGGTTCAGGAGAAGGCTTCTCGATTTCCAATGGACCGGAGACAGGTGGGGGAGGCGGCCCATCCGCAACTGCCTTCCCGGGTGCCTGCCGCGATTCGTTGTAATCCTTCGACCGCGTAGCGACAGAGATAGGTGCAACACTCTTCATCATGAAAACTTGGGACCCAAATGGTGCAGATGGTGACGGCTGTTCGACCATCTGGGTCTGCTGAGATGGGAATGGCTCTTTTAGAACAGCCGGAGTCCCTTTAGGGCCCTTGAGAAGTTGACTAACCTCGGATCGTCGTGGACAATCCTTAGTATAATGGTCCCCTTCACAAATGAGGCAAGGGTACTTCGGTTTACGCTGAGAGCCATCCTCAGTGCGAGATTTAGATTCTGGCTTCGGGGCATCAGATTTAGATTTTCCTTTGCCCTTATTTTTCCCCTTGGAAGTTTTCTCCGTAGGATTGGCCTGAACGGCATTCACTTCCGCAGTTTTACCAGAATCGGAGGGGGAGGGATTAGCAGGAGCATTGTTGGAAGAATTAGACTTCTGCTTCCCATTCGAAGATTTCTTCGAATTCTGAGAGACAGAACCAATGACACCATCCACCGCAGGGGTAGGCGGAGCCTTAGAGGTTCCAGACCGCGGGGCATCAGGCAAGATATCATAAAGCGTGCCGGACTGAGAATACACAAGATCCAGATATTGGGCACGCGCAATGGCTTGTTCCTCCGTCACACACGCTCCCATCGCAATATCTTGAGCGATTTTATTCACGAAGGAGGTGGTGAACCAGTGAGTTAGTATCTGATCAGGTATGTGAAACTTGATCAGTCTACGATGGCGCCGCCACTCATGAATGTGATCAGAGATGTGAGTGGCTTTATCCTACTTCAGAGAAGTCAGGAGGTGCGTCTCGGCTTCATAACGAACCGGTAACTGAAAGTGCGTGAGGAAAGCCATGGCTAAAGAATTGAAATCTTGGAAAATGCCGCAGGATAACTCTATGTACCACTTAGCAGCAGCTCCAGTTAAAGTACACTGGAAGAGGCGCAGGCGAATCGAATCGTCGACCCAAGAGTTAGACGAACACCAAAGATGATACGTCATCACATGCGCCTGGGGGTCCTCTCCAGCTTTTCCCTCAAACTTGGGGCAATCACCTGGTCTCTTGGTGGGAACCGGAGGCCAATATGGATTATGTAAAATCGGATCATTGGTCAACTTTGAAACATCCGGCAACTCCAAGGTGGCTAGGAACGGCAATGGCGGATTGACCGGCATGCCAGACCCAGGATGAGGACCGTTACCTATACTCCACAATGGTTGTGAATATCCTTGCCCCCATGGAAAATTGGGTGGGATTGGCCCAGTAGGGTAGAGGGTCGTATAACTAGGCCCGGTTGGATGGCAACGAGTGTGGGGCTTGATAACGGGATCTGAGACCACGATTATATGTCATTTCCAGTGTGGCGACGTTTGGATTTGGTTGCGAGAGTATGGTAAAGCCGGGCGGAGGAGGATATCTTGGGAGCCTCTGGGGTGGTTATAATTCGGTTGAGATTGACCATGAGGATAATAACCACCACGAGGATGAGTAAGTTTGAAAAGTGGAACTCTGCGGAGCTTGGTACGTGAGGCCGGTGGTGATTTGGCTCCTTGATCCGACCACAATTATTTCAAGTGAATTACTACTAAATTTGAGCAATTTTATGTGACCGAACTAAAAATGACTAACTTAAATGAGTAATTTAGTCTTGGAATAAAATATACGACTAGATAATAAGTGACAAAACTAAAAGAGACTAACTTAAACGACTAATTTAGTCTTGGAATAAAATATACGACTATATAATAAGTGACTAAACTAAAAGAGACTAACTTAAATGACTAATTTAGTCTAGAGATAAAATATATGACTAGATAATAAGTGACTAAAGTAAAAGCGACTAACTTAAATGACTAATTTAGTCTAGGATTAAAATATATGACTAGATAATAAGTGACAAAATTAATAATGATTAAGGTAAATGACTATTATAGTCCGAGAATAAAAATATGGTCAAATAACAAGTACAAAAAGTATATGGATTAGTCATTATGTTAGTAATTTTTAATTGTGTCACTCCATATACGAAAAATTGCAATTTTGGTACCAAAGTGTTACATTTCACTATAGGTGTCTCTGAATCCATTTGCAGTGTTAAAATTTAGAGACAAAGGGGTCTCTGAATTTACAGTGTTAAAATTATGAATACCCTTTTTTCTCTAAAGTTTAACAGTGCAGATGGATTCATCTACAATTAGCATAATTGCATGTATCATCTATCAACTTTACACTAATGCCTTCATTATAATTTTAGTAAAGGTTATAATTATATTAATTATATATCCAAATTAATATTTATATTTATATTTAATATTTGGTCATAAAGTTTAATTTTTAAACTTCATTGATTTATGTTAAAAGTGAGAGTTGTTTTAAATCTAAGGTTAAATCTTTATATTTACATTTAATAAATAGATAAAATATATAAAATTTGTTATGTTAAACGTGTGAGTTCATTTAAATCTAGTATTAAATCATCATATTTACATTTGATACTTAATAGATAAACCTAAAATATATATTTATAGACCTATTTAGTAAATAGGTATGGAAATTTCCCGGATGTAGGTGAAAGACTGAGCTAACCAGCTTTGCCACTCAGACGCAAGGTGGCAGGGAACCTGTCCTCCCCATGCGAATGCACATGTCCGCCCGATCAGGTTTAAATGTTGGAGCATGGGGCATTTACTTGCCACCCTCGCTCACTTCCCATTGACGTCCTCCGCCTTAATCACTGTCCTCTACACATTTACTCCGACAGTCCTACCTTGGTTGCCTCCCATGACCCTTAAATCCTCCACCCCTGCTCCTTATTCCACAATTCGACTCTCCCTTCAGCTCTGCGCAGACGCTTCTGGGGCCTCAGCCAAGCCTTGGCTCCTCTGCCCAATTCCTTGCTCCGTTGTTCACTTTTCTTTGGACTTCAGTCCCCCAGCTTCTCCCTCAGACACTTATGCGATTCAAAAATCATCTCAAACCCATTCCCACTCCTCCGCCATGCCTAGATGCCACCGTATGAGGTGCTACAGAGTAGGGGGGTGTGGGCTTCCCTCCTGACCTCCCATCTCTGCCTCTGCGGGAAGGACAGTGAATCTCTCAGTTGACTGGGCAGAGCCGGAAATCCTCAACCCCATCAATCTCTCTTCTCGCCTGTCTCTCCACCTTCTGGATTCTCCTTCTGAACCCTCTGGCTCTGGCCTCCGCCCCAGAAAAATATCCCACAAGTCCACCATCTCTCCCGATCCTGCCTTATCCCCCCACAAGATGGTAGCCTTACCGATGCAGAGTGCTTTGAACAACAACCATGAAAGCTCGAGGGAGGAACTAGTGTGGGTGTTGAGACTCATGCGACTTCCTCCATTTCGCTTAATGCCCATGCGATGCTTCTTCCTCCATCGATAGCCCACGTGTCCAAGAAGGATGAGGATAAGTTAGATTATGCATGAAGAATCGTGGAAGAGTCGTTCCAACCTCCAGAAAAGGATGACAACTCTCCATCTTCTTAACTGTTGGGTGCTTATCTCTCATTCCAATCATTTTTTTTTTTTATTTCAAGGTTTCTAGTGTTCTGGTTCTATCTTAAACATGTCACTAGTAAGGCTAGTTTCCCACTATGGGAAATGTATTACCAACTCTCTATGCTCCACTCTTGGGCTGGTTTCCCCATCTCGGGCAACACTTTTTTTGTGATTTTGAAATTGAAACTTCCTTCCGAAATTGGCTTGTCAACTCCAGAGGATGAGAAATGTAATCTTTTGGACTGTATGATATAATAGAAGTAGCCTAATTTAGAAGGAAAAAAAAAATAGGTATGGAAATTTATTAATTTAAATATGAAACTTAATTAATTTTTAATGATGTATGAAACTTTGTTTTTTTGTAAGTCAATGTTATATTCATGTAGGAAAAAAGGAGTACATATAGCCAGTTACAAAATAGGTGGTGTCACCTCGAATTGATTTGTTGACAAAAATTGCACCAGATGAAAAAAAATACGAAAGAGGGACTAGGGACATTGTCGATAAAAGGTTGGGCCAGAGGCACCAAAACACATATAAAACATAATTAAAGAACACCAAATAGCATACTATTCATCAAACGTGATGGATGCAAGGTTGTCTGGGGTTGTTCCTAGATGCGGTGGAGGACAGAAGTCACACTAACTGTGCCCTTCAAAGTGTGCCAACCAAGTCTCCAGCTTTTATACTTTCTTAGTGAGTTGATTTTGGCCTCTCCAAACCACTACTAGTCTCTCCCAGACTTGGCATTGTAAATAGTGCATTCGGTCCATTAATGTTGTCATCTGCTCTGCATGCTCCTCATGACATAATCTCTCAGTTGTGTCCACTCTTTCCATCAATTTGTTGATAAGTGCACGATAGTTCTCTAGGTAGCAATGTTGGATAACATGCCCCTCATTTACCTCAAATAAATCAAACCCACGATTCCCCTTGCCACCACGACCTCCTCTGCCTTGAAGACTCTGATTTTGAACCCTCAAACCCCCACCTCTGTTATCCCCTCGCTTACCTCCTCCACAGCCCCCATGCGCACCCACACTAGCGAGTCGCGCACGCCCCACAATTTTTCCACCCTATCGTGGAGCCGCCATGATTATTTTTGAGTCTTCCACACCCACAGGGCCATGAACGACAAGGGATGGAGAACACCCACACCACACCGGGGACTTCATAATTTGCCAAGGTCAAGGAGCCCTGTCGTGTGCAAAGTCCAGAGACCAAACCCCCCACTATAGAAAACAAACACCTCCAGCGAAGGAGCCAAATGTCGTCTCCCAACGCCACATGGAATCACAAAGACACCTCCCACTTCCAGATAAAGACTTCCACTACCAGCAAAACCAAATACCATCACTCACCAAACCAACAAAGAAAATTGAACAAAAAACGATGAAAAATTAGTCGACACCTAAGCGTAACTTCCCCCAGAGCAGTGACCAGCATCCAAATTCTCCACATAGAAACCACACACCAATCCATCACACGTCGCCAGTACACCCACGTTGGAGGGCATGACATTTGGAAAAGAAACTAGTTTTCCATCACCACACTCGAGGTTTCCTGGATTGCAAATTCTAGCTTCCTCTCTTATCACGAAAAAATAGGCTCACCGAAAGCCAAGAAAAATTGAAACCAGTTAACTCACTTCCCTTAAACTTCCTATCCTTAACCCATGCACAATTAATGGCTAAGAAACTAAGCAACAGGGACCAATTGAACACATCGCACCAGCAAATGCCCACGACAAGCACACACAAGCCACAGCTCCCTCTGCAAACCTTCCTGCAACATTTACACTTCCTCTTCAGAGGTCACCATCAGGACCATCACCAAACCATATTTAGGAGTCTAATGTTGGGTTCCCTCATCTTCCCTCGCCTTATCCTTTCACCACCTCCGAACTCCAATGCACAGTTATTTTTCACACGAATTGCCAACGTGAAGCCAGTAACTCTCCCACTGCATCTGTTATGGTGAAGGGACAGGGAGTACCGTCCCTCACCCTCACTCCACTTATATTTACTCATGCGAGACGCCTTCCATGTGTTGCTCAGACCTCACCCCCATTGGGGAGTATTGTATGAACCTTTGTTAATTTAGTTATGAACCTTAATTAATTTTTAATGGTGTATGAACTTTTATTATTTGTTTGATATGAACCTTCGTTAATTTTCAATGGTATTATGAACTTTTGTTAATTTTTTAGGTATGAACTTTATTTAATTTTTTAATAATATATAAACCTCTATTAATGGTTATAAATATGTAATTCAAAATATTTAAGTATGGTTTATTGTGTAATAATGGATAAATGTATTTAGTTTTATCAATTTCTATGAGAATTGTACCAATGAACATATTTATTTCATTTAAAACATAATTTACATGATTATATCAAATTAAGCTTTAAATAAAACAATATTATTGGTTTTATATTTGATTAATAATTAAAGTAGGAAATTTCTTTTTGCAAAAGAGCTCCCCTAAACTCATGCATAGTAGGGAATTTGAAGCCCTTTCGTGTAGCTATAATAGATTCCCACATAGATTTGTAATAAGGTGAGAGAACAACATTAAATGGGATATTTGCATCATATCACCATCTAGAAATGTATTGAAAAGAAGATTCTTTGCATAGTTACAAGACATGCCATATAACCCTCGATGATGGAGAGCTTGACCTTCACATTTTTGTTTGACAGCTCAGATTTCTTGATGGGGGAGATGGTGAAGGGGGTTTATTAGCATATATGGCAGCACTAATGAACCTTGATTTTGGAGCAAAGAATGGGAAGATGGCTCCTTTTGGTGGACTGACGACTTTGGTACATTGACAGAGGAAACCAAATATGTATGATAAACAATGTCTCCATAATTCCATTTCTCTATCGAGATTTATTCGTCGAATACTCATAATGTCCCTCAACTCGACATGGTGCCAGGTTTATGTACCCAAGCTCATGTAGTGGACCAGAGACAAGATAAAAACCCCTGCAATGTCACCATCTTAGAGATCGAAGGTGTGATTGTGGATTGGAGACAAGATCAAAACTCCTACAACATCACCATCTCGGAGCTCGAAGGCGCGTCTTGAAATAATGAGAGGGTTTTCAAGCTTATCATCGTGGGATTTGGCCTCAACAGAACAATATTGCCTTTCATTTTCAACTGCACCAATTTAGACTCCCTCGACTTGTTGGAAAACTGTTTGTTTGGCGAGATACCAATGAAGCTCCAATATATGGTCAATGCAATCTAAATCCCTTGTCGTGAAACCTATGTGCTTATCTAAATGTCAAAGATATCCATGATAACAGGATCACGAGAAAAGGTGGTGGACTTTGGACATTCAAAGATTGGATTCAAAGGTATTTTTGGCCCTTGGGTACCTTGATCACAAATACTTCAGAAGGCAACAACTAACAAAGAAATCTAATGTGTATTCTTTTGGAGTAGTGTTACTGGAGTTCTTGTGTGCAAGGGAAACTCTTAATCTTGTTATTCCCAAAGAACAATTCAATATAGAAGAGTGGGAAATGCACTAGGAGAAAAACAACAAGCTTGAAAAAATCATTGACCCTCACCTTATTAGGACCATCAACTTTGGTTCTCTGAAAATTTTTATGGAGACAACCAAAAATTTATTGGAAGAGATGGGCTTCAGCAAGACTTCCATGGGAGATGTTCTATGGAACTTGGAATATGCATTTCAACTCTAGGAGATATATCCATGCAAAATGATTTAGATGAGAATAGTACAAATCATATTGCAAATGTTCCTTTGCGCTACCCATATATTGAGCCTTTTGGTCCAAGTTGAGTATGACTTCAAGTCTTATACGAAAGTTCTCAATTTATAGATTTCATTAATGAGAATGTGGCATTTTGGAGTTCTCAAAATCCCACAGAGGGTTAGTTGTGAGAATTTACCTATTGTTTGGAACTTGTTCTCCTTTAGTGGATATGACACATAGTGGATCCATACCTTGGTGCAACAATTCCTTACCTCAGGATGTTTGCACAAGATTCAGGGAAAAGTGAACAGACAACACTAGTGGCTTTGGTTTGGGAGGAGAGCTACAAGTATGTAGAAGAGATCGAGGGCGCATGCATTATGTTCCTTTTTGCTGTCGAGAGGCTGAGACTTTTTATACTAGCGTTATTGGATGAGGTGTTGGTGGAAGTGATGATGATTTATAAGATGCAACTACAAGCGTTGTGTTCTCACAATTGGTGAATCCTCGTGGGAGGTGATCACAAAACAATACTTCTTTGCCATGTTCCAAATTTACCAAATTAGCACATGTAGACAAAACATTAGTGAATGTGAAATGGTTAGGTTCAGTACTTGTTTTTTTCATATCACATTAAAAATCCAGTGTCTCCTCGTAAAATCCTCTCCTCGTATAATCGACCACCATTACAGACGATTACATAACATTTGGTTTAGACATTTATTTAGGTAGGTAGGGTGCCCCTATCTCCCATCTCCCTATAGAGTAATTTTTTCACATATTATTTCTTCTATGATACTGGTTCCTCTCTCTTAAGTCCTATCTCTCATCCTTCCTCTCTCCCTTTCTCTCCTACCTCCCTCTCTCTTCCCCAATGTTAGGTGGAGCAAGAGTATAAGAACCAACTTTCTTATGAATGTGGGACACTCGAACTTGAGATTTTCTGTAGCAGTCATGAGGTGCAGTGTGGTTATTGAGACTTCATCATATGGCCATTCTCCTGACTTAAATTAATGTGTGACAACACTGTGGCTGAGTTTGAAGCTGGAGATTGAACATACATTTGGTTTAATTTAAATAGACATTTTCAACAATAAATGTAAAGCAACGACTAACAAATATTACAAATTAATAAATAGAGAAGACATGGCAACAAGCAACAATACCTACAAAATTTTTACTCTGAGACATAAAGAATAAGCAACTATTGTGCATGTAGTTGCACAAACAGAGACCATCGAAACTATCATCTTAACCCCTAACCCATTTAACCCCCTAAACCTCTAAACCCCCAACCCATTTAACCCCTAAAACCTAAACCTCTAAACCCTTAACCCATAAACCCTAAACCCTTAACCCCTAACCCATTTAAGCCCCTAAACCCCTAAACCCCAATTCCATTTAACCCCCTAAACCCTTAACGCATAACCCCTTAAACCGTAATTCCCGACCCCTAACACATTTAACCCCCTAAACCCTTAAAACCTCAACCTATTTAACCCCCTAAACCCTAACCCCATTAATCCCTAACCCCTAACCCCTTAAATCCTTAATTGCTAAATCCTCTAACCCCTTTATAAACCTCTAAACCCCTAACCCATTTAACCCCCTAAACCCTAAACCTATAACCCCTTAACCCCTAACCCATTTAACCCCCTATGCCCCTAAACCCCTAACCCATCTAACCCTCTAAACCGTAAACCTCTAAGCCCCTAACTCCTAAACCCTTAACCCATTTAACCCCCTAAACCCCTAAATCCCTAACCCATTTAACCCCCTAAACCCTAAACATCTAAACCCTTAACCCTAATCCCTTAAACCCTGATTCTCGACCCCTAACCCATTTAACCCCCTAAAACCCTAACCCATTTAACCCCCTACCTTAAACCCATTAACCCCTAACCCCTAACCCCTAAAATCCTTAACTGCTAAATCCCCTAACCCCATAAACGTCTAAACTCATAATCCATTTAACCCACTAAACCCTAAACCTCTAACCCCTTAACCCCTAAAATCCTTAACTCCTAAATCCCCTAACCCCAACCCCTAACCCCTTAAACCCAAATTCCCAACCCCTAACCCATTTAACCCCCTAAACCCTGACCCCATTAACCCCTAACGACGCCTAACCCCTAAAATCCTTAACTGCTAAATCCCCTAACCCCCTAAACCTCTAAACCCCTAACCCATTTAACCCCCTAAACCCTAAACGTCTAACCCCTTAACCCCTAATTACCAACCCCTAACCCATTTAACCCCATATACCCCTAAACCCCTAACCCATTTAACCTCCAAAACTTTAAACCTCTAAACCCTTAACCCTTAACCTCTTAATTCCTAACCCTTAACCCATTTAGCCCCCTAAACCCCTAAAACCCTAACCCATTTAACCCCCTAAACCATAAACCTCTAAACCCTTAAAATCCTAAACCACTAACACCTAAACCCCTAACCCCTTAACCCCTAAACTCCTAAACCATTAATGCTTAACCCATAACCCATTAACCCCTCACCCCTAACCCCTAAAATCCTTAACTGCTAAATCCCCTAACCCCTAACTCCCTAATCCCTAATCCCTTAACCACTAACTCATTATTCACCGAACCCCTAACTACACCTAAATCCCCTAACCCCTAACCCCCTAATCCCTAATCCCTTAATCACTAACTCATTATTCCCCTAACCCATAAATGTGCCTAAATCCCCAAACCCATAACCCCCTAATCCCTAACCCCTTAACCACTAACACATTATTCCCCTAACCCCTAAGCCCCCAATCCCTAACCCCTTAACCACTAACTCATTATTCCCCTAACCCCTAAACCTTAAATCTCTAACCTCTAAGCCCCTAATACTTAATCCCTTAACCACTAACTCATTATTCTCCTAACCCTTATAACAATCCTTAAAACCCGTTGGGATTAGCCATTCCAAACAAGAGCAAGTCTAGTTGGGACCTACCATCGAGTTAATTCCCCCTTGTTGGCAAAGTGGAATACCATGATCAAAACCATGAGTTGCAAAAACCTCTCTTAAATTTAATATTTTATCTCAATTTTATTTTAATAATTAATTAATTAATTACTTTAAAAACTCCTATGGATAAATCACATAAATTTTTTATAATTAGACCCCTTTCGAACTACTCATTGTGTGGTTCATCATGAATGTTTTTAAAATAAATCAATACAGGGAATCTCGCTCAACATCCATCAAACCAACAATGGATATTATATTAAAAATGATATTTAGAGGGCATAATATTAAAAATAATGTTTGAAAAAATGGAGGGAGATGATATTAATTTTTCGTTTAAATTTTAAACCTCAATTATATTAAAAATGATATTTAGAGGGCATAATATTAAAAATAATGTTTGAAAAAATGGAGGGAGATGGTATTCATTTTTCGTTTAAATTTTAAACCTCATAACATTTTTCGCCCGCCCAAAACACATCACTTTGTTTTGGTCCTCCGGCTGGCTTAGTGATTAGAGCTTTTGCTGTGGGTATTGTTCTCGCTTACTGCAATTCTTGACACAATTTGGTTACTCTCATTTGATAAATCTAAGCAAATTGAGTGATGAGGGTAAAGATCTTGCAGTTAATGGCAAGGATTCGCATGGTCGCCCGACTCTGGATGTTGAGGTTTGTTCTGATATATCATAATTTATGAATAAGGTGTTGGAATTCGAATTAGGTGTCTGTTATAAAAGTTGATGTAGATCCGAAGACCGGAAGCGAAGAAGTTGCAGTTCTGAGCAATAAACTATGGTTTTTCTGTTGCACGAAGCTGGTTTTCCCAAATGTAAGTTTATGTATCCCTCTTCTGTAATATTGTCTCGTTTTCCTTTTATGTCTGTGTTGTGATTCATTGTTTTGCTGGTTATTGTTACCTTGGTTATTACCAGATCCCTCCCTTATTTCCAACTGATGATCCACCAAATCCCTTTCTTGTAATATAAAACTAAAATTAAAAACCACCGAAGCCGTGCCTTTTCAGCCAAATCGGTTACAATCTTTGTTCAAACCAGTTTTGCTAATTGTATTTCCCAGGTCCTGTACGAAGCCAGAAATTCACTAGAAAGGGGGAATTTCATTAAGTCCCTCTATTTCCAATTTCATAGCTTGCTTCTTCTTTTACAATCGTAAATGCGATAAAGGATCTGACGAAGATAAAAACTATCTGAGACAAAGAAATGTCGTAGGCAAACTGCTAATCCATGGCTTTCAAATCTAGTTCTATCGATCAGATCACCAGATGCGTAATTTACTCATCCTTAATAGAAATGGATGTCAGTTTACTGCAAGTTTATCCAACTGTCTAAACCACAGAGGCATCTCCATTGAAGGTTCGCTGCCTCCCATACAAGAAAGGTAAAGAATGCAAGACCAGAATCTTTCCTTTTAGAGGAGGACACGACTAACTTTGGAGCCTATGAGAAAGGTGGTATTGTCACCTAGGTAAAGCAAGCAAAGGTATTAAACTTTAAGTCGCTGAGTGAAGCACTGCAAAATCCTAGTGAATTCCTTTTAGTGATTTTTCTAAATTTGACTGCCCTCCACTTCTGCACTTGGCTTTTCAAGATCTTGATAAATTTGTTCATGAGTTTGGGCGTTTCCCTCTAGCTGCTTCTGAGGAGGATGCCAGTAGATTGATTGACTTCACAAAGGCTTTAAATGACAGCCTGTCAGGTGATCAGAAGTTGGATGCCATTGATGAAAATGTATTGAAGCATTTTGCAAGTGGTTCCCGTGCAGTGTTAAATCCAATGGCAGCTATGTTTGGTGGGCTTGTTGGGTAGGAGGTTCTGAAAACATCTTCTGGGAAGTTTCATCCGCTTTTCCAGTACTTTTATTTTCATTCATTGGAATCCCTTCCTCTAGAACCCCTTCAGCCGCAGGATGTTGCACCCTTGAATTGTCGGTATGATACCAAATATCTGTATTTGGAAAAATAAATGCAGAAAATGTTGGAGGATGCAAAGTTGTCTGTTGTTAGCGCTGGTGCTCTGAGATGCGAGCTTCAAAAAAATTTAACTCTCATGGGAGCCTCTTCTGGAAGCCATGGAAAACTAACTATAACAGATGACGATGTCATTGACAAGAGTAATCTGAGTAGACAGTTGCTCTTCCGAGATTGGAATATTGGGTTGGCAAAGTCAACAGTGGCTGCATCAGCAGCAAATGCAATCAATCCACATCTTAAGTTTGAAGCATTGCAAAATCGTGTGAGTCCAGATACAGAAAATGTTTTTGATGATTCTTTCTGGGACAACCTTGATGTTGTCTTAAATGTTTTGGACAATGTCAATGCCAGGCTTTATGTAGATAGATTCTAGGTGTGTCTATTTCCAGAAGCCTTTCCTAGAGTCTGGAACTATGGGAAGAAAGTGCAATACTCAAATGGTTATTCCTCACTTAACGGAGAACTATGGAGGATCACGAGATCCCCCAGAAAAGCAGGCACCCATGTGCACAGTTCACTCATTTCCACATAATATTGACCATTGTCTAACATGGCCAAGGTCATAATTTGAGGGTTTATTAGAGAAAACTCCAGCTGAAGCAAATTCCTTTCTCATGAAACCAGAAGAATATAAAGCAACAATGAAGTCAGCAGGAGATGCTCAATCTCGAGAACTTCTGGAGCGTGTTGTTGAGTGTTTGGTTTCAGAGAGATGTGAAACATTTGAAGATTTTGTATCTTGGGCAAGAAGGAAGTTTGAGGACTATTTTTCGAATCGGGTGAAGAAACTTACCTACACATTCCCTGAGAATGCAACAACAAGTGGAGGTGCACCATTCTGGTCTGCTCCAAAGCGTTTTCCAAAGCCCCTAGAATTTAATTCCAATGATCCTAGTCACATGTCATTAATTGCTGCAGCATCAATTTTACGAGGTAATACATATGGAATTCCCATTCCTGAATGGACCTCCAATTCCAAAGAAATTCGCAGAGGCAGTTGATAAAGTGCAGATTTCAGATTTTAAGCCAAAGCAGGGTGTGAAGATTGTGACATATGAGAAGGCTAAACATGCATCCATAGACAATTGATGATAGTGCAGTGATTGATAATCTAATTAGGACACTAGAAAGTGGGGTTAGAGATCTGTCGTCAGGCTTTCGTATGAGTCCTATTCAGTTTGAAAAGGATGACGATACAAATTTTCACATGGATATTATAGCTGGTTTTGCAATATAAAGCAACAATGAAGTCAGCAGGAGATGCTCAATCTCGAGAAATTCTGGAGCATGTTTTGAGTGTTTGGTTTTAGAGAGATGTGAAACATTTGAAGATTTTGTATCTTGGGGAAGAAGAAAGTTTGATGACTATTTTTCGAATCGGGTGAAGAAACTTACCTACACATTCCCTGAGAATGCAACAAGAAGTGGAGGTGCACCATTCTGGTCTGCTCCAAAGCGTTTTAAGCCTAAATTTAATTGATGATCTAGTCACATGTCCTTAATTGCTATGACATCAATTTTACGGTATACATATGGAATTCATTCTAAGACAGGCCTCCAATTCAAAAAGAAGTTCGCGAGAGGCGAGTTGATAAAGTGCGTTCGAATTTTAAACGAAAGCGAGTTGTGAAAGGTGTGACGGAATGAGAAGGATAAACATGCATCCATGAACAGTTAGTGATAGTGCGGTGATTGATAATCACAATTAGAACACTAGAAAGCGGGTTAGAAATCGTAAATGGGCTTTCGTATGAGTCCTATTCAGTTTGTAAAGGATGATGATACAAATTTTCACATGGATATTATAGCTGGTTTTGCAACATAAAGCAACAATGAAGTCAGCAGGAGATGCCCAATCTCGAGAACTTCTGGAGCGTGTTCTTGAGTGTTTGGTTTTAGAGAGATGTGAAACATTTGAAGATTTTGTATCTTGAGCAAGAAGAAAGTTTGATGACTATTTTTCGAATCGGGTGAAGAAACTTACCTACACATTCCCTGAGAATGCAACAACAAGTGGAGGTGCACCATTCTGGTCTGCTCCAAAGCGTTTTCTTCAGCTGGAGGATGTTGCACCCTTGAATTTTCGGTATGATACCAAATATATGTATTTGGAAAAATAAATGCAGAAAATGTTGGAGGATGCAAAGTTTTCCGTTGTTAGCGCTAGTGCTCTAGGATGCGAGCTTCAAAAAAATTTAACTCTCATGGGAGCCTCTTCTGGAAGCCATGGAAAACTAACTATAACAGATGACGATGTCATTGAGAAGAGTAATCTGAGTAGACAGTTGCTCTTCCGAGATTGGAATATTGGGTTGGAAAAGTCAACAGTGGCTGCATCAGCAGCAACTGCAATCAATCCACATCTTAAGTTTGAAGCATTTCAAAATCGTGTGAGTCCAGATGCAGAAAATGTTTTTGATGATTCTTTCTGGGACAACCTTGATGTTGTCTTAAATGTTTTGGACAATGTCAATTCCAGGCTTTATGTAGATTCTAGGTGTGTCTATTTCCAGAAGCCTTTCCTAGAGTCTGGATCTATGGGAAGAAAGTGCAATACTCAAATGGTTATTCCTCACTTAACGGAGAACTATGGAGGATCACGAGATCCCCCAGAAAAGCAGGCACCTATGTGCACAGTTCACTCATTTCCACATAATATTGACCATTGTCTAACATGGCCAAGGTCAGAATTTGAGGGTTTATTAGAGAAAACTCCAGCTGAAGCAAATTCCTTTCTCATGAAACCAGAATAATAGAAAGCAAAAATGAAGTCAGCTGGAGATGCTCAATCTCGAGAACTTCTGGAGCGTGTTGTTGAGTGTTTGGTTTCAGAGAGATGTGAAACATTTGAAGATTTTGTATCTTGGGCAAGAAGAAAGTTTGAGGACTATTTTTCGAATCGGGTGAAGAAACTTACCTACACATTCCCTGAGAATGCAACAACAAGTGGAGGTCCACCATTCTGGTCTGCTCCAAAGCGATTTCCAAAGCCCCTAGAATTTAATTCCAATGATCCTAGTCACATGTCCTTAATTGCTGCAGCATCAATTTTACGAGGTAATACATATGGAATTCCTATTCCTGAATGGGCCTCCAATTCAAAGAAGTTCGCAGAGGCAGTTGATAAAGTGCAGATTTCAGATTTTAAGACAAAGCAGGGTGTGAAGATTGTGATAGATGAGAAGGCTAAACATGCATCCATCGACAATTGATGATAGTGCAGTGATTGATAATCTAATTAGAACACTAGAAAGTGGGGTTAGAAATCTGTCGTCAGACTTTCATATGAGTCCTATTTAGTTTGTAAATGATGATGATACAAATTTTCACATGGATCTTATAGCTGGTTTTGCAAATATGCGTGCGAGGAACTATAATATCCCTGAAGTGGACAAGCTGAAAGCTAAATTCATAGCCAGGAGAATAATTCCCGCAATTGCCATACAACTGCACTGGCCACTGGTCTAGTGTGTTTGGAACTTTATAAGGTTACATTAAACCACAAAGTTGAGAAGTATCACAACACTTTTGCAAACCTAGCCCTCCCTCTTTTCTCTATGGCAGAACCTGTCCCTCCAAAGATGGAAATCTGAGCTTGTCTGTCTAGGATCGATGGGTCATTGTTGGGAATCTGAATTTGCGAGAATTGTTAAACTGATTCCAAGATAAAGGCCTAAGTGCCTACAGTATATTGTGTGGGCAAAGCTTGATTTATAATAATATATTTCCTAAGCATAAAGAACGATTGAATAGAGTTCTTGACCTCGCAAGAGACATAGCAAAGCTAGAGATTCCTCATGATCGTCGCCATTTTGACATTGTTGTTGCTCGTGAAGATGATGATGGAAATGATTTGGATGTACCTTTGATATCCATATGCTTCCGCTAGTTCCATTGTTTCTAGGTCAAATATAATCAATTGTGGTATTACTAAGCAAAGTCTACCAGGGAAAATTCAAGAATATTTTCTTTTCTTTTGGGAGATATCAATTTATGAATCTTTTGTAACCACAAAGATTTGCTATATGGTCATTTGTATTCTGGAGGTACCGCTGTGACATGTCACATTGCTAGTATAGAGATGCTATGCATTATCTTCACATATAGGGAGGTATATGCTCCTCATTGGGTGTTATAAATGCAGGAAATAACTGATAATATTTCACAATGCACACAACAAACGCTTAGCAACATTCTTGAGCATCACTCCAATGTTTTCCAGGATCAGGATCACTCCATGCATAATAGTTTTACACTCACAGCCTCAAGAGATTTTCCACACCCCAGGCTGAGAACATTTCAACAATTATCTGACCATAAACTAGGCATAAACAAATACATCTAGAAATCAGTCCACACGTAGGTTAGTGAATAAGATTGATTTTATCTTAAGATTCAATGTATTAAATTAAATCATTTTTTCTTGCGCTCATCCTTCCACAAGCAACTTTTCTAACTCAACACAACAGTGATATCTTCCATTTACAAGTCCTACCACATAAAACTATAATAATAGGTTTATGATCCTGCACAATTCCACACAAAGCAGATTCTTTTGCTTATGCAAGTTCAATCAATGTCCACACAAAATTGAAAAGAATTCAATTACTGAAAAGTATATATTTACACATGGTTCAAAGGCCCGCTTGTCCTAATTTACATTGGCTAGCCCATTCTGGCCTTCAATCCAGTTCTTGGATTTGACACACAAATTTTTCTGGTTATTCATGAAATCACAGGGCCTCTAGAGGGGAAAAAGGGGCTAAACTAAATCCAAAATCAAACAAAATTCATTCCTCTGAAATTAATTGTAAAGCTGGAAATTTGATGCCAACAACAAGCGAACATGTTTTAAAGGTCGATCTGAAGCAAACAAAGAAAAGAAAATCATACAATATAGACAAATCTGGAAAGAAAGATGTTATCAAGGGGATCAATGATGATTCTATTTATGTATTTGATTTTCAGTTAGAGGTTGCTGAAGCAAAAGTAAATTTGAAGAAGAAGAAATGAAAAGACAAGAAAGAGATGGATGAAATAATTTTGCCTCAAGGGCTGCCAATGCAATTGATTGCACGCATAGAATTTTCGTCAAATGATATTGGATCAGCATTGTAGTTTTTGGAATTTTGCTCAACATATGAACAAGTATGTACCTCTTATCCAAAATGTGTTTTAAGTTTATATCTATGGTTCAAACTGAAAATTTTGCACCGTGGATATTTTCTTTTACATTGCCGTAGTTATACCTTCTGCAGTACTAATTTTTTGCTACAAACACACTAGTGTGACGGTATGAAGTGGAAAAAGTTTAATACTGGCCAGTTTACACCATGATTTGGGCTAACATAACTTCCTACTTATTCAGTTCTTGATTTCTTCAACTTAGATATAGCCCATAGCACCTTTCCATTCTTTCAGAGCTATGATTTTACACTAGTCAACAATAATTGTTATAGAAGTTCTTTGATTGTTAATATAAAAGTAATCTTTCCAAGGCAAACTTTTGGAAGTATCTGTAAATGAGGTCTTATAGATGTACCTTACCGATAGATGACAATATATGCTATGCTTAGTGCAAGTGAAATACCAAAGCCTCTATGATCATCAAGAAAATATGGTTTTGTAAGGTCTTTTTATTATAATGAATTTCCATTGTGCTGTTGTCCACATGCTTATATTGAAACTATGAAAGTTTAGTCCCAATTGTTAGGCCTTGGCCTTGATTCTATCCGAAACAACTCCTCTTGTTATAGGGCTTTAACATGTGCTTACCATTCAACATAGCAGTATATGATAAACTTTGTATTCATAAACAAATGAGCAATGATGACTAAATAATGCCACTAAATGAATGAAAAAACCACTGTTCTATGGGGATGTGTCCCTTAGGGTGGGAGGGGGCCCCTCCATGTTTCCCATGTTCCCAAGGTGTCTTTTTCTTGTAGGATGCTCCAAGAAACATTTTTCCACACATCTCTTTTGGGAAATGCGGTGAAACATAGAGGGAAATGCATTTCCCCAAAAGGGTTTTTTATGTTTCCCTTTTTTGGGATGATTGAAGCAACATTTCTCTACATATCTCTATGGGAAATGTAGATGGAAACTTTTCCCAAATGTGAAGGATGCATTTTGCAAAAGGAGGTTTTAAAACTTTTCCCTGAAAAAAAATGCACTTTTGGATGTCTCTTAGAAAAAATGAGTTGCTAATTTTTATGGTGTCCCAAATGCTTCTACTTGCTTGTTTGACCATCCCTACACATGCAACCAAGATTGCGATTCTGTGTATTCCTTCTCCAAGTGTCTCTTTATTCATGTTGTGTTCACTCTTTCCAATGCCATTGCAACCCTTGCCTAGTCCAATATACCATCATTTCGACATGAGTCGTTGATCCACATTGTACTTTTGACTAATCAATGCTAATTAAATTGTACTTTGTCAATTTTGGATTTTTGGCCATGTTATTAGAACCCCATTTTCGAGGTTCCTAATGTAGTCAATGTTCTTTATCCACGTTGTGTTCACTCTTTCAAATGCAAGTGCAACCCATACCTAATCCAATATACCATCATTTCGACATGCGTAGTTGATCCACATGGTAATTTTGACTAATCAATACTCATTAAATTGTGCTTTGTCAATTTTTGATCTTTTCCGATGTTATTAGAATCCCATTGTCGAGGTTCTTAGTGTGCTTGATGTTCAAGGTGATCAAAGGTTATAGAGCTTTTTCCACTTTTAGTGGTATGTAGAAGTAATTGATTGATTTCTAGTAATAAAAGTTTGTTCGAATTATATATTGTGCGAGCTTTTAAAAGCCAAAAAAAATCTCTATCACTTTTCGGATAATATCATTGGATTGTTTACATATATAATCACAAAATATAGCAATAAGTGAGACAAAAAACTAGATATGGAAGGCAACAACCCCCACAAAGTTATTATTCGTATACTCTTGGTTTTCTATCACTTGTGGAATAAGTTGGAGAGCCTCCTTGGAGAGATTGTTTGCTAAGGTATTGAGTTCATGGTATATATGGCCACAAGGGAACCAATCCAACTTGTTGTAGACTTGTTTGATACCTTGCAAAATGTGAGCCAAATGAGGGGCCACTATGTTGACTTTGTCGCAGACTCAATCCACAACAAGTTTTGAATCCCCCAAAAGATTTAATTTTTTGACATCTTTTTGGTTGACCACATTAACAAGAGCCTAGAGAGTTGAAAATTCAACTCTCATGTTTGTGCCCATACTTGGAGCATATTTGATATGAAAAAAATGAGCAAGGTTTTCATATTTCTTTCCACAATGATTTTATTTCATTGCTTTGATCTTTGATGTTGTGTCATCAATTAAAGATTCCATTCCTCCATTAACAGGACTGCCTACATACAAACCTCCACTTTCAGGTTCTATTTCTTTAAGTGGTTCACGCCCAATGAATTTCTACTCATCGATGCTAGTTGGGTCATATGGTAACATTTCATCTACTTTTCATCATCCTTTAAAGAAAAAAACCAACATATCAAATGATTCACGCTCATTAACAAGAAAAAATAAACTAGCTACAATCTATTCTAGTGAGATGCTGGATATATTGAAACCATTCCCATATGCTTCAGAAACCACTTTGGCTCCAATTAAAGTTATGGATGGCAAGACAAACTCCTTGCTAGAATCTCTTGGCAATCAATCAAGTTCTATTGTAGTTGCATTTTTCAACAACGAAGATAATTGTAGTTTACAGTTTTCCATCAGTCCCCCATTTGAAGTATTGACTATAGATAAAGAATATGGAGTTAAATTGTCACCAGTGAACATGCCTACTGTGAAAACATGTGATCTCTCTGATGGTATGGTTTCAAATTGTTCTGTAGTTTCTACACTTGAGTCTGGAGTAGATCATCATACTAGTAAAAAGTAGAAAAACATATCTAAAAAACAAGCAGGTATTTCAACAAATGAATGTTCAAATAAGATGACAAAATCTGAGCACAAGCCTAAAAAGCAGCAGATGCAACATGTGTCATTGGTAGGAAGCTCTTCAACTATGGAAAGGATTCAAAAGGAGAGGTGGTTGAATAGGAGTCTAAACTTAGTGGTTCTCACAGGCAGGTGGAGGAGTTACTTTTGAGTGAGACTTCATCATCTACCTCAACAACTCCTTTAATGACAACCCTACAGAAGACAATCAAAGCTGTTGATGGAGGGGCTAATTTTGACCTAGCTATAGAAATAGTTCCACATTCTTCACTGCCAGAGCCTGATTTCATAGCCCATCCTTGTGGTTCAGTTAGCAATCCCACAAAATGTGAAAAGATACTATTGCCAAAGAATTCATTGGGAAACATGGTTAATGTTGTGGACACTCCCTCGTTAGGGATATAAGGAGTTTCATCATCTATAGATGAGATCACCGAAAGGGATATTTCTAGGGGAGCCTTGGAACCTTTAAAAGATTCAGAATCTGTGACTAAATTAATCATTGCAGATATGTCCTCATCTTTGGGAAGCTATGGTGAGGGATATGAAGGAAAAACATAAACTTATGGGCTAGTTATAGAGTTTTCTACAAAGGATGTTGGAGTAGTAAAGAAAGTAGTAGAAGATATGAATTTTGATAACAATAATGTTCTTGTAGGAACATTTAAGAGCCAAACATGCAGTGAAGATGGCATTAAATCATATTCAAAACTTAGAAATGTGAAGAATAAACAATTTGAATCAACAAGTGATAATGCTAGACAAAGCTGCAACAATAATTTTGTTAATTCTGTAATTGGAGAGAAGCAAGATCTTGGAAATGTTCTCCATCCTGAGCATGGGACTGTTTTATTTTTTGATTCGCCATCTTAGTTTTCAAGTTCACTTGATGTTGACATAAACAAAGAGCTGACTTATTTTTCCGATTCTGTCATTGGAAAATAAAAAGCTAGTTTGCATGTCGGGGAGAGAAAAATCAATGCATGAGAGTAGATTGGCATCTCAACTAGCTACACATGAAAATGGAACAATGATTGTTGATCAAAATCTGCTCAAAGACAAAAAGGGTGAAGTGTTAGTTGTATATGAGTAGTCAACAACAAATACAAGCAAGGTGTTTGAATGGGAATTACAATCAGAAGCTACATCAATCCTCCCTAAATTTGATATGGCTATTTTGGAGGAAAAAACAGGTCTTTTGTCTGGTAACAAAGTTGTTGACTACAAACAATCTTTACGTATATAGAAACAAGGTAGGGTTAACTGTGATAGTCCCCAAAGTACTTGGGGAAGGTTCCAAAAGTTTGCCAATGTGAAGGCAATTGACACTTAAGATAAGGAGTCGAAGTATCTACCACTAATAGTGATATTTGTGAAATGTCTCCTCAACCCGGAGTGTCATATTTTTGTTGGAAGTGAAGGCAAGCGAGATTTAGTAGCTATATTGATAGAAAAGGAGAATAAAAGTTCTTCCGATGTTTTGTGAAGAATAGTGTTGCAAATATTGGTGGTGTTGCCAAGGTAGTAGTTGTCGAAGCAGAAAAAAAGAAGGATTTTTCCGATGAGGAAAATGTTGCGACTCTCATGGGATTTATATAATATTTATAAGGTTCAAGAGGAGAAGGAGGAAGATGTGGAAACTTCCAGAACCATCTAAAATAGTAATCGATGTTGTCGAAGTAAGACTTCTTGAAAGAGCTTTGAGAAGCCAGATCCTGAAAGAAGTGGATGACGGAAGATGCGGTCGAGCTTTCAACTCTATGAATCAAGTGGCTATTTTTAGTTCTTGAATGTTCGGAAGACAAAAATACTCTAGATATTTTTGTTGACAATCGAATCCACTGGTCTACCAAATCATTTTTAAAATTTTCCGGACATTGTTAATTGTAAATTCCCGAAGCACTTGTGAGTCATGTAGGAGAAGGTGAGTGGATTAGCAAGAAGACTTGACGAGCAATTGAGTGGGAATTATCTGCTTGAATGTCATGGGAGAAATATGTCCGGTTGGATGATGATAGATGGGCCAGAAGCCCGGTGGATGATTTTGTTGATGGCTATGATATGCGGATGGATGCAGATCTTAGTGGTTCCTCTGCTTTGTGTTTCAACCTGGCCAAGGTTATAATATTGGATTTTCAAGAAATACTTGTGCAACACAAATGAGTATGAATGTAATCCTTCTGGAGGGCCTTATGTGCAAGCACCACTTCCACAAGTTGGACTAATGAGAAATAATTCTGATCCTAATGAGTGTGACATGCTTCGAGTTCGCGAAGGGTTTGATTCCTCCTCCGACCTTCTTGCCCACAATTCATATATCGAGAGAACCAATATGAAGTGGGCAGGTTTTACGTGAGGATCGGTTGAAAAAAAGACAAATTAAATCCATCCTTAATAAATTACGCCCCAAAACTTTGAGAAACTTTTGAATAGGTAGAGAAAGTGAACATTGAATTGGCATCATGTCTTCATGGTATAATATCTAAAATATTTGACAAAGCCTTAAAGGAGTTGTTTTTTTGTGAAATGTATGCAAATTTTTAGTTTTCAACTTGTTGTAGGAATACCGAGAATTTTATGAACATAATGAGAAGGTTGTTTTCAAAGCGAGTTCTTTTGAACAAATGTCGAGAATAATTTGAAAAAGATGAAAAGAGAAGAGCGGTAGAAAGCGAGAAGAGCATGGTGAAAAAAGGTTTTCGGCGAAAGAAAAATGGGAGAAGAAGGCACTTGCAACACGGCAGTGAATGCTAGGAAATATGAGGTTTATTGGTGAGATTTATAAAGGAAATATGCGGCCGAAAGAATTATGCATGCATGCATCGAAATTAATTGGTGAATTTCGGCATCTAGAGGAGAGAAAATGTTGAAGCTTTGTGCAAACCGATAAGCACCATTGGTCATATGATTGACCATTCAAAAGGCCAAAGAACATATTGATGCTTACTTCGATAGGATGATAAAAATGTCCAATAACCAAGGGCTTCCCTCTCTAAGTGTGGTTCATGTTGAAGGATCGATTGATTCGAGAGGACTAGATGGCAACGAAGGAAGAAAGTTGAGGGCATGCGTCTGGTCGATCGATAGTTGCAAAGAGTGTGGGTCGTAGAAAGTGCGGCAGGTGAAAGGCAATAAGGGATGGGTGAAAATCGGGAGGCTACGATAGGAGGTGTGAGTGGTCTCGGCGAAACCCCCGGGGGATGACAAATGCGATCGTCAGCGGGATCGCGTCTTCTTGATGTGTGTCGAGCCCCTCCATGTTGCATCATCCCCAATCGCCGAGCCATTTAGAAACCCTTGGCGAAAAAAATCTCGGATCGCCTTCCATCCTCATTCACATAATTCAATCATCAACATGACGGAGAGATGTTGTAATGTAAAGTCAACATTCCTATGTTATACCAAAATAATTTCTAGTTAACATTCCTATGTGATACTTGTGTAAAGGATTCTTTTATCGGCCATTAGATATAGCCAACTCAAAAGACACTTTTTGAGTTATCGGTATTGGTATATTAGTAAAATTGTGACTAATGCTCTCTTATTTGGTTCAAAATTGAACTGAATCCAAAACTCTAGCTACAAATTTTAAATTGTATATTTATTTTTAAAATTGCAATATGTTAAAACATGTTAACATGACCTACATTTTATTTTGTTTAAAATTATGCAAATTCATAACATATATATGTAAAGGGAGAAAAACCAAAAAAGGAAAAAAGAAGAACCTATGTTTTACATTTAAAACAAAAAATCCAATACTTATTCATATTAAGGTTAGATCCAAACAGAAAAGGTCAAAACATCTAGCCCCATTGGAAAATTTTCCACATAAAAAGACACCAAATGCTGAAACATGGATGTTGAGTGAGCTATTATCAAATGGCTGTCATATAAACCACAAAATTGAAATTTTGTGTTTTTCTTATTCAAGTTTGAGTTTATTTCAAGACTGCTACAGTCTATGGTCATGTAGAGATTATGAATTATAACTATATATAATTTTGATGTTTCTAGGTTGGAGGCTTGTACTATTCTCATTGGAGGATGCTACTATTAATGCGCCCAAGGCTCTTGAGTTACTTGATAGGATTCTCACAAAGCTGATTTGTTGAAGGGATATTCTTTATTCAATATATAGCAAGGGAAATCAAGGATGGAGGTACCTGTCCATGAAGCTTATTAGAAACGAGGGGATTTTGAGGTATTTCTCAAGAAGAAAATTTCAAAGGTAGTTTGCTCCATGATTTTAATGCACAGTCAATTTTGTGGTTTATTTGTGATCTCTCATGTTGAGCAAGTGAATGGTTGGTTAGTTTTTAGCTCCATGCTCACATTAGTTGGTTCTTGAAGCTCGAGCACTTTATAACAAAAATAGGCAAAGTCAAACAACACAAATGGTCCACTTCAGCTCTCTTTCATTTGCTAATATTATAATGAGATTTTATTAGAGCCTTTGTTTGTTTGTTTGTTTTGGTTAGAAAAAAGGGTTTCTCTTGGTTTTATGTGATTTTCAATTTATCGTATGTAGCATGTTGAGAAATGGGAAAGAATAACGGCAGCATTTATTTTACGAAATTGATCTTGAGAAGGAAAATTGCTTTGACATTGTTGATGTTAAGGTATATGTTGTATAAACTATTTATAGTCTAATTTATGTTATATTCTAGTGTTAATTGTCTTTCATTTCTTCTGTTGCATTGTATTTTCTTTTGTTTTCCAGAAAATGAAATCGGTGTTGATGGTAAGAAGCATGAATTGAAAAAAGAGGAGGAAAGCGATAACATTGAAGCGACAAATGCAAAAGAGGAAGGGCGAGTATGGTGATACCCTTAGAGACAATATCTCGCATAAGACACACATATAAGTACAGTGATCAAGTCTTTAAAGTTGAGTGAATTCACACAGCAATGTATGACAACACAACGATAATGTTTTGAAGTGATGAAACATCATTTCATGTGTAAATTGTAGTCCAACTAATATTAAGTTGGAAACTCATATTGTAATACTTAACATTTCATATAATATAATTTATGTGATTGAAATTATTTATAGTTGCACTTGATGTTGTTTATTATTGTAATTAAAATATGCGACTTTGTGTTTTCATATTAGATGAATATGCACATTGTATGCCATTTTTTAATTCATACAAATTAATTTATGTTGATTAATAATGAACACAAAAAAATGAATATAAGACTAAATTAGTCATTTATAATGATTATTAATGAAAGTAAATAGAAATGAATATAAACTACTAAATTAGTCGTTTATATAATGAATAAATAGCTCTTGAAATGATAAATTTGTGACTACAAATAATGACTAAATTTTGCATATAAATAGTAGTAGTAGCTAATTTCTGATATCTTATAACACGTTAAAAATTTAGTCATATTTCTTCAGTCATTAATTGGTTTCAAACAATGACTAAAATTTGCATATATATGACTATTAGTAGCTAATTTACAGTATCTTATAACATGACCAACATGTTGGTCATATTTCTTTGGTCATTAATTGGTTTTCTTGGGTGATCATATAGTAATATATTTTGTTGTATATTTGGTCATTAATTGTGACATTTAATGACCAAATCAAAGACCAAATCAATGATTAAATGAATTACTAAATCAATGACCAAATGAATGACTAAATCAGTGACAAATGAATGACCAAATGAAAGACCAAATGAATGACTAAATTAGGGACCAAATCAGTGACTAAATCAATGACCAAATATACAACTAGATTACAAAATTGAGATAACCAATTAATGACTACGCTAAAAACGACCAAAAGTTGGTCGCGTTATAAGATACTGTAAATTAGCTACTATTGGTCACCGACTGAAAAATAGTCATTTATATGAAAATTTTAGTTATTTTTTTAGTAACTAATTAGCCATTTTGTACTAGTGAAATAGGAGGTTACAAGATATATTTTTAGAATATGTTAAGGTCGAGCTCGAGCCACTTTCCATTTGTCTCCTGGTTTTCAGAAAGGTCTATGTAATGAATACCATGTGTTCCACTCTCCATCTATCTCTTGGCAAAATGGAGACTTGTAAATAATGGACCATGTCTATGGGAATCCAGAACGAACCACATGGTACTCATTGTGTAAACCTTCTAGAAAACCTTCCACATATTTTGGTGTGTTGGTATTCAATGCCTAAGTAGCTTCTCAAATATTACAAAATGATAATTAGAAACAAGAAGAGGGTGGAGAATTTATGTAAATCATGGGATACCCAAGGAAAACATAAAGCGTAGAAGTATGAAAAAACAAGGATGTAAGTTTTAAGATGATATGGAATGGAGGAGTTACATGGGAAAACAATGTGTTGGAAGCGTTTTGGAGAAGTTTGATGGAATCAAATTTTTCTCGCTTCCATTGTAAATGAAGAGATATGTATCTTGTGGAAGAGGAGGTGACTATAGGAGGCTTTAAGAATACAATATGAGGGAAGGCCATGAAAGAAGGCATGTCAAAGATAAAATTCAAGATTTTTACAATTTGAGTCATACTAATGGTTCATGGGGCAAGACCTAGGTTTGATGATTGATCAACTTCTCATAATGTTGGTTTAAAATGAAAGACACAAAATTAGATCATATTAGGTATATTCTTCAAAATTCACCCTAGCACATCGCTTTATGCAATTTTCCAAATTTTAGTTCAAGGGGGACCTCCAACAAACCCTATTAGGTGTGCTAATGGAATTGGAATATTTCCCAAGAAACCAATCAAGGTATAAGTGCAAATGACAATGGTATGACCTAAGGCAAAGACTCTCATGATATTATCTCCATGGTCACTTTTGTAGATGAATCACTTTGTGCATTGAGTTACCCATTCCTTGGCACTATGTATTTCCACATCTTTCTTACCTTTCCCTTGCATTCTTTCTTTTTATTTGCAATTCCCCCTTTGACGTATATGAAATTCATTGCATAGGGGTTGGCATAATTCAATTAATTCATTTATTTAGTTATGCATCCATTCAATGAGGACTTGGGGTGATGGCCTTAGAGCGAGGGGGTATAGTCTAAGCTTCTTTGACATTTTACTCATTAATATCCATTTCATTTTCATTCCAAATTTTGAAATTTATATCATGCTCATTATTTTTTTTTAATACAATTGCGTCAATGCATTTTTTAATTTTCTGAAGGAAATTTTCGCATTTGTATAAAATAATCACAAAACACTTACCTTCATTGTCAAATATTCAAGTAAAACTTGTATTCAATGATCTAAATAACGCCCCAAACAAATTGGTCAACCAAGCTATAAGAATAGCCCCTGGAACCTTGTCAATAAACAAAACTCAGAGGGGTGCTTTAATTCCATAAACAATTTAATGAAAATTAAAAAAGTGGCATGATTCTTATGGATGCTACATGAAATGAATGTGGAGGCACTTGGATAAAATAGGAGTTCAAATCATCACATTTTCAGCCAAAGCTTGTTTGTTCCCTAGCGACACCTACATCACACGATCACAATAGGACCATAATAGGTACAAAGGAACCCATAAAATAATTTCTCCACAGAACGAGTAGGGAATATTATTTGTGAACTAATCAAGTCTCCCTTATCGTGCGAGTTCATTGTGGGAAAATTATAAATTGAAATAAAACACAAGTGAGATCAATAGCAAGAAGGCGATTCATTAAATGGGTTTTGATGTGGGCGGTTTACAGCATAAGCAACCAGAACCTCAAGGAGACACAAGGATATTGGAATTTGCTCAATATTCTAGCCAACATAATGCAATTTTGGCAAGACAAGAATTTGAGTGGACTCTTCAATGAGACCATTAGAAGAAGTAGAGTAATTAGGTGGCCAATAAACACATCTTTAACAAGGGTAATGGTCAGCAAAGGGAAGAAACAATCTAGAATTTCAAAGATTCAAAGACTTTGAAGAAACACACAGACCAGAGGTTTCTTGGAAAAATAGGAAAGTGGACAAGCTCATGGTCCCAATAGGAACATTAACATAAATTCACTCATCATAACAAAAGAAACTACATGACCTCAAAATTCACATTAACAGACATTCTATCATCACTAAAAAAGCAGTTACATAACCTCCAACTCAATATTCAGTGTCTGTGTTAGCACATGGATTTGCATCCCTCTGAGCTAAAAAAATTGGACTTGAGTGATAATCCTATAGGAGACAATGGTGTAAAAAATCTCATTCTCTATTTCCAAAATATTTTTGAAAGGGATATACAATGGGTGATGTCAAGACAATAAAGGAAAATAAATCTGGAGTTTTCTCTGGTTTTGAATGTATTTGATTCAGCAATACCTCATCAATTTTCCTCCATGGATTTCAAATCTTCATGTATAACCTTTAAAATGTTAAACCCTATGCAATGGGAACCTGTTGTTTCTCTACAGGCCCCAAACTCCTATTATGAGGAACTATCAAAATACTACAAGTTCAAGGTGTCCACAAAGTCAAAAAGAGGTTGTGATGTTGTTGGGTCAATTTTCCACAACTGATCTAGAATGAAAGGTTCACATAGTTGCAACAAGTTGCAGTATGTCCTCTAATTAAAATTCTTTATGCCGTAGATGGTCAATCAGGTCTATGGTTTTTTTTTCTCTTGGCAGACTACAAAAAAATACACACAACCAAGCTGCCATAGTTCATGATAGAGGAATTCCACCATTGCTAGAACTTATTGACTCAAGAGATGGATCCCTTCAGCACAATGTTTCCTTTACAATATATGGTCTTGCAGATAATGAGGTTAATTTGCATGACATTGTGAAAAGTGGTTCCATTTAAAGATTACATAATGGATAATTGATTTCTCAACAATCAAAGGATTGTCTAGCAAAAAAAATCTAAAAGGGTTGGAAGAGAAAATTCATGGAAGGGTATTGAAGCATTTACTTTCTCTGATGCGTCTACTAGATAGAATTTTCTAAAGACGAATTGCTTTGTCCCTTGCCCATATTTGTTCTTGGAAATATATAAGGATGATCTTCATTGATTCCAATGGCTTGGATTTGCTATTGGGTCTTCTTGGGCAGAATGTAAACCCAAAGCACCAATGAGATGGTGTCTTTTCATTTCTTGCATTAGAAAAAAGGGCATGCCCATCTCCTATGGTGGTTGCACCAATTCCTCCTCCTCCTCAGGTATATGTGGGGAAACAATTTGTGAACAATGATACTTTATCAAATGATAATTTTATTATTGAAGGTAGAAGATTTTATTCTCATAGAATTTCACTTCTTGCATCAACAAATGCATTTCCTGCCATGTTTGATGGCGGCTACAAGGAAAAGGAGGCAAAATATATCAAAATCCAAAATACAAGTTGGAGAGTATTTGAACTAATGATGAGATTTCTCTACACAGGTATAGTAGAGATGATATTGGAAGTTGGACAGAATCTTCTTATGGATTCTGATGAGTATATGTTAGAAGGAATAAAGTGCTTGTGTGAAGAGTGTCTTGCTGAGGACCTTACTGTCGAGAATGTTGCTGATGTTTTTTAATCTAGTTGAGGCTCACCATGTAGTTTTATTGAAATATACTTTTCCTTTATTCATTTTAGAACATAATGAACAGATATGCACGGTACCTGGGTATTTAGTTTTGATTGAAATAATAACTCCAGCTATATTTGAGTATTCCTACATGATGTGATTAAGTACAACATAACTAAAGTTGGGCTCTAGACCCAAACGCATGAGACCCAGACCCAGCTAGGGCATTTCCAAAATAGCCACCATGATCAAATGGTTCAACATTATACATTGTTCCTTGATTAATATTTGAAATGGGGAAGCAAGAAGGTAATTTTGAAGCAAAAAATAGGAGTCATGTAACAATAATGTAATAGTGGTACTGAACAATATGTAATACAGTGCAACTTTTGAAAATTTCCAATTCCAAGATCCTCCATTCCCACCAATGCTTGCTGCTTGGAAAAATAGCATCCATCATCAATCAAAATGTCCCTCAAAACATATATTTTCTATTTTCAATCACTAATAACCTCATTCAACAAGTCTTCATAATTTTTGGGATACATTACATGAAAACTAACTAGTAATACTAATGTCTTAAATTTTGGACAAAAAATGTTCAATCTCTTCTTCATTTCAGAGTCAATAGTAGAGTCATTCACTTCCAAAATATTGAAAATATCCCCCTTTTGTAAGGTTAGTTTAGAGAATGACAAAAATATCAACAAACATAAAAAATAATCATGGATTTAGCCAATAAAATTCCATGACTTGGGGTACAGGAAATTAAAGTAAATTCATTTTCTCTGCAAGTTCTTCCAACCCAACTAACTATGTGTTGCACAAAGATTTGATGTTGCTACAACAATACTAGGCTAGGATCTTAATGCTAATTCTTGTGTCTTAGTTGACAGACCACTAACAACAAAGCAACTGGAGATGTCTGTAAATTTCGCAATCTTGTCTATCATACCGTGTACCTGAACAAAAAATTCCCTTTTTAGAGTGAAAATAAGGACTCGTATAGCCAAGATGTGTCTAGGAAAGTATAGTAATCTCTCCAATATAGGTAGAGTAATTGCAGTTGTCTTTCTAGATTTAGTAATGGCACTTCCAGTTAATTTCAAAGGTATGTATGCTAACTAAGATGGATTTGGATTTTTACAACCAAGGGATTTGCATGCCCTCAACATTAGACGTGAAGGATTTAAATTGACAAAGGATTTCTCACTAAAAGAAGCCCCTTCTATTGATGAAAAAAATCCAATACAGAATTTATTATCCCTTTCTAACTCTATGCCATTCGGTCCATTATTTTTCCCTTCCTTTAAAGGTTTTCACTCTTCAATTTCAAATATCTCATGGACAGAGGTTTCCTTTATTTTCTCTTGCATTTATTTTATGGTTGCATCATCAACACCCTTTACATCCTATAGAACCCTATTGTTAAAATCATGTTCGAACTTGTAATATTCTCCTTTGGTGGCTAGAAGCTGGTCCTATTCAACATTTGAGAGAACCTCTGTCATAGGGTCAGGCCATTGTTTGTAGGAGGACCAGAGCCCTCTTCTCTTCACCTAAATTTAATTACATCATCATGTATTGCTTGGCCCTTAGTCATCTTGAAGTGGATTGTACCAAAAACCGTGGGAGCAAAGGCATACTCATTGTCATTACTTCCACTTTTATATATGGTGCATTAGTGTCCACGTGTGTTTGAAGAATATTGCATGGTGTCTAAAAAAATAATTTAGATGGATCATGGTCATTCTGAGCTGCATTAATTTCTGGCACATGAAGATACAATTCTTTTTTTACCTATAAGTTTGTTGTTGTTGGTATTCTAACGTTTCAATAACATCGAACTTGCGATGAATTTTTGGTAACGTCAGGCTTGCGACAAACATTTGGTAACATCAGACTTGTGATGAAACTTTAGTAACATCAGTCTTGCGAAGAAAATTTGGTAATGTTGGACTTGTGACAGAATTTTGGTAAATTCAAACTTGCAATGAACTTTTGGTAATATTGGACTTGCGACGAACTTTTGGTAACGTTGGACTTGTGACAAAATTTTGTTAATGTTGGAAAAGTGATGAATGTTTTGTAATGTTAGAAGAGCGGAAAATTTTTGGTAACGTCGGAATTGTGACACTACCAAAAAAAGTGACGTATTTCTTGCTTGAAAGACCACAAATGCCCACAAATGTTCATTCACTAACACCTAAAATGAATGATAGACGAACCATAACTAGATTTAAGCTATAGGTTTTTCATGGGGAAGGATGATCCGCATCAAAGAAGTCAATTTTGAGGAATCTCTAGCCTGAGAAAATTAGATTAGTAGTTCCTTGACAAAAACATAATGTTTTACACAAAAACACAGAAATTTCGGCAAAAGACAATGCTAAGAGAGGAAGTACAATGCTAACTGTCGAAACGTAGTTCTAGAAAGGAAAAAAAAACACACCATTGAGATCAGTAATAAGATTTAACCGAATTTCTTCTGTTTTTTTCTTTTGGTGGGTTTCCTTTGTTTTTGAATTGTTTATCTAGTAGTAACCTTCATGAATTGATTACCAATCCTATATATCATGCCTCATTAATTTCGTGGTTGTTTAAAGGAGTAGCTGCTATGTCTTGTGATTAAGCCAATTATTTTTTATCATGTGTGTATGGTTTAGAGAAGGTAAGGGATATACAATCGAAGGTTCACAGTGTCACAATCTCTAACTATTATCAGTAGCCCAACAACTTCTCTATGATCAAACTCATCAGAAAAGTCACACATTCCCCGAAAAAAAAGAGTTTTATTTACGAAAGTGGGTCTTACTCCTTCTGGCCTTTGATTGCTTGATTTTTTTCCCTCTTTTATCCTCTATCTATTTGTTCCTATTTTCTTGAGATTACAATCAGAAAAACCATATCACTAACTAAAAACCTCCCTTCCACAAATAAAAGATTTTACTATTTGAAAAATAAATAAATCCTATCCTAAATTAATGATCTAATCTACTTGGCTTGATCTCCTCGCAGGGAGAACAAATTTTCCATTTTTATTCCTATTTAGTTTATAAATCAAAACAAACTAACTTATCACAATTAAATCTTAATAAAATATTAATAATCAATTTGATTTCACCTCTTGTCAGCCACAACATGTGAACACACAATCACATTTCTGGCTAAATCTAGATGCTCCTCCATCAGACTTCCGAGGAAGAAAAGTATTGTTCCAACATGTCTTCTGGATTTACTTAATATCTTTGTAACTCTATTGTTGTTATAGAACTGGAATCTTCATCCCCCTACCCCTTCCATTTTACTAAATACTGATAATATGTTTGGTTCCATGGCTTCTTTGCTACTCTTTTATCCAGAATGGATTCCACTTCCTTCTTTGTCATCTTTGGCATCTGCTCCTCCCTATTTGGAGTCTCAACCTTATCTTCTATTATTTCATCTTGTGTTTTTGTTTTTTCTTCCTTATATGGGTACAAATATGCAATGATAAAAAGAGGAGATATTCTAATTTCCTCTAGTAACTCAATCTCATAATAATTAGAGTAAAATTTCCTCAAAATTCTACATGGCCCTATATTCTTCATTTTCAACTTGTTATATGTCTTGACATGAAATCTTTCCTTTCTTAGGTAAACCATGACTAGATCATTGTTGGAGAGGTAAATCCCCTCTTTGGATAGAGGCGATCCCACTAGCCCAAGAGTGGTTCTAGCAACAAACAAAAAACGCTATAATATTGACTCTTAGTTACAAAAGACAAAGCTACGATGGATAGCCTACCTCAAGTCCTACATTGCTCTTGTCGAAGGAGAAGTGTTGCTTCCCATTCCTAGCTTGACAGATCACAATCCTTTCGCTCACCGAGTTCGGACACTTGTACATATGCAGAGAAAGATGACAACATACAATGTAATAATTCAAACATGTAACTATCAATCAGTAGGAAAAGTTCGAATCAAATTTCATTACACAAATAAGAAATAAAACAATAGAACGAATAATGTATTCGAGCATATATTTAAATACGAAAGAAAGATTACAACCAAGTTTCAACGTCGCGTTCTTCCTTCGGTAGGGCTTCCAGCAAAGCGTGTCTCACAAATCTTGTCGAGAATTTAGACAAGGTTCTCTCTCTTACGGGGTTCTCCTTAGCTCTGCTCTCAATAGTCGCTCAGCTATATTTTTCTTCCCAAATGTTTAGCTAGGTTTCAAATAGAGAGGGTAGGCTTTTATAGAGGGAGAAGGAGAGGTTAGGATCCCTATAATCATGGGGGAGAGTCCTATCTCTTAGGAAGGTTCCATGAGAGGTGGAAAACCACTTCCTAAATAGGGAGATCTGGAGCCAAACAACCCAACCTCTTTTTGATGATTCATTCTGAAGTTGTTAGAATCAAAATTCTACCTTTTATTTTAAAAAAAAATTCCCAAATAGGCTTAGCACAGGCAATACATAGGGAAAAAGTGCCAGGTGGCATGGTATTAGTGTAAATTTCTTAGGTCGGCATGAGTGATGAACTGACTGCTCGCGCCAATGCCCAAACATATGGTTTTAGTGATTTTCTGAGGAAATGTTCTTCAGGAGAATTCTTTCCCTTATCCAAAAGGATGCCATCAAGGTGCTTTTAGGACATTTTACTGTTCACAGGCCACAAGAATAGTCGTCCAATGTATGGGACAAGGGATTGCAGAGACGGTGAAAAAATTCTGTGTAACAGATGCCCCCTAAAGCATGAGGTCCGAGAGAGAGGGAGGGGTGAAATTATTTATGAGAACACATTCAACTGAAAACACTGCCGTCAGAAGACCTGCAAGTACAAATACAACTGATATCTCTTATACATGATATGTGGTATGGGCGTAGCTATCCATAATAAAGTGTACAAAAAACTGAGATTCAAGGTATGGACGTAGCCATCCAGCAAAATAAGAATCAACAAGTAGACTCAGGTATGGTCACATCCATCCAATCAAAAGAGTCATGTAATAAGTCATAATAATTCACAAAGAACCCGTAGCCTATATTTCATCAGACAAAATCTAGGGTCTTGCACTCCATCTTGACCTGAAAAAAGTACAAGTTTGAGCATGCAAATATGTGAGCTGAAGTCAAACATGAAAAACATTGTTTGATTACCAGTTAATGATGAAAACTATTAACATATGCAAGAGAAACCACCAATAATGATAATGGTTCTGAAGGTACAAGAGGTATAATCCATAGAATGTGAACAGTGATCTAGCATCGAACACCTGCAGAATCATATGTGAAGAACCTCTCATTGAGGCATCCAGGCTCCAAGGTACCTGAAGGGAGTCTCTAGATCAACTTCCTGGATAATGAGCTGGAGTTGAGAGGAAGGGACCTTGATCGAAGGTGGGCCATAATGTTTCCCACATCATCGATGCGAGACAGAGGAACATGATGTTTGTGAATCAAGACCAACAAAGAATCAGAGAGAGGTTGAAAACTGCAAAGGAAAACTTCTCTTGAACATATCAGCGGCACGACACTAGATTTGGCAGTATTTGACATCAAGAGATCTGAGGTCATGGTGACGTGGAAAAGAGCAGATGAGCAGTCAAAAGAGATTACCCAAACCCATGATAGCAAGTAGATAACGAGATGAGATGTCCCCAACCCGACACGAATGCAGACAAGTGCCATGTTCAAGAGCGACATACTGCCAGCACGACTATGATTTTGGTTCCATTTTCCCCCACCATTTCTGACTAGTACCCAAATTATTTTTGAAAACAAGCGTGAAGGGGATAGCATGTGCTTGTGCTGTAAGTTTTTCCTTCGGAAAAATCCAACCTAGTACATTTTACGAGCCCTAGAAAGGAGGAACTCGAGTAATTTCATTGTGACGAATTTCGATGTGATCAATTTTTAATGATTCTGACAAAGGAATAACTCGACATCTTTTCATATTTATAGAGTTTGAAAAGAAGGCAGAAAATAAAAATCCAGCTGTCCCTTTTTATAAATAGTTCCTCGGATCCGAAAAGGTAGAAAACTGTGTCTGAGAAAGCCTCCTAGTCGTGATAGGCTAGGGTATTCCCTTTTCATAAATAATCTATCCTAGCCCAAAAAAGGGGTAAACGTATACTGGGTCGATATTGCTTCACAACCAATTTAATGAGCTCAAAATGACAAGCGACTCGACAACCTTTTCAGTTTTAGAGAGTCAAAGAAGAGCTGAAAGTTGACTCCTCCTGGAGGAACACGTGGTATTAAGGGTAGCTACTAGTTTCGATGATGGTGGAATTGCTCAAAAAAAGTAAAGGTCAAGAGGTTGGCTAACAATACTACGCATCACGTCAGTTCCTTAGGAACGTGTAAAACAACCAAGTGAAGGAATATGATCGGCCAAGAAGATAGTGACGATGGAGTGAGAAAACCAAGGCTCATCTGGAAAAAATAGGATGATAAAATGGCAATCACAAGAGGTAAAATGGGAATGGTTTCATTTTTACACAAGATTGAAATAATAAAACTCTTCTTGAAGTTGGTTTCATTTTTACACAAGCTTGAAACAAAGATAAACTATGCTTGAAACCAGTTTCATTTTTACACAAGCTTGAAACAAAAACGAACTATGCTTGAAAAATTAAGCATGCCTCGAGCATGGTGACTCAATTCGAGGTACATGCCCCCCAAGCTTCAATCCATATGAACGATAGATGGAGTGAAGGTTCAAATTACGATATCAATAGAAAGAATTGACTTGAACAAGAATGTGTTTCATTGTTTTAATGCGGTTGACACATTAAAAGAACTATCCTCCTGACCTAATTCATTTTTTAACGAGGTTGACATAGAGAATGAACCATCCTCATGACATCTTGTTTCACTTTTTAGGGAGCTTGACACAAGGAAATGAACTATGCTCCGACCACCTTGTTTCATTTTTTTAAGGAGCCTGACACAAGAAAATGAACTCTGCTCTAAAGACCTTGTTTCATTTTTTAAGGAGTTTGACACAAGAAAACGAACTCTGCTCTGACCAAATTGTTTCATTTTTTAAGGAGCTTCACATAAGAAAAAGAACCCTGCTCTGACCAGAACTCATCATGATGAATAAGAAGTCATGGCTTCCAAGATTTATGCACCATATGGGAGAACAACATCCTAGAAATCAGGACCCAATGCCCCCAGCACACAACGCACAATGTCACTATCACTGATTGCGAGCACGGGATAGGTAGCCACACAATTACCTGTGCCGAGGAGTATAAAACCAACGGATAAAGACTGAGAAGGGATGATGGTGGACCAGATGTCATGCCAGGAGTAAATAATGAAAGTTGATCAATGGTCATGATTCGACCTTTGTGCGGAAAGTAGATCACACGAAAGAGGGAAGAGACAAATGCCCCCATGACATAATTATAGTCACGCCCCAAGAGTAAATTGAAATCTAAGGTGCCTGGAACAACCATCACATCTATATGGATGGTTTTCCCTCCCAAAGTAACAGTTTACTTCGAAAGGATCCCTAACATTTGACTGGTTCCTTTGTTAAAAGCCAACAGATTCTAGGTAATGGGCATAAGTGGTGGAGAACAAAAATCTTGCCAAGTAGTTGAAGATAGAATACTAACAGACGCACCTTCATCTATAATAGTGCTAGGATGACCAGATCAAAGTTTTGTACCATGATCTCGAAAGGAACATAAGATGGAAGGCGATATCCGTAAAATCGAATCCGATCAAAGGAAGCAACCAAAATACCTGGAGGGGATACCATCGAATTAAGATGGTTGTCCCCTGATGTTACCGGAGCAAGAGGAGAATCCTATGAGACATCCATCATGGGAGTAGGACGAGCAGTTTATTGGACTACAGGGATGGAAGAATCTTTCTCCAAGTTTGAATAATTTGATGAAACAAGAAGAACATGAGGGGGATGAGATCGACTCTAAGTGGAAAAGACCTGATGAACCACAAATGGGGTCAAATCGACCAATTATTCGACCAATGGTTGGTTGGGAATGGATCCGTGAATTTGAATTTCTGAGGGAGTGGGATCAAGCAAGGATGATGCTTGACTGATCGTGGAATCAACTAGCGGAGGACTTGAAGAAAGCTTCTGATAACCAGCTGGTAGGCAGGGTGTAGAAACATTGGATTTGTCTTACACTCTCTTTGCTTCATCCATATATGGACAAAGGTGAATGGGGTGACGCCCTTCACACAAATTAGAGGGATTGGTAATCTTGCCCTATTTTTTATGAGCCTTATCAGAGCTAGTCAAATATGTGCTAGCAATATGACTTCCAAAAGCCAAAGGCAGCGGTAGGTGGTTGTCAGACCATGCTTCAAGTACCTTGGGAATACCAGGGCAGTCTCGAAGAAAATGGTTACCTTTGCAGAGAATGCAAGGGAATTTGAATTTTCATGGAAGTTTGGATGATTCCACAAGGGGTTTCTGAAGCACAGTAGTTGCAGTCTTAGCCTCTCACTTTTCTGAATTTTTCCTCTTTGTCTTCTTCTTCTTCTTCTTCTTAGCCACCTGGTTACTGGAATCCAGAATTTCACCAGGCGAAGTAGAAGAGGAGGAAGAAGAAATGGGTGAAGAAGGGGAGAGGTCCACCTTAGAAGAAACATGATGTTGTTCAGGTGGAGGAGATGGCTATACGGTGGATGGAACACTCGGGACCACCAAGGTCGAGAATAACCATATAGGCATTCCAACAGTTAAACCAGGAAAGGACAACGTTGCCATATATGGAGCACCAACATTCCCAAAGGTAGGAAAAGGACCAGGATTCCCTTCGGAAAGGATTCCTGGGTTAGTGAACTCTGGAGACGTTTCCATTAGAAACAACTTTCAAAACAACACCCTAAGGAAAATAACTTTAACCAAGAATATTTCATGGGTAGTTAATTTTTAAACATTGAAACAAAACTCTATCGTTTCATATTTTAAGAGTCGAGAAATTGGAAAAAGATGACTCTATCACTTTCAAGTTGAAACAAGCATGGAAGGACAAGTGCTCTATGATATTTTCAAATTTATGGAGTTAGTAAGGATCGAAAATGATTGCTCAGGTAGTCTAGGTAGAAGGGTTTACCATGTTCCCGTGAACTGCCATATACACCTTGGTTATAAAATGAAAGAGAAATCAACCAAGGACTTGATGTACGTGCAGGTAGTCTCCCTGAATGTTGTGTTAGGTGTATCATGGTTACAAGGCAGCGGACTCGGCTTTCTATGGATAAAAGGATTGCAACCTAGAGGGGTCTCCCTTTATATACTCGAAGGTACGGGGAGCACAAGTCCATACTAGCACTGTCTGAAGCCAGATGGTGAGTGACAGCTGCTAGGTTTAAAGATGTCGGAACACGTCTCTAACTTAGACCACTAAATGTTCCGTTAGGTTTCAATGTTGCTTTAGGTTAACTGAATAAATTTTAAGTTGATCTTGTATTTATGTTTCAATTCCAAGGTCCAACCGAATGTTGAATCTCATGAATCCCTAAATGGAAGCTACATGCCATAAAATACCATTTTGTTCAATGAAAAACTATCTACGAGAGAGTTAAGAGCTTTTAAGTGATAGCAATAATATGAACATACGAAAACATCCAATACTAAATTTGATGCAAGCTAATGAAACTGAAAAGCTCTTTACTAGAATTATATAATGCTAGAAATGCGAAATATTTTCCAATTTTCACTATGCTAATCAAAATGCAAAAGATTTTTTTTTGTATTTTCCAATATATCAAAGAAAGTGCACTAAATGATATTAAAAATGAATCAAAACACCAATTCGAGAATGGTGAAGCGAGAGCTAAAAAAAAGCAATTTCACTCAACTCAAAGCAAGCAAAGCAAGACCTAAACCAATGACGAAATCCCCCAATTCAAAGAAATATCTCAAAAGAGACCCAAACAAGCCATGTAATATAGGCTTCGAGTGACAAGAGAAAAACTGAATGAAAGAGAGGACAATCACCCAATTAACGCAATCACTCAAATGGATCCAAGAAGACGAAAGAAGAAGAAATGAAGTTGACTGGGAAACCAAAGACCCGAAACTCCCATGGGAGGCTCAGCAGGTTGAAGCACCTAGAAAGAGAAATAAGAGAAGAGGAAAAACAAACGAAGGATAATGGCTATTCTCAGTAAAAAAACAAACACAAATCATTCAAAACAAGCGAAGAAAACACCCAGAGACACCAATATGGACCAAAAAATTCAAAATAGGGAAAACCATAGCAACTATAGGAGTTGGTGTGATTGTCTGGATGTAATCCACGCCAGACAAGAAATGGCGCGAGTGATAAACTGGCAATTAGAGCCAACTGGCGCGACTATCAGGCTAGAACCCACGCAAATCAAGCCAACCTTGGAAAGATGAAAGTTTTGGAAGAACATAGGTCAAATTGATCCTCTGGGGCTGAACAGGGATCTAAGACTCAGCAAAGATAATTAGAAAAGCTAGCTAACCAAGCAAAGACAAAGAAGATGACCTAAAGGATGAAAGATAAACTCACACTGATCCCTAGCAGAGTCGCCAATTTGTTGGAGAGGTAAATCCCCTCTGAGGATAGAGACGATCCCACTAGCCCAAGAGTGGGTCTAGCAACAAACAAAAGATGCTACGATATTGACTCTTAGTTACAAAAGAAAAAGCTATGATGGATAGCCTACCTCAAGTCCTACGCTGCCGTTGTCGAAGGAGAAGTGTTGCTTCCCATTCCTAGCTTGATAGATCACAATCCTTTCGCTCACCATGTTCGGACACCTATACATATGAAGATAAAGTCAACAACATACAACATAATAATTCAAACATGTAACTATCAATCAGTTGGAAAAGATCAAATCAAATTGCATTACACAAATAATCAATACAAAGATAGAACCAATAATGTAGTCAAGAATATATTAAAATATGAAAGAAATATTACAACCGAGTTCCAATGTCGCGTTCTTCCTTTGGCAAGGCTTCCAGCGAAGCGTGTCTCACAAAGCTTGTCAGGAATTTAGACAAGGCTCTCTCTCTTATGGGGTTCTCCTTAGCTCTGCTCTCAATAGTCACTCAGCTATATTCTTCTTTCCAAATGTTCAGCTAGGTTGCAAATAGAGAGGGTATGCTTTTATAGAGGGAGAAGGAGAGGTTAGGATCCCTATAATCATGGGGGAGAGTGCTATCTCTTAGGAAGGTTCCATGAGAGGTGGAAAACCACTTCCTAAATAGGAAGATCTGGAGCCAAACAACCCAACCTCTTTTTGATGATTCATTCTGAAGTTGTTAGAATCAAACTTCCACCTTTTATTTTTAAAAAAACATTCCCAAATAGGATTAGCGTGGGAAATACACAGGGACAGAGTGTTAGGTGGAACGGGATTAGTGGAAATTTCCCAGGTCGGCACAAATGATGCACTGGCTACTCACGCCAATGCCCAAACATATGTTTTTAGTGATTTTCTAAGGAAATGCTCTTTAGGAGAATTCTTTCCCTTATGAAAAAGGATGCCATCAACGTGTTTTCAGGACATTTTACTATTCATAGGTCACGTGAATAGTCTTCTAATGTACGGGATGAGGGACTGCAGGGACGGTGACAAAATTTTGTGTAACAATCGCCCACTTGAAATTATTTTTCTTTCCTATTCGTATCAACTCTTTGTTTTTATTTTATGTTTCTTTCCTGTAATATCTTTTTGGCATCTTCCTGTAGTTTCTGCATCTACTCTAAAAACTCTTCATCCTTTGTGCTCCTTTTCTCTTGTTTGCCAAAATTTCTAAGCTCATACACACCTCTTGGATGCATCCCAAAAACAATCTAAAATGGACTCATTCCGATACTCTGGTTAGGAGTATCGTTATAAAAAAAATTCAGCTTGAAAAAGCACCAAATCCCACTATTATTTATTTTTATAAACGTAGCTTCTTAAGATGTTTCCCAAGCTCCTTTTCACCACTTCAGTTTTCACATCCATCTAAGGATGATAGGCTGAACTAAAACTAAGGTTTGTACCTAGCTTCCTCCATAGAACCCTCCATAAATGTCCCACAAACTTAGTGTGTCTGTCTGAAACAGTACTTACAGGCAACCAATGTAATCTCACAAATTCTAATAAAAACAAAATTGCAGTGTGAGTTGCATAATTTTTTTTCTTACAGGCAATAAAATGAGCCATTTTTTAAAATATGTATACAACAACATAGATATAATCATGTCCTCTTTTATTTTTTGGTAAACGTAAAACAAAATCCATGTTGATCGCATCCCAATGCATGTTGGGTATGGGTAGTGGCTGATATAATCCAATATTTTGGCTCCTGCCCTTGGCATGTTGACAAACCCTCCATTTCTCAACAAACTTTTTGATGTCAGTTTGCATCTTTGGATAATAATAAAAATCACTTACTTGAGAAAATGTTTTATCCTACCCAAACTGTCCATATCAGCCACCACTGTGTTTTTATTTAATTAAATTTTCCCTCATGGAACATTTAGGAATACATAGCTTATTATTTTTTAATAGTAAACCTCTTTGTATAAGGTAATCCAACCACTTGCTTCTATTATGAGTTGCAGGATTTTGAAGAGCTACATATATTTCTTTAAATTATGCATCTTCTTTATACATGTCAATCATTTCTTCAGACTCCAAAATGTGAATTTTCAATTTCTGTACAATCAGATTTACTCTGCTCAAAGCATTAGCAGCTTTATTGGACTTACCATTGTGTGCTTGATTACAAAGGTAAAAATTTGCAAAAAATCCACCCACTTAGAATGCTTTTGGCTCAACTTTGGCTGATTATTTATAAACTGTAATGCATGATTATTGGAATACAACACAAATTCCTTTGGTAACAAGTAATGCCTCGATTTCTTCAGAGCCTGCACAATAGCATAGAATTATGTGTCATAGGATCAGTACTTCCGCTTTGCCTCATTCAAATTTTCACTGAACTAAGCTATCGGTCTCGGCTCTTGACTTAAAACAACTCCAGTTGCAACCCCACTAGCATCAGCCTCGACTTGGAAAACTTTCTCAAAATTCGGTAAAGACAAAATAGGTTTTTCTGTGATCTTCTTTTGTAACAAATTGAATTTTCGATCTACTACCTCTGTTCACTTAAATGGTTGGTTGATATCCATTATTTTTTCAACTATCGGTGCATATATCTGACTAAAACTTCTTATAAACTTCATATAAAAAATTGCAAAACCATGAAAACTTCTGACCTCAAATACGCTTCTTGGAGTTGACCAATTCATAATTTCTTGGATCTTTTCTGGGTCCATCTTCAAGCCTTCTTCCAAGACTACAATACCAAGTAGACAAGTTCTTTCTTCATGAAATTTCACTTCTTCAAATTTATCAGCAGTTTCACCTTTTGTAAAGTATTTAAAGCCAGCTTAAGATGCTCCAAATGGTCTTCCTTACTCTGACTGAAAATTAGACTGTCATCAAGATAAAATATCATGAATTTTCCAGCATACTCCTTTAATACCTCGCTCATTAGTCTCATAAATGTTCTCAGTGCATTAGTGAGCCCAAAAGGTGTCACTAACCACTCATACAACCCACTATTAGTCTTAAATGCAATCTTCCATTCATCTCCCCCTCTAATCCTTTTTTGATGATATCTACTCTTCAGATCTATTTTGGAAAAATACTTTGATTGACTCAAAAAATACATCAAATCATCTATAAGTGGTAAGGGAAACCTATACCTGATATTGATCTTATTTATAGCTCTAGAGTCAGTACACATACACCATTCACCTCCTTTCTTTAGACTGAGCACTACTGGTACTGCACACGAACTAAGGCTCTCTCTTATCATTCCTTATTCCAAAAACTCTTGAACCTGTCTTCTGACTTCTACATTCTCCCGAGGAGTTAATCTATATGCTGCTTTATTTGGTAAGATGACACCAGTATTAAATCTATGTGATGGCTAATACTTCTGATTGGCAGTAAGGTACTTGGTATTTCATCAACAATTATGTCAGCATAATCATCTAACAGATTTTTAATTTCCACAAGAAGATTTTCTATATTAGTAGAAGTCAAAATTACCTTGGGTTTGCCCACAACAACAAAATGTATTTCTTTTTCTTTCTTGACTTCTTGCAGCAATTATTTTCCACTGATCAGCATAACACTATTTCCAGCTGCTCCTTTTTCCCCTTCATCCTTTAAAGGAATCAAAATCTGCATCTTCCCATCATTCTCTAAGGTGTAGGTATTAATTTTTCCATCATGAATATATTTTATATCAAAATTATAGAGTCTTCCCAGAAATATATGGCACACATCCATTGGCATCACCTCACACAATATGGCATCTTTATATGTACCAATATGTATTTATACTTTTCACTATTCTGTTACTAAAATTTGATGTCATTTTTGTAGCCACAATACTTTGTAAGGAGTAGGGTGTTTTGTCTTAATCAACCCTAATTTCTCAACCTCTCTGTGGAAACAAGATTATCAATGCTTCCATTGTTAATAAAAACCTTGCAACATTTTTATTTAAACTTGCATACAATCATGAATAAGCTCTTCCTTCGAGTTGCCTCATTTTATTCCTTATTTGTCTTAAGAAATACTCTTTTTAGTAATAAAGAATCTCCTACCTCAAGTGATTCTTATTTTCCCATGACCAGAGAATTTTCTTCCTTTGCCTCAGCTACATTCACATTTTGCTGATTTTCGATTTTATTATGAGGACAGTCCCATGATCCATGTCCCCATTCTCCACATGTGTAACACTGAATTTCTATTCCTCGGCCTCTACCTCTGTGTGTAAATCTCCCTCTACCAAACTCTCCTCTTTGTAGCATTCTACTACTCGAACCTCCTGCTTCATTCTGAGAGTGCTGGAATCTTGATCTAGAAGCTCCTCTTCCTCTTACTGGACTTTTACCTCTATGCCTCTGACTTTGCTTCCTCAACATTTTGTCCTCTACCTTCAAGGTTGCTTGATAGGAAATTTCAATTGCCTTCAGACTCAGCAGACTGATTTCGTCTTGTATGTCATATCTCAAGCCATTGATATATCTGACTACCTTTTCTATGTCATCCTCTATATGTCTTTCTCTAATTCTCATCTTATAAAAATCCTTCATGTACTCTTTGAAAATCATCCTTTCTACCTCAAATTTTGTAACTGTTTCAAAAGATTCAACTAGTAATATTTCGGTATGAATTTACTTTTCAATGTACTCACCATTTTGTCCCACTTCTTAATCTTAGGATTTAATATTCTCTCTTTGGATTTTTGTAGTTCATCCCACCAGATAGCTGCATGGCCCTTCAATCTAGTAGCTTCAAATTTGACTTTATTTTTATCTTCGACTTATTCAAAGTCAAAATACTTATCTAACGAACTGACCATTTGAATTTCTTTTTATCTTCGACTTATTAAAATTTAAAATACTTATCTAACGAACTGATCCAATCCATCATCTCTTTCACATTTAGTTTCCCTTCATACAAAGATATTTCCACCTTTGGTATTCCACTTAATTTGGCCAACATTTTGAGAACTTTGTTGGCTTCAATTTATCCCTCTTCTCTTCCTCATAAGATTCCTCGGTAGCACTAGCATCCCCTTTATCAGGTGCTCTACTATGAGCAATTTCCATTGTCTCCATCCTTGTACGAAGGTGTCGAATCTTTTCTAGAAAAATTACATTGGCCACAGGTCTTCTCCAACCTATGTCATCTCCTCTCCTAGGTGGCATGTTTGTTGAAGTTCTAAGAGTAGAACTCAGTACCCAGCTTTCTCTAATGCAAATGATGTCATTCCTGCTTGAAAGACAAAAAATGCCTACAAATGTCGATTCACTAACACCTAAAATGAAGCACAGACAAATCATAACTAGATTTAAGCTATAGGTGTTTCATGGGGAAGGACGATCCACATCAAGGAAGTCGATTTTGAGGACTCTCTGGCTTAAGAAAATTATATTAGTAGGTCCCTGATAAAAACACAGTGTTTTACTTAAAAATGCAGCAATTTCGGAAAAATACGACGCTAAGAGAGGAAGTAAAATGTTAACAGTAAAAAAATAGTGCCAGAAAGGAAAAAAACGCAACATAAAGCTTAGAAATATGATTTAACTAAATTTATTCTGGATTTTTATTTTGGTGGGTTTCCTCCGTTGTTGAATTTTTGATTTGATAGTAACCTTCACGATTTGATTAACAATCTTGTAGATCATGCCTCATTAATTTCATGGTTGTTCATAGGATTAGCAGTTATGTCTTGTGATTGAGCCAGATTTTTTGATCTCGTGTGTATGGTTTAGAGAAGGTAAGGGATATACAATTGAAGGTTCACAGTGTCACAATGTCTAAATGTTATCAACATCCCAACAACTACTCTATGATCAAACACATTCCTTGAAAAAAAAAAAAATTTATTTATGAAAGTGGCTCTTATTGCATCTGGCCTTCAATGGCTTGATTTTTTTCCCTCTTTTCTTTAGATTACAATCATAAAAACCATATCACTAACTAACAGCCTCCTTCCACAAATGAAGGAGTTTACTATTTTTTTAAATCCTAACTTAATGATCTAATCTACTTGGCTTGATATCCTTGCAGGGAGAACCAATTTTCCATTTCTATTCCTATTTAGTTTAGAAATCAAAACAAACTAAATTATCACAATTAAAGCTTAGTAAAATATTAATAATCAAAAAAATTTCACCTCTTGTTAGCCAAAAAATGTTAACACACAATCAAATTGTTCACTAAATCTGGATTCTCTTGCATCAAAACCTCGGAATTAGTGTCACCCTTTTGACATTTAACTCAAGTGACAGACTTGCGACATGATTAGAAATAATGCTTTTCCCCACCTCAAAGTGTCTCTCTTGGGACACCTATGTGTCACAAGAGTGACATTTTTCCATTGTAAATTGGGCCAAATTTTCTACTGATGTGATTTCAAGGAAGCATAAACATTCAATTTGATGGTAAAATTGAGAAGAGAAATGACAACAAGCATACCACTGGAGTCCCAAAATTATAGTTGTAGCATGTCTTTGATATCATTGTAAAAATATGTACATAAGCTCCACATTTAGTTATCAACTATCCAACCTCTACAATGACTTCAGTTGGAGTACATATAGAAATATAGAGAATGTTCTATCACTATGGGTTGAAACTTGATGCAAAACACTTCGTTAATGCACCTAATGAGTCATTACCTAGTTTTTAGGGAAGTTAGAGACAATCCCCCCTATTTTAGCTATCAAGTAGGAGTACTTTTCTCTTTCATTAAATACAAGATACTTTAACAAGGAGGAACATTAGTATACTCATTAACTATGAAAACATCTCATGAGACAGTTTTAACCTTGATCCTTTTCGCTTTTTTACTTCCAGTTGTCCAGAAAAACCTATAACACAGAAGCGTAGCATGCTTAGGGAGAAGCGTAGTGTGCTAAGGAAACAACACAAAATGAGGTTTGAGGACTCTTTTGAGTATGTTTTCTTTATCCATTTGGTTAAATTAAAGTAGTTTTTGATAGCCTAGGATGTCTACTTATTGTTAGAAACTTCAACCATGAAAAAAAGCCTCTCCAGGGCTGCTAAAAATCAATTTTCCCAAAACTGCTCCATAAGCATAGCATGGGGTATGAAACAATGGAAGAAACATGTTTTTGAGCATGTTTTATGACTTTTACTTCAATCCTGTGCATTGATAAGGCCAAACAAGTACATATATGACATGTATTAACCAAAATATATCCAACCATGCAAGAAATTCATCATTTGGAGGTCCTGCTAAAAGCGTAGTGTGGGCGACGCTACACTTCTGTACATCCAAAATTGCCAAAATTTCCAAAAATATAAAAAAATATGAAAACTGCTCAAAATATGTTGAAACTTCATTATTATCATCCTTGAACTATGACCTAGACATATAGAGATGCCTCATCCAGAAAATCCAAGTTATCCCTCTTCTTTTGCTTCATTATGTTTTTCCTAAGCTTTTTCTTCATGTTTCTAACCTTGATTTTAGAAGTATTATTTCTGGTGCAGTAGTGTATTTCCATGTGCCTCTGTAGGTTGGTGTTTCTCTTGGCCTTATTCAAGAGCATATTCAAGTGTTCATTAACCATGCCAAGCCAAAACCCCTTTCCTTGTTCAATCTTAGCTGCAATCATATCATCAAAATCCTATTGACTAGTGATGGAGATGGTTCACATTCCTACTCTTTCTGCCTCTTGAGACCTCTTGTTCTTGGCCTCCTAGGTTTGATTGGAAAATTTCTATCCTAAATCTACTAGACATCAATGACAACCTTACCCTTACCATATTCCACCTCCAAATATGCCTTAGGTTTAGTGAGAAAAAGTTGATTTACTTGAAGCTTCTTGTTCTCCTGTTGAAGAAATGCTATCATGAAATTTTCCCTTAAAAGGTTGTCCTTGAGCTCTTTTATTTATGCTTCTTTCTCCTTTATAAAATTCTTGGGTGATTTATTTTCCTCATGCTCTGTTATGTATTCCATGTAATCCTCAAAGTGTGTCTTCTCATCCTCATGCAAGGGTGCATCATATTGGTGTTCTAAAGGAGAAAACACAATCCTTTTTCCTCTATTGTAAGTTTTGGTCACCTGTGTTCTAGGTGTATTTGCCATTAATGCCCTAGGTGATTGTGAAACTTGTTTATTGGAAGAGACAACCTCTTTTGGCTTTGGTGATGGTGACGGTGTACTTTGACTACTAGGTTAACTAGTAGCAGGTAAAATTGAAGTTGAGTAGATGAATGCTATCTAAGGCATGTTGATCTCTGAAAGTTGATGGAGAAAAAAACGAATTTGACCAAGCCATGGTGAAATAGGTTGGATTGAGGATCCTTTCCTTTTCATTTTACCTTCTCTGTCATCTTCATAATGCTTCTATATAAATAATGAGGTAGCTTTAGAGGTTTGATTGTTTTGAAGTGCATGAGAAGCCTTATATGATACTGATAAAGTCTTGAAAACCTCCCTTCATAGGTAGAGAACCTTGTGATAATTTTCATTAATGGAGCATACCTTTCAAGAAATTTTTCAAAGGGGAAATATATTTTGGAGCATATTTTTAGTGTTTCTTTAGAAAAACTTTTTAATTCTCAATGTCCAAATCCATCCTTTTGAACCAGATTTCTCCATGATTTGGAATACCTGTAGTTGTGGAAATGGGATCTTCTGAAATGGTGAATTATACCCCTACAAGGTTGGCCTTATCCTTCTTAAAAGTGGTGTAAAATAGGCTTGTCAATTTGGCATCAAAACCAGCTTCTTGGACCTTTTAAGAAAATCCTAGACAACCCATATCCTCAAAGGATTTCCTGATGAAAGGTGAGGTTGTGATTTCTTTGACATGTGTTGGCTCATACCTGGATACATTTACACACTTATTGTACTTTTTATTCTCATTGTCATTGTTTCTAGTTTCCATGGTTAAAACCCCAGTTGAGTGGGAAGGAAAGGGATAGGATATGACTATAAAAAAAGGGGATAAGGGACTGTCTTATTGAAGGAAAGGAATGAAGGAGTTAGGAGTGTGTAAATTTATGGGAAAATTTTAGGGGATAGGGATATATTTCAGGGAGTGTATAGAAGTTAAAACTCTTGAAAAAGTAACGGGAATGTGGAAAAATGTGGAAAACACGGTCCTAACCTAGAAAACTGTCCATGGAGTAACATAGGCTAGGGTTTATAGGGATTTAGGAAATGAAGGGGAACGAGTAAGGCAAGTGTTTTAGGGAAGTATGGGAGAAAAAAAATTATGGTTTTACCACTGATTTGAAACAAATTCTCATGTAAATTTAAAACACAATCAAAACCCTAGAAGAGGGAAATTAACTAAAAAATTTGAGAAGATAGATGCAAGAGAAGAGTGCCAACTGATACTTACTTGTCCAAGAGGTATTGGAATCTCTGAATTGTTGAGATGAAAACTTATATATGGTTTCTTTTCCTCCAATTAAAAAATGCACCAATGGATACCAGAAGTGTAGCATAGGAGGAAAATCTTAGCATAGGATGAAAAGCATAGTGTGGCTACCAAAAATTTAGGGTTCAATAGAATGGAGCAGATATTTGATGGATTTTGATATCTGGATGGTTGTGGAGAGTTTTAGAATATAGGAGAGCAGCTCTTGAAAACTTGGAAGGATGAAATGAACTCATGAAAAGCTTCATTTCCCTTAATAGCTCAAAAACTTTTATTTTGGCTTAATGACATCATATGTACTTGAGAGAATATCCTTTGAATGATTTTACATGTGGCATAACTTCTTTGCGAAGGAAATGTTTCCCTTTATTTTTTGACTTTCTAACTCCCTATTATGGTGACTTGTAATGATGAAACTGACTCTCAAATGTAATCCTAAACCATGACCTAGATGATGGTATATTAACTGATTCATGACCCTAAACACTTAAATGAAGACTTGACCGGGATGAGTGATGATGACCATGAGTGAATGGAGGGAGAAGAATTGACCTAAATAACAACCAGTGATCAAATTTTACTTGAAAACTCATTTGAAACTATAAAAAATTAACCAATTACTTTATGAAATAAACATGAAAGAGTGTATTTAATCATTGAAACCTTTAGACACTAACAAATTCAACTTGAGAATTCCTAAATATTTCATGGAAGTCACGTTTTCCATGCAATATCTACATCATAATGCCATAAACACATAACTGTCAGTGTATAAATAGATATAAAACTATATTAATTACCTTACCTTGTTGTGCCAAACATGTTTCCTTGTAACTGAACATATACATATATCATCTCTTAAAGAGTTCCAATCCCATGAAGAATCCAACCAAAACTAAAAACCAACTATTATACCTGTCAAATACATGTTCATGAATATAACACATATCCACATAGTGCCAGACTAAATCAAGGTTAAGAAGACTTCATGTATTCATGCAAAGCCCTCATTCATTTGGAACCGTGGTATCCAAACATAGTCAAAGGAATTCTTACTAATTCCTTTCTTTTACCTTTTACCTTAATGCATTTGACTCATATTATCTACTACCACATTACCTAGCTATTATTTATATAAAAAAATCAATTGTTTCCTTGTCACACTAATACCAAACATGTTTCCCTATAATTTTTCACACATGTAAGTCATATGTTCCAAATATCAAGACATTAGGTCTATTGATTTGAAATTAGTTTTTACCAAGACTAATATTCATCTCATAACCAACGGTCAACTCATAGTCATTAGCCACAATACTAAAATAAGAACCCACTTACACTCAAGTACATAGCAGTTGTCTCAACACGTAATGTGTTAGTACAACCATATTAAAACAACATCATTTCTTCATGCAATATTATAGACATTTACTCATATCAAGAAATTAGTCAAACATTAAAACAACCTATAAACATACCATGTTATATAAACCAACTAGACATCATAATCAAACTCATACATCAATGTATCTCAGGGGAGGCTATCACATCTAAACAATTCAGTCCATACTAGTATGACACAATATCACAAGTATGTCAACTTGTGCCTGAATACCATAAACATAACCATCTGCACAAGCCAATATATATTAAAATGATACAGATAACATCAGGACCTTAAATTCAATAACCATAATCATCATGATACATGTAACATCAAGACCTTAAATTAAATAGCCATAGTCATCATCTATGACCGCAATGCATATAACAACAAATTAACTACTAGTCATGACTATCTGACGCATGTGCGTATAACCACACTAATAAACTAGATTCTATCATGCATGTAGCCATAGAAATAATATAATGACATAGAGGTTCATAGCCAAAATGTATATAAAAATCATTAACCAACATACCTTAATAGTATAGAACATATACACATGTATGATGATCTTCTCTTACCCCGAAGTCTAGTGATGCAACCTCGTTCTAATAATTTTCTTATCCTACTCTACCTCAACTAGAATATCACCATCATAACATACTAACAATATCATAATGACAAAAACTACATAATGACCACCATGCTGCATGCCTGGCTTACCATGCATGCATAACCATAACCATGACAATCCATGCATAATTAACATATAGACACTGATATTTATAGAAAATGCATATACAGCTGATATGGTTTCATGACAAACACATACCAACATCAGCATCATCACATTCTACATGACAACACATGATATCAATAACCATCACCAAGCATACATAAAAAATCACATATACAACCTACATGCATGCATGACTGTAATATCCAAAATTGGGAGTAGACAGTAATATTAAGCACTATAGACTAAAAAATACATCAAGGTAAACACACCGTCAAAACACATAAATTGGAGCCAAGAATTATTGTTGAGAAATTTTATTTATTTTTTGGGAAGAGTACAATAGTGATTCCAAGAAAGGTAGCACAAGGGCCTGATCTAGGTAGGTTGAAGAAAAACTCTAAACCTGGACAAAAACTATGTTGAAATATGCTCAGGTGCGTGGCTCTCCCTTTGCGCTGCCAGTCTAGGGAAACTATTTTTGTTGGCTGACTTTGGACTGTAGTTTGGCCTAGCTCCCGTGGTCAGAAAATTCTAGGATTTTAACCCTGGCCTCTACTCAAATGACCCACAAAAACCTGCGAAGGGTTTCTAGAAATTTGATCCTGTAAAATGGCCCCTTTGGGCTTAGCACGCTGCTCTGCTAGGGAAAATTATCTGCTTGATGGAACTACTGGAAAATGCCTCCATATAACGACCAAATTCCCTGGTATTAAGTTGCTAGAATTCCCTCCAAATCCTTCGGCTGACTCCTCAACGTTCCCCCACTTCTGGTACTTCCTCTTGGCTATAGAAAACAAAGCATGAAAAGCATGATTTATGTAAATAAAGTAATAAGACTTAGCATAAATAAGCATATATGTGAAATATGGATAACTTAACATTCAACATCATGATTTTACAGAGAGAAAAAAAATTCTCAAAGACATACCGCAGGAGTCTCAACACTATGTCTGCAACATTGTCCTTGATTTCATTAGAAAAATCTTGTACAATAGCTCCACTAAAAATAACAACTATCCAACCTCTAAAAATACTTTAGTTGGACTACTTATAGAAAAATGTATTTCATTACATCTCATAGGGTCGAAATTCTATCCAAAAATCATCATAGTTACATTATATGAGTCACTTCCTAGAATCTAGGGAAGTTAGGAACTTATCCCTGAAATTTAGATAAGGACTAGGAGTGTGTGTCTCCTCCATTAAATTACATGTTTCCTTGTCATAGATGAAAAAATAAACTCAAACAAATTAATTTCCACCTCATGGGCCAAATATCATCTAATTTCTTGAGTTTTCTAGGCATGATAGTTTTCTGAGAGGAATCCTATGTAGAAAGGTCACCCCTGCAGTAGAAACATTGCACTAGTTTTGCAGAAGCATCACGCGATTTCAAGGTTGTTTTTTACCCACTTAGCTGCATCCAAATCCAAATATGAAAGTTTTGTTGCCTAGATCTGTGAGTCTAGTTTTGAAAAAACTTTGAATATTTGGAAAACACCCAGAAGAACGCCTCCAAAAATTGCTTTTCCCAAACTTACTCGAAAAATGGCTGCTCCAAAACAGTGGAAGAAGCATAGAAATGAGGCATTTTTTTGCATTTTTCTCCAAAACCAAAGCTTTTCATATAAAAAAAAAGTAAAAATATGGAATTTACTAGTCAAGATGCACCCAGCCATGTAGAAAAATATTTATTTGGAAGCTTTTAGAGAAAGCGTTGTGTCTCGGCGTGACACTTCTGTGGAGGCAAATTTTCCAGATTTGTGCAAAAATAATAAAAAATACAAAAAGTGCTCAAAATTGTCCAAAATTAGTTCTATAACACCTGTGAGAATGGGATAAATTTCCATGGATGCCTCAATATGAAGTTCTAAGTTTTTCTTCTCCTTAAGCTTCATTTGTGCTGATTTAAGCTTCTTTTTCACTTGTTCGAGCCAAATTTGTGAAGTTTGTTCCTCGCATAATAATGATTTCCCATATGTCTCTTGAGGTTATTTTTATTTTTATCTTTCTTCAAAAACTTCTCAAGGTTTCCATTAACCCTATCAAGCCAATACTCTCTGTCTTGATTGATTTCATCAAGCACCAACTCATCAAAAGTCTGCGAAGCTGATTTAGGAGTTGTTGTCTCCTTTTCTCTCTAAAGCGCCTTCTTGAGGCCTATTTTCATTGGTCTTATTATTTTTGTTCCAACCTCTACATCCTATAGCTTTTCATCATTTGCAATCCATTTTCCCTTGAATTTATCTGCATCTACATGTACCTTAGGTTTGTCTTAGCGGAGTAATTTCACCTTTAGTTGGATATTTTCTTGTTGTATGAATGTAATTTGAGAATTTTCAATTGATAAAATATCCCTTAACTCTGTTATTTCTTCATATTTCTCTTTAATGATATCCTCAAATGAATTATCATTCACATGCTCTGTTGTGTCAGCTTCTATGGGTTCTTGTTCATCATGGTGATGTAATGGTGACTCACCATCATGGCTAGGTGGCTGGTCCATTGTTTTTCTTTGTTCATGTATAGTTTCAGGTGCCAATACACTTTTGATGGCCTTGGGAGAAAAAACCATTCTCTTTCCCTTTTCATAGGTTTGAGTGATCTAAATCTGAGCCTTCCTTCTAGAAGATCCAACCTCCTTTGGATGTACTGATGTTGTGGTATGAATAATGAGTGGACTAGTAGCAGGAGCTCATGGTAATTTCTCCATAAAAACTTCTCAAGTCATGTTGTTTGTTGAGAGCTGGTGCATAACAATTGTGTTGGTGCGTTTACTGCAAAAGTGTACTAAAACACCAGTGCTTGATAGGAGTGATTTCTAACCTACAAGAAATGGTCACATGGAAAAAAGAGTTGTTAGATGGTTAGTGGAAACATACTAACATGTAGAAAAACTAGCTTATGGAACATAGCATGCTACAAACAAGAAGAGGAAAAAAAAACAATAACACATAAACACAAGATCAATCGATTCAATAATATGAATGGAGAATGAATCCCCTCTTATTAGCCACTAGTGATAAATAAGAGGTAGAACATTACACAATTGCAATTATTCCTTAGAGGTATAGAGCTCTACTACCCAAAGAAAGGAGGGATTTCCCCTTGAGCTAGTATGGAGGCCTCTCTGTTCTCCTCGAACGAGTGATTGGATGTCGGACACTTGGTGAACTCCTTTTGGATTGAAATGTTGGATGGCCAACAAATGAATCCCTTCACTCTTTTGCTGCTTGGACAACACGTTGTTGTTTTTTTCATGGGAAATCTGGCCAGCATAACAATGTGATCTCATTTTTTTCTTCTCATGGTGGAATTTTATATGAAAAAATAAAATTCTCTTCCCTCTCTTGTGTGCTCACTTGAGGTCTCAAGGTGGCTCTAGGCGGCTTTCTTTCGGCGACCTCAAGTGGAGAGTCTTTTCTTGAAGGGTGTCAAGTGGGCCTAGATGGTTACCTTCCGCAATACTTAGGATTGCATAGCTTATTGAGGGAAAGCAGCAGAGACCGGCACTACTATCATATAAAATTGCATGCTAATAACACTTTGCATGTGTCTTTTGTGCACAATTTGATAATTTTGCCTCTTAACCTTGAATATTTTTGAATTTTCGAGATTCTCTAATGTTTATCAACCCTGTAAATCCTTTTGCTTGACATTTAATGATGTCTTTTTCATGTCCGATTTTCCAGTGATAACAGTTGCCCCCTAATGTGTGGGGTCTAGGAAGAATTGTATAGCCGAAATACATTATAGTTTCTATTATGTATAACCTGTGTTGAGAGAGAGAGAGAGAGACCTGTGTGCAACCCAAGGTTGGAAACCCCTTACTGTGAGTAAAAGAGGGACCATGTTCTATTGGAAAGCTACAAGAGATAGAATAATACAATCAGTACAATGTTTCTACAAGGCTTGCATGTCCCATGCTCGTGATGCTTTGGCTAGTTAAAATCCTATCTAACATATAAAGGTTCTATATGTGTCACTGATATGGTAGTGATCTACTGATTTGGTTGATGACGATGATTGTTGACACTCTCAAGGGCATTTTTCTTTCACAATAGGTCAAATGTGGTGCCCACATGAATAATCTTGGTATGTCATATAAATTCATTTTGTGTTCATGGGTGTATGATTAGGACCTTCTCGTGTAATCATTACTAAAAGAGATGCTTATAATGGCATGGGTCTTCGACGAATTCAGACAAAGTGCAATGGTTTTGAAGTATGATACCATCTTGACATGAAATCTTGTGTTGTAGTATAATTTCAGGAGGATCGATGACATCTATGGGCAATACTGATTCCCATAGTACCATCTGAGGATACCCCTATTGAGGTGGGGATCCATCCAAGTTATTGCTTCCTTTTTGGAAAATGTTTGTTGAAGCCGATAAGAAGGAAGCCTCGACCGTTTGAGGGAAACACTGATGCAAGGGACCAGGGTATTTGATATGATAGGTTTAACATAGACATGATGGTGACAAATGGCTGAAAAATAATAATGGGAGTTCGGTGCCCCAAGGTCAGAGCTTGAAAAAGCAGCGTGGTAGCTGTCATAGTGATTTTAGATGAGGAAAACCCCAGAGTTAGTAGGACATCCAAGGTGGATATATTTGGTTATGGATGTCATGGTGGCTTTGCATGAAAGGTGTGAAGCTCTGAACAAGGGTTATTAGGGGTCGTTGCTATGGTAGAAAAATGGATGGATGGGTGGGGGATGTTATCCTAAAAAATTATTTGTACACTTGCCAAAAGAATAAAAAATGGGTTTGGATTGTAAAAAACATAGAGATGGGTGCCCCAAAAACAATGATCACTCACTGATGATGTGAGGAAGGTTTTTTTGCTGAGGGTGTGGGCCCCATTAGTTAGTCTTAGTGCGGGGATGATGAAGCGGATGGAAAATATCTCAGATGGGCTATCATTGGTGGAGGGATGGTAGGCCAAATGCGAGACGTGGTGGCACATGTTCGATTTGCTTGTAAAAATGGTATTCTGGGAGAGGGGTTTTATTTTGATATGGTAAAACTTGACTTGATGCATGGTGGATGAATTATCATGAAGTGCTTCCTGAATTGAGGTGAAATGTACATGGCGTCATATTTTTTTATGAAAGGTGTAATTTGAGTGATGGACGCCATGGAGGGGGAGGAGCTATCGACCAATGAGGATGCTTATCATATGCAAGGTGGGGAGACGATAAACATGGTCAGGTGTTTGAAACCTATGTTTGATTTCTTGTTGAGAAATGACGTCAGGATATGAAAATTTTCTCTGGGACTCTATCATGATGAGGGTAAAATGATACCCGCTCAAGAACCTTCGCTGCATGGGGTAATAGATGGTTTTCCATACTATATAATACCTACAACCAATACCCCAAGTGAAAGAATCTTTTCATTCAAATATATTGACAAAATGTGTTGAATGAAAAATTGATAAGAGAGGGAATACTTGTCAGAACCAAAAATAAATAAAAATACAGAGATGTGAATGTGTGAAGCCTCCTTTGGGCATTATGAGGTGTTGATCATAGTTTTGCTTTCAGTTTTGCAATTGGGGTTTCTAAGTTCTCGTTATGGTCCTTCAAAAAATTTGAAAAGGGCGATATATAGGCCAATATGGCTCATTTCAACTCATTTGTGTCATTTGAGTGTTGAGAGTTTGAGAGCTCAAAGCTTGCTGATGAGCCTATCTTGACATTACGGTCAGCTTGTGTACTAGGGATTTGCACCACTAGTGTCAAGTAGGCCCCAGAACATCCTGAATTTCAATTTTTTTAGTGTCTTAGCATTGTCTGTACATATTGGGTTTTTATAGAACCCTAGCCATTTTTGGCCTTGACCACACGGGTAATCAAGGTACAGGTGCGGAGACCTCTGCAAGAATTTGAGGATTTCCACGGAGATTTTTTTCTTGTAGGAATTTTTGCACATAGCTACCATGTATGTTTGAGATACAAACGCATGGTCAACATGCCTATTTGAGAAATAGGCACATCAAAAATCCAAGGTGAATTTTTTGAAAAGAAATTAGGAAATTTAAAAAAACATTATGTCACTAATGTGTTCCTATTTGGTGATAGGATGTTGTGGAGAGAGAGAGATTTCTAAGACTTGCATATGGTTATCGAACAAGATGCCAATGCCTATCAGCAACTTACTCAGTGGGGTCTTCTCAAGTTCCTTGAGAATGAACTCTTGAGGTCACAAGATCGATTGTTGCACTACCTGGTTTGTTGCTAGAACATGCGGCACAAAATGATGGTGTTGTGAGGGTATGATGTCCCTATCCATCCAGAGATGGATATATATTTCATGATCGGTCTGCTGCCTCAGGGTGAGGCACTCCCTCATCCACTCTCACCTAGGAGTGTAGCGCTTCAGCGCTAAGCATAGCATCATTGTGGTGGGGCACCCCTCTTGGAGGGGTGTATTCTTATATAATCAGTGGCTGAACTAGCCAAGCGATGTGCTCTGGCTATGATTGTGAGACTGACTGGGTCATCATCTCCGCATAGGGTGTCAAGGCCATAGATTGGTGTTCTGTGCCAGCTTTGGGCGAGGAATTTATTTGAATTTTCTTGTCAGTTCTATGACAGTATGGTGTCCTAGATAGCGAAGGACCGAGCAGGATCTAAGTTATTTACATATGCTAGCATAATTTGTAGCGTTATGTTTAAGAGAGTGGTCCTACTACAACCCGTGGTGGTCGTGCCTATGGGTTTTCATCGAGACCCTCATATGAGGCAATGGGCCCCAGTGATGCCTCATCATGGGGGGGGGGGGGGGGGTGAGGTGGCGCGTTATTTGAAGGCGACCACTGAGGCTTGTTTTTAGGCCAACCCTCATATTTTCCTCCAATTTCCATACTCTGAGATGGAATATCGGGGAGACTCAGATATGGGTCTTCCTGATGGGCACTCTTGGGGACTGACAAGTATATTTTTTTATATATTTTTTTTGCATTTGTTCAGTATTTATAATTTATACATGTATTGTGATGACACTAACATTGTTTTTGTTACTCTTGCAGATGTAGGAGAGGTGGGGCAGCCCACTGCTCGGTTGGTAGGACACCAACCCAACCGGAGGGTTAGACAAGCTCAGCCCCAAGCACGGGGGCAGGGGGGAGATCCAAGGTATCCCTAGGTTGGAGGACCTGGTGATGGAGTTGGCCCTTCCAAAGAGGGTAGTAGCTCTATTTATACTGACTATGCTGTGTTGATTGCTCAGGTTGAGGTGGTCGAGGAATGTATGGTGGAGATGGCAGAAAATATTGTTGCATCCGAGGCCCAAGCCAATCATTTAGTAGATTCTTGGGATAGAGTGGACAGGCTAACCTAGGGTATGCTGACCCATGGGTTTGTCAAATATCTAGATGATGTCTGGTTAGAGACATTGATGGCCTGAGAGAGGGGATATCATCCAACTTTGCGCGGTGTGGCAGCTTCAGTTTTGGCAGCTGCCCCAGTACTGGAACCAGGTGTAGCCGTGGGTTGAGGTGCCCCACTTGGCGGGGCTCAACCCTAGAAGCATTTTGTACATAGGGAAAGCACCATTATGAGAATGCTTCCCTTATTTTGATGACATGTGTATATGTATTTTTTGGTTGAACTGCGAGTCAAATACATGACTTGTTATTTATACTCACACATATTTTTTTGGTATATATGCGAGATGTATTTTTTTTGGCTCTTGATGATGTGTCCATGGTTTATATGTTTTAATAGATGTTGTGTATCACTGATGGATATCTATATTTTTATGTTTTTTGTTTTTATGTAAGTTGTTTTATATGAAATGCATTCCAATCTAGGATGTGGTTAGCTATGCGATCTACTGTCTGGTTTTTATTTCTTGGTACATGTGTGAATGTAATATGGTCAAATTGGTGGCTTAGTATTTTTGCATGTAACTATTTTCTAAACAATTGTGAATCTCGTACCTCAAATTATTGGTTTAACTATGAAACCACTAACAGGGAATGAAGGTAGATATGCAAGTGGTGGATTCCTTAACTGAAGGCATCGCTCATGAGCCCTATGATGGCATCATATTCTGCCTGATTTTTTGTAGTTGATCTGATGCATACTCCATTGGTGAAGAATGGAAATCTTTCAAGATGGCAGTGTGTAAATTTTGGGATCTTGTGTTCTATAGGAATCACGGCTTCGACCCCATACACTAAGTGGAAGGGTGCGAACCTCGTTGATGTTTTCACTTTCGTGTATTACACCCATAGGGCGGAGTAAATCATGTGGTTACAATTTTTTTGTGGTTATTCACCATCCGTTGTAAGAAAAAATTAAGTACTTTATTTACAAATCATACCTTTCTGTTGGATTGGGAGTAGTATGGTGAAGACAATTCATGTGTGAATCCAAGGTGATGAGATATCTCCTGGAAAACCTCATTTTCAAAGTGTCTTCCATGGTTAGAGACTAAATCTTTTGGAATGCCAAGCCAGGCAATAACATTGTTGAACAGAAACCGTGCAGTGGTTGTTGGGCCAAAAATAAGGTACGTTTTCATCCTACCTTTACATTGAATTATCATAAATTTTAGGAATTTTTCCTCACATTAATAGTAAATGAAAGGAGGATTAATGTAAAATCAGCACAAATGGACTAACGGTAAAAAGGATCTTTACACAACAAAAATTTGACTTATTGCATCTTTATTCATATGACAACAAAGCAGCTGAATCGATGATGACCAAAAGACAACTGACAGACAGATACTCATGAAATCAAAATGACCCCTAGGGACTGGTAGAAGATGGAAAGATAGATCCTCGTATGAAGAACTCAAATGATAGCCATGAGTAGCGGGCTGTCATTTGGAAAAGACCATTCCATTGAGTGAAATCGCCTTTAGAAATTCCAAAGAAGAATGAAAAAGGGGGAGCTAAATACGAATTATCTTCTATAATAGATGTATCAGGAAAAATATCTAGTTGTATTCATCTCTTAACCTTCAATTAATAAAGAATTTGTGTTTGGAATAGTCATTTCCTGAGTTTTTCATCGCGTTAGACTTATGGTGGTTTGGGCCCAGCCCTAGGAGTTTCTTCGCCAATCTCTGTGATGTACATTAATTAAATTTTTTATGTTTAGTTATCTCATGGGTTCTCTGAGATATCTTTCCACTTGTTAAATTATAAACCTATGATGTTGCAGTTTCCTGTTTCATTAAGATAGTTTATCGGTCATGCTTTCTAGCTTGTAGTAATTTTTTCATAGCTGTTAGATGATTTCATAATTTCTCAACACGTTTATATTCATTTCATGAGATTTACAATGACTATTGTTCAATGCTATACATCGCAATAATTATATATTTCCATCATTACTGTAAGGCTTGTTAACTGATGCAGAGAGATGTTATCTAGTTAGTTTGCAAAGAGAATTCCATTGCAAAATTAGATAAGAAGTTGTTGTTAAATTCATTAAAGTTGTTGTTCAATTAAGTTGGACTGTCGTTCAATTCATCAATGTGCTATTCAATCATAGGTTGCACTCACTGAGCTTATTTATAAAGAATAGTTAGTGGAATTTTATAATTCCATTTCTCTTTAAGTTTATTGAACTTCGAGAATTAGATAATCTTCTCCATGATAATATAGAGTAGTTGTTATAGATATCACTTGCATATATTGTTCTTACACTCTTGAAATAAGAAGACTTACCCTGGGTTGACAATTGAATGAGAAGCATAGAGGTTGGCTATAATAGTCACCTTTGTGAACCAACATTTTTTGCACCGTTACCGGGGAGAGTGTTTAAGAGTGATGTCCTTAATTTATTTTTCTTTGTTGGCGCAAAGAATTGGGTATTAAAAATGAGAGGTAAGGACCTGTGTATCAGTAAGAAAAATGCTTTCTCTCTAACCGACTTCTCAAAAATTGTGCAAATGCTAGTAGAATAGGTGCTCTTGTTTTATGACTAGGAAGAAAAGCATAGAAACAAATCAAAATCATCCACAAAAGTCTACGAAATGCAAAGGACCGGTGATCCTTGGTAGAACAAAATATATAGAGGAAATCATTAAGAAAGCTGAATCTGAGGCATTCATAGGACCTAGAGCCATTCCTATTCAAACTCCAACTGCACTCCCTCAGGCAGCAGCCTCAACATCTGCAGCCCACGCTGAGATTCACTGTGAAACAAAAGGGTCTGATCAAAGCCTTTATACCATTGAACACATAATTATTGACCCTTAGAGAGAGGGAGGTTTTTTGAAATTTACAAGAAGTGGAAGGAGAAACTAGCGGTGCAATACAAGTAGAAGCTTCAGAGCTTGAATCCCCCAAGAGAGTGTTCGAGATAGAGACACTCAGTATCCCAGATCGAGGAAGTGTTGTAAATATCCCTCCGCATTCACCACCAAATCACACTAATATTACTCCTCTGAAACAAGATATCCCCGAATATTACTGGCATATCTTTGATCAAATGGAAAATAATCAAAACCAGAATCAGAGATAGATATCAACATTCGAGTATCCCATTGTTGACCATGCTGCTAGTGCCCCTATGAAAGCCATTCCCTTACAAAACATATCCACCTTCCATGGGTTGACCTCAGAAGACCCTGATGCATTTCTATTTGAATTCGATGTCTTATGTAAGGGGTATGACTACACCACTGACCCACAGAAACTAAAATTGTTCCCCTCTACTTTGAACAGGACTGCATTACATTGGTTCATGGGACTCAGTGGAGGAACCATCAATAACTGGGAGCAAATGAAGAACACTTTTCTAAATAAATATCAAGATTATTTCTGAAATCGAGAATGAAAAGATGAAATCTTCAATATGTCTAAAAAATACAATGAGACATTAGAAGAATACATCGAACTATGCACTACAAGAAAAAAGGACATTGGTGAGGGTCATGCTTCTGACAGACCTTTAAGGTCTGTCACCAATGTCACATATGGTGACGGTCCTTAAAAAAGCGTCACTGTAGGTGTATATAGTGATGGACCTTTAAGGTTCATCACCAAAGCCATTTTCAATGACACTTTTGGTGAGGGTCGTTAAAGGCCCATCACTAATTCTCTCTTTGGTGACACTTCTAGTGACGAACTTTTAATGACCCTCACCAATGCTCTTTTTGTTACTTTTGGTGACGGTCAAAAAATTTTCATCACCAATGATCATTACATTGAGTTTTTGATGACGCTATATGCATGTTAATATTTTTTTTGCAAAAGATAATGATTTAGGGCCATTATTGTGGAGTATTTTTTATTATATTTCCAAGGCCATAGTGGTTATAATCAATCATTTTTTTAAGAAGTAATTAGTGTGTATCATTTCCCTCAAGAAATCACTAGTCGAATAGAGTTTTCCTATGAGTCAACACATGACTCATATCTATTAAGTTTATTATCTATCAAATTCCCTTTAGATAAAGTTCCACTAGTGTGTATAGGAAATATATTATTTAATACATAATCAAGCTCTGATAATTCTATTAATGAGAAATACCTAACACTCCTCAACAATTCAGGAACACCTTAAATTCATGCTTTGTCACACACTAACATTTCTTAGCACCTCGCATGTCTTGGAACATATTTGTACCTAGAAAATATTTTCATGACACTGACACCCAAGCACATGGTGGCATGCGCTAGCACAACATGGAACTCTCCTATTATGTGTTAGAATACATGTAGTCCCTAGCATGCCCTGGAACACCTTGGTTGAATGCATTGACATACATTAGCACTTGGCACACAATGTTGGGTATGTGTTATATTATTTCCACGACTAAGCACACGGGTAGTTCACGTCCATGGTTTTGTGCATGGTTTTGCACATGGTTTTTGGGTACGATGGTTTTCGGCCCCTGGTATTTTTGTAGATCCGGTCAAGGGAACTACAGTTATGTTATAATCCAGGGTTTATGGATTGGGGTTTATGTATGCTTCGACATGTATATATATGTGTTGTAACACTAAAAGGAATATAATGAAAAATTAAGCTGGTCATCCCGATTTGGGATCTAGGGGAAAATCTCTGTGTTTATCTGTTTTATGTTTTATGCTCTCTCTATTGTTTATTTTTTGTTATAAGATTCGTATGTAGATAATTTCTGTTCAGGGTTAAAACCTACATTTGGTATCAGAGCTATTTCAGCTTCAAGGGGACGCCTTTGCTACTGAGGGTTTTTAGTTTGGGCCTGAGGTAGACCCTGTTCAGTGGGAGATCTGCGGGATCGATTCTTTCGGTGAAAGAAGATGGCGAGCGGTGGAAAGATAGAGATCGAGAAATTTAATGGTCAGAGTTTTGAGTTGTGGAAGCTCAAGATGGAGGATCTGCTGGTGGATAAAGATTAGTGGATCGCGGTAGATCCAGGTACTAAACCAACGGGAATGTCAGATGAAGACTGGAAGAAACTGGATCGGAAGGCTAAGAGCACAATACGGTTGTGTGTCTCAGATTCAGTATTGTTGAATGTATCTGGGGAAGCTACGACGAAGAATTTGTGGGAAAAACTTGGGACTTTGTACCAATCTAAGTCTCCGGTGAATAAGTTGTTCCTGCGGAAAAAGCTGTATAACCTGAGGATGAAGGATGGAGACTCGGTGACAGAGCATCTGAACGCCTTCAATACTGTGGTAAGTCAGCTGTCATCTGTTGATATTAAAATCTCAGATGAAGATAAGTGCATCAATTTTTTGTGTTCTCTACCAGACTCATGGGACAGTCTGGTTATTGCAATAGGTAGCAATACAACTACCTTGAATTTTGATGACATTGTCTCAGCCTTGCTGTCGGAGGAAATGAGACGGAGAAATATGGAGGGTTAGAATGGAGATGCCTTATCTGTACGAGGAAGGTCCCAAAACAGAAACAAGAATAAGGTTTCGAGTGGGAGATCTAAATCTATAGGGAGATCTAAATCTCCTGGAAAGTTTGTAAAGGTGTGCTGGAAATGCGGAAAGGAAGGGCACTACAAAAAGGACTACAGATCTAAAGCTCCTGAGAAAGGAAAGGGATCTGATGATGCTCCTTTTGCAGAGGAAAAAACCACCTCGGATGAAGGTGGGGATGTGTATTTGGCTTCTTCTTCAAATACACATGTAGATCATGAGTCATGGTTGATTGAATCAGGTGCATCCTTTCACTTCACTCCCCATAGAGAGCGGTTCTGCAAGTATGAGAAATATGATGGTGATGTCTTCCTAGGGGATGATAGGAAGGCAAAAATCATTGGACATGGAAAGGTAAAGCTGAAGCTACAAGGTGGAAGGATTAGAACACTTCCTGGTGTTCTGCATATTCCTGCATTGGCTAGAAATCTGATTTCTGTAAGAAAGATGGATGATACAGGTGTAAAAACAGTGTTCGAGAAAGATGCCTACAAAATGGTTCGGGGAGCACTGGTATTAGTGCAGGGAGTTCAGACTGGAACTCTGTACAAGCTACAAGGTAGCATTATTATTGATGGGTGTAACAGTTTTGTGGTTCCTGAAAGTGGGACAGAAAGCCTAGCTGTTTTTGGAGAAAATACCATGCTATGGCATCAAAGGCTGGGACATATTGGAGAGAAGGGCCTTCGGATACTGCATAGAGATGGTATGGTAGAAGGTATGACTAATTTTTCTCTGGATTTCGAATTCTGTGAACATTGCGTATATGGGAAGAATAATCGGGTGAGTTTTCATTCTGGTGCTAAGAGGGAAAACAAGATATTAGAACTTGTGCACAGTGATGTGTTTGGGCCTGTGTTAGTTCCATCACTGGGAGAGTCTGTGTACTATGTTTCATTCATAGATGACTTATCAAGGAATACATGGAAATATTTCTTGAAGAAGAAATCTGAAGTCTTTGACAAATTTAAAGAATTTAAGGCTCTGGTGGAAAACCAGACAGAGAAAAAGATAAAGGCATTGAGGACAGATAATGGTGGGGAGTTCTGCAAGAAGGAATTTGAAGAGTTCTGTAAGAAGTGTGGTATAGCACGGCAGAAGACTACTCCATATACACCTCAGCAAAATGGAGTTGCAGAAAGAATGAATAGAACACTGATGGAAAAGGCAAGAAGCATGCTCAGTGGTACCGGGTTAGGACAAGAATTCTGGGCAGAGGCAGTGGAAACTGCATGTTACTTAGTTAACAGATCACCTTCATCGGCGTTGGAGGATAAGACCCCACATGAGGTATGGACTGGTAAGAAACCCTCTCTTTCACATCTAAGGGTATTTGGATGTGATGCATATGTACATGTTCCAAAGGAGAAAAGGACCAAGTTGGATAAAAAATCTGAAAAGTGCATCTTTATTGGGTATAAGGATGGTTTAAAGGGTTACAAGCTTTGGAATCCAGAAATAAGGAAGGTTGTGTACAGCCGAGATGTGGTGTTTAGAGAAGTGAAAGATGTTGTTAAACATGAAGTCCTACCAAAGGAACCTGAGAAGATAGATTTTGAGCTAAAGGAGGATGAATCAGACTCTACAACAGAAGAAGACTCAGAAGATGAAGAGCCACAAACTCCAGCTTTGAGAATATCAGTTCAGGAAAGAAGGAAACCATAAAGGTATAGTCCATCTACTTTCTATTTAGGTTTTGCCTTAACTATAACTGATGATGAACCTAGAACTGTCAGGGAGGCAGTAGATTCGAAGGATGGAAAACTCGAGAAGGAGGCCATGGTTGATGAAATGGCATCCTTGTACAAAAAAGATGCATGGGATCTGGTGGAGTTGCCGCACTGGAAGGAAGCCCATTGGAAGCAAATGGGTGTTTAAGAAGAAGATGAATGTAGAAGGCAAGGTGGAAAAATACAAAGCTCGGTTGGTAGCGAAAGGTTATTCCCAGGTGCCGGGAATTGATTTTGGTGATTTTTTTTCTCCTGTTGCCAAAGTTACTTCTATTAGATTACTTTTATCTATTGCTGCTGCATTTTATTTTGAGATAGAACAGATGGATGTGAAGACAACATTTCTTCACAGGGATCTAGAAGAGGAGATCTACATGAAGCAACTTGAAGGCTTTATGGTGAAGGGTAAGAAAGAACTGGTATGTAGGTTGAAGAAGTCTTTGTATGGGTTAAAACAATCACCAAGGATGTGGTATCAGAAATTTGATACCTATATACGGGGACTTGGCTTCACCAGAAGCAAGGAGGATCACTGTGTTTTTTTTAAATTAATTGGTGACCGTGTTATTTATTTGGTCTTGTATGTGGATGATATGTTGTTGATTGGAAATGACAAAGAAATTATCCAAGATTTGAAGACCCAACTATTCTCCAAATTCGACATGAAGGATCTTGGTGCTGCAAACTATATTTTGGGCATGGAAATTAAGAGAGATCGGGAAAAGAGGAAGCTATGGTTAAACCAGAGGAAGTATGTCGAGACTATATTGCAGAGGTTCAATATGCAGGATAGTAAACCGGTGAATGTTCCTATTCCTGTAGGTGTAAAGTTGTCTGTTGAACATTGTCCCAAGACACAAGAAGAAGAGGAGTATATGTCTCGTGTTCCATATGCAAGTGCAGTGGGTAGCCTGATGTATGCAATGGTCTGTACTAGACCAGACATTGCACATGCAGTGGGAGTATTGAGCAGGTTTATGTCAAACCCAGGGAAGGAGCATTGGACAGCAGTGAAGCGGGTTTTCAGATATTTACGTGGCACTAGTGATTATGGCTTGTGCTACCAGGGAAGACCAGGATTGGAAAGAATGTTGGAAATTCGTGGTTTTTTTGATGCAGACTGGGCTGGAGATCTGGACCAAAGAAGATCTACAAGTGGGTATGTGTTTAACCTATTTGGAGGCGTAGTCAGTTGGATGAGTAAAAGACAGTCTGTAGTGGCTCTTTCAACTACAGAGGCAGATTACATAGCAGCCACTCATGCAAGCAAGGAAGCAATTTGGTTGCAGAGATTGTGTTCAAGTATGGGGTTGGTACAGCAAGCTATAAGGATATACTGTGATATCCAAAGTTCAATTTTCTTGGCTAAGAACCCTGCTTATCTTTAAAAGAAAAAGCACATTGATGTTCAATTTCACTTTGTTAGAGATATGGTTGAGGCTAAAAGGGTGTTGTTGGTAAAGGTGGACACTTTGAAGAATGTTGCAGATGCATTAACAAAGTCTGTGAGCACTCATAAGCTCTCTTGGTGTAGAGAAACAATGGGTGTTGAAGAATTGGGCCAATGACTAAGCTCTCTTGTGACCCCCTGTGGAAAGAAAACAATAAGTGGGAGAATGTTGGGTATGTGTTATATTCTTTCCACGACTAAGTAGTCCACGTCCATGGTTTTGTGCATGGTTTTGCACATGGATTTGGGGTACGATGGTTTTTGGCCCCTGGTATTTTTGTAGATCCGGTCAATGGAACTACGGTTATGTTCTAATCCAGGGTTTATGGATTGGGGTTTATGTATGCTTTGGCATGTATATATATGTGTTGTAACACTAAAAGGAATATAATGAAAAATAAAGCTGGTCGTCCCGATTTGGGATCCAGGGGAAAATCTCGGTTTTTATCTGTTTTATGTTTTATGCTTTCTCTATTGTTTATTTTCTGTTATAATATTCGTGTGTAGATAATTTCTGTTCAGGGTTAAAACCTACACACAATGCCAGTTGGCATGCATTTGGACCTATTATTAGTGTGACTAGCATGCCCCTTTTGAAAAAGATAAAGTCCTCACTTATTAACCCTCTTATGTGTTCATTTCCTTACATTTTAGCTTGGTTCTTCATTTTTTTTCCTTGACACTTCTTGACACATATTGACATACCCTGGCACCCTGCACATCCTTAGCACCTAGCATGTATTGACATATCTTGCCACTATATGGAACATATAATTAGCACACCCTGGAAATCCCTAGCACACTTTGGCACTTCTTTACATGCCTTGTTATTCCCTAACATGCCTTACCAATGCTTAGCATACCTTGTCACTCCCTCCTTGGCATGATAGCTAGCACTCATTAACACTAGTCCCTAGCACACGTTCCTCATATTCATTAACTTCCATGAATTTTGACCTAGTGCTCCCTTAATTTTTTTTCCTATTACTCCTTAACATTCCTAAACATGCATTAGCACTCTCTAGCAGACCTTAGCAATCTTCAACATGCCATTCCACTTCATAGCATGCATAACAGTCCCTGACACATATTGGCGCTTGGCACATGTTGGTGCTTGGAAAGTCTTAGCATGTATGGAACACGTTGAGATGCCTTGGTATGATTTGGCATGGTTTAATATTAAATTTATTTTAGATCAATTTTTGGAAAGTAGATGAGAAGCAACAAAGGAAGACTTGGCACTTAGAATGCACTAAGACTTTGCACTTGGCACCTATTGGTGCCTAGTGTTGGTGTGCCTAGTATGCCCCTCTTAGAAAAGGTAAATTGATGACTAATTAACCCTCTTATGTGTTCATTTATTTTTAGCTTAACTTGTTTCTCCCTTTTGTTGCCTTGACAGTCGTTGGCATGCATCGACACACCCTTGCACATGTTGGCATGCCTTGTCAATTGGCACATATTATCATGTTTGACATGCCTTCGCACTATCTGGAACATCTTATCATTCCCTGGAATGCCTTGGCACTCATGTCCTCACAACTAGACTTTACATTTTTTCACGATTTGGGAACCCAATCAAGTCCCTGGCTACTGTAGTTCATGTGAAAACATTGGCCTGCTTCAACCCCAATAACTTGACCAATTGCACCTACTACAAGTAGATTGTGCCATGTTCACCTAAGAATTGCCTATAACTCATCTTATTCCACTCATGTCCAATCTCAACTTGTCCCACTTAACTATGTACTGAGACAAGTATCACATGATCTATCCATGGCCATAAAAAAACTAAGCAACATACCCTACACAGGAAATATTTCACATGTATGTTTAGTTCATATAAAAAATAGAACATTAACTGAGAGTTTGCAAGAACCAAAAGATTCACAAGGCACACAAGATATAAGCTGACACAAGCTGTGTGCCCCAAAAATTATACAAAACAATGTACAATATGAAATTATATAGAATATTTTAAAACATCAGCATGTAGCCAAAGTGTGCCCATCTCATATAAAAAAAATAACTAAAGGAAAAACAATGTTGTGCCTAGCACAAAGTGATCTCCCATTTTCTAAAACTGCTATGTCGAGTCCCTTATAACAACCGTAGGCTTGCCTCCTATGAATACTATTCTAAACTTCTCCTAACACACTTCATCCTTAGCACATTTGGATTTGCTAAGACTCCCTTGCACACACTCTTATTTGTTGCTTTCCATGCATTTTGACCTAGTTATCCCTTGATATGCCCCAACACTCCATAACACTCTAGTTCAACATGCATTGACATTGTCCGACATGTGTTAGTGTGCCTTTTAATTCCTTTGCATTCCCTGAACATCCATAGATATCATGCCCTCACAACTACCCTTACTTAATTTTCAACTTGGGAACCAAACCAATCCCTCGCTTGACTACAAGAGCTTGACCAAGTTATAGTTACTACAACTAGACTATATTGTTGAATTGTGTAGCTTGGGAGGTACTCCACAAGCCTAGTGAGATGGCTTTGTGTGAGTTTGGTCACAAAAGGCTTTGTGGGAATAAAATCAAAGAAAAGGGATTTTGGACCCAAGAAGGGGTTTAAAATCAAAAGGAAAATTAATATTTCCTAAGGTCTAAGTGGATAAAACCTGTAATTTCTAGAAGGTTTCTAAGAGGTCTAGGAAAAACTATTTAAGGAGTCCTTAGGATGGAGGAAATAACATCAAGTGAGAAGGAGCTCATTTGATAAGGGGGCGAAGAGACATGTAGTCATAAAGAGGCTATGATCATTATCATGTGTATCATTCATTAAGATGCCTCAATATCCTTTGGCATGGTTTAATATTAAAGTTATTTGAGATTAGTTATTGGAAAGTAGAAGAGAAGTAACAGAGGATGATTTGGCACTTAGAATTCACTAACACTTGGCACTTGAAACTCATTTCCACCTGGTGTTGGTATGCATAGAATGCCCCTCTTAGAAAATGTAAATTGATGACTTATTAACCCTACGATGTGTTCATTTCCTTGTATTTTAACTTGTTTCTCCTTTTTTTTCCTTGATAGTCCCTAGAATGTATTGTCACACCATTACAGATATTGGAATGCCTTAGCACTTGACACATATTACCATATTTTACATGCCTTTGAATTATCTTGCACATGTTAGAATTCAATAGCATGCCTTGGTAATCATGCCCTCACAAATATCCTTACATTTTTTCATGACTTGGGAACCCAATCAAGTCCTTAGCTACTCCAGTTCATGTGACATTGGTCTGCTTCAGCCGTAAAAACTTGATCAATTGCACCTATTATAAGTAGATTGTGCCTTGTTCACCTAAGAACTTCCTATACCTCATCTTAGGCCAGTCATGTCCAAGTTGAAATGTTCCCACTTAAGAACTTACCAAGACAATGATCACATCTAGCCATGGCCATAAAACAAGTAAGAAACATAGCTTACATAGGAAATATTTCACATGTATTTCTAGTTCATATAAATAGTAGAGAATTAACTGAGAGTTTGCTAGAACCACAAGATGCACAAGACACATAAGATATAGGTCGGCACAAGTCGAGTTCCCTAAAACTTATACATAACAATGTACAATATTGAATTGTCTAAAATAGTTTAAAACATGAGCATTTTGCCAAAGTGTGCCACATGTCATATAAAAAAAATCGATAAAGGAAAAATAGTGTTGTGCCCAACACAAAGTCTCCCTTTGTTTAAAATTGATTTGTCGAGCCTGTTTGCACTCTATAATTTAGAATATTGGAAAAAATAAACTATAAAGAACAACATCAAACCGCTTTGGAGTCCAGGACCTAGCCTTCGTAGACTCAAAGAGGGCTCTCTCTGTTTTACGATTTAAATCAATTTAACATGCTCGTTATACATACTGATATTAGGCTAGTTACGGTGATGGGGGTTGTTTGTTTGATTGATTGTATGGTTGGAAAGATAGGGCTACAGAAGCTATTCCATTGGGCGATGGAGTCAAAGGCTATAATTCCACATAAAAATCAAGAGAAAATCATAGGGCAAGCTAACTGTGCTAAATGGATTTTAAGAGCTATATGAATTATGAGGTGAACGAAATAGTAAGGTTTGGTAGTGACTAAAGAGATATTTAGAATTCTTTAATTAGACTTAAGTAAAAAACATTCAGATTGTAAATGAAGATAGAATTAAGGCGCTCTGACAGCGAATCTTAACATAAAATTTTTGATTTACAATTAGATGAGCAGATACACAGCAGAGAAAACAATGGAAACATTTAAACAAAGATGAAACACATCACCATTTTGACACAGCTCAAGAATCCTATAAACGATCTTTGATTATTAATGTCCAGCTCCAAAAATTAAAGTGCTTCAATGGTAGTTCTTGCAATACACGTGCTAAAATATCCAACCTTTTATAATGATAATTCTAGTGGTATTTAACTAGCAACTAAGTCGGTTTGTCTTAATCTATCCTGACAAACTTTCATTGATTAAAATTTAAGTAGAAAATGGACAAGTATGGTCATGCAAGGTTATGACAAGGTGAATATGTCAACCATAATTGGTTTTATTAATTTCTATTACCCTTCTTGAATTATAATTTGAACACAATTGGGCTTTTATAATTCCAAAAATACAAAGTGAGACAAAATTGATGTATGGCCCAGCCTTTCTTGCACCACCTTGGCTGGATCATTAACTCCAGTGCGGCACCGTTTGCTTTGTTGTCCTAATGTCATACTGTCTAGCACTATTTTGATGGAAAATGCTTTCTGAAATATATTTTCCTTGTTCACATCTAAGAACCATCATCAAGAAACAAATTCCTGAAAATCTTGGGATGTTTGTCATGCTGTCAAAAATGGGGGAAACTGCTGAAAATAGGGGTCAAATCAGACATTATTTTATCCCCAACGGTGATTCCTATGAAAAATATGAGATAGGTTATTATTCTTTGTCCTGTGCTGGTCAAAATCCTCTCTCTGATTTTTGAAATTCATCTCCAGCTCTCCACAATAATCGCCACAAAATAATGACCAGCATAGAAAAATGGAAATAAAAAAAATAGGGCTGAGAGATGGCTCTCGATTATCTCAACTGAAGACACATATGAAAAGTTTGAGAGTGGTATGTTTTCTTCAGCCCATGCTAAATAAAAACCTCTCTCATTTTGTCAAAATTCATTCTCATTTGCCCATAATCTTGCTCGAAAACAAACTGGTAAAAATGGCTAAAAATGGTTTTTCATTTGGGGAAAACGGTTTTGCAAGAGAAAAGTAGTATTTTGGACCCTTATGAAGTGGTAATTGGTAATAGAAAGGGGGGGGTGCTAATTCAAGAGAGAGTGACACATAAGGGGGTCCCTTTCTTGAAAATCATTCGTTCTGGACCCCCCCTGCAAGGATAAAGTAAGGATGGTAAAGGGGGGTCAGAATGAAACGTAGGCTGTTAGATTTAAAGATGATGGTGGTGCGATGAGGTGGAAAGCCTTTGCTTCTTGTCGGGTATTTTGGCCTTTTTATTCATGAAACGAGCTATAAACCTCGTAGTCCTGAATTGACCTATTATACATAGAAAACATAGTGACAACTCGTTCACCCAAACCTAAAATTCTGTAGAATCTAGTTATGAAGTGGCATTGCATCTGCGCACTTCGCAACCTCTACATTTTATTTTATAAAGAATACGATCAGCGATGCGATGCAATGGGGAGGTAAAATGGAGGGTAAATTACGTTGAGGGTAAGTGGGACTAGACTGCAATGCACATCGCAATTCATAGAATTTAGTTATAAGCGCAGAATATGTAAACTCTAAAATATGTGAAGGGCGATGAGCAAGGGAGGAGATGAGTGATGTGGCAGGGAAGATGTGGGACCAGATCGTAGGAGCACATTTCAATTCTTAATTTTTAGTTATAAGATACAGGGTTAACTCCTAAAATTTGTGAAGTGCGGAGAAGAGGGGCCCACTAGTAATTAGTACAGTGTTATGGATCGACAAAAGGTTTTTAAGCGGTCAGTGTTATGAAGTTTTATATGATATAACAATGTATTGCAATGGCTATGTAATGGGTTGGAGCTGCTGAGTTGGGGCTAACTTACCGCATCGCAAAATAAATAAAATATATTGCGGGTGCTCACAAGGTAAAACAATGCGATGCGATATCGCAAATCGATGATCGCATTATTTAAAGTTTAGTTCAAATGCAAAATATGTGAAGTCTGCGAAATGCGATGAGGGCCCCACTTTGATCGTGATCGGGGAATAAAAAGAAATGAAACGTTAAAGGTGGAAGGGTAAAGCAGAAAGGTGGAAGAAATGTAAGGTAATGTATATTTAAAAATGGAAGATGAAATGGAAGAGAAGCATGGCAGGGAATGGGTTTCAGAGCATGGGAGGATATGGAGGAAATGATACGTGGGCAGATAGGGTGAATGAAATGAAATGGAACGAGGGCATAAATGAAGTTTGATCCCCATCACACCTTGTCAGCAACAATTTTTCTCCTTTCCACTGAACTATAAGGTAAATTGATTCATTTGATGCTCTTTGACTGTCAGGGTCTCCCTTTCTTCTCTGAAAATAAATGATAGCCATAGAATATTATTTTCAGTATATGAAAAATCTAATTAGTGATCAGTCACCTTGTGATACTGTGAAATACATGAGTCTAATAGAGCCCCTTATCACAATCGTAGGCTAGCCTCTTACAAATCCTATTATGAACTTTTTCTAGCATGTCACTTCATCCTTGGCACACATGAATTCACTACCACTCCCTTGAACACACTCTTATTTGTTCATTGACATGCATTTTGACTTAGTTCTCCCTTGTGATAGCTTGACACTCCTTAACACTCCTCAACATGCATTGACATTTTCTAGCATGTGTTAGCACACCTTTTCATTCTTTGGCATTCCCTAACCCTTCCTAGTTATCATGCCCTCACAACTACCTTTACTTAAATTTCAACTTGGGAACCCACCCAAGTCCTTGCTTAACTATATTAGCTTGACCAAGTTATTATTACTACAACTAGACTATGTTGTTAAATTGTGTAGCTTGGGAGGTACTCTAAAAGCCTAGTGAGATGGGTTTGTGTGATTTTGATCACCAAAAAATGTCTTGTGGGAAAATAACCCAAGAGAAGGGGCTTTGGACCCAAGATGAGGTTTAAAATATAAAAGAAAATTAAATAGAAAAAATAATATTTCCTAAGGTCTAAGTGGATAAAATTTGTAAGTTCTAGATCATTCTGAAGAGGCCTAGCTAGGAAAAGTTATTTAAGGAGGCCTTTGTATGAAGGCAAGAACATAAAGTCAGAAGGAGCTCATTTTATCAAGGATGCTAGGAGAGATGTAGTCCTAAAGTAGGTCTAGTTAGAGGTTTGATTAAGGGTTGCTAAAGGGAGGCTGCTCTATTTCTAAATTTGCAGATATCGAGTTTAAAAACTTCGGGGAATGGCTGCTCATATGCAACATGTTATGAAAACAATATAAATTAGGGTGATTGGGAGATTTTTCTAGCCCTGTCTGTTAAGTTAAAATTTTCACTAGGTATCTGAATTTGAAGAGTTTTTCTTTAATTTCTTTGGCTCATGGATGTTTAAATGAAATATGGTATACAAACATAATAGAATTACGGTGATTGGGAGCTTTTTTTTAGCCATGTATTTTTAGATATAATTTGGTGTGCGTTTTAAAATTTATGGAATTTGGGTTTAGGAGCTTTGGTCATGGTGTTTAGATGAAATATTTTTGGAAAACAGGATGGAATGGGGGCAATTGGGAAATTTTTTCTAGAACCAATTGTTTAGGTAGAATTTGTAGAGCATCTCTCATTTTTGAAGTTTCTCTTTAACAGCTTTGGGCTATGGCCATTTAGATAAAATATTTAATGAGAATATACTAGAACTCATGTGATTGGGATATTTCCTAGCCCTGGATATTTAGATAAAATTTGGTGACTCCCTAAATATGCCTGGGCAACCTGCCTTGACTCGGTTAGAGAAGGGAGGGCTTTAGCCCAGATTTTGAGGGCCCTCTTCACTCTCAGTTTTTATTGCCACACAAAGAAGGGGGATCCATTGATAGGGTGTTTTGAGACTTCCTCACATATTCCTTGAATATTTGAAAGCCAAAATACCTTAGCACATTAGAACAAAAATATTCGTACTCTAAAAGACAAAAAAAGACAACAAACTAAAATAACAACTTTAACTCTAATCCAGACACACCATTCTTGGCAACATGATATCTAATGAAGATGATATGTATTAACTATTGGTATTAACTACACCTTATTTGGAGACATCATTTTTATTGTAGGGGTTGGTACCTTTCTATTGGATGTGGTTGGTGATGTGAAGACTACTTAACTTCTAGTAAAGATTCATACTAATTCTAACAAGCTTATGGATGCTTGTTTACAAAGGGAGACCCCTCTAAGCTCAACCCATTGGATTCTTTGTTTGTTCATGCTAATTATTGTTCTCAAATTTTCTTCTCCAAGTGGTTGAGACTATTTGCTTCATTTATTTTACATGGCCCAGTGAAAGAAGAAGAATGGAGATTGTCTCCACATCTTTTCCATTTCACTTAGTGACAAATGAAAAGAGTCAAATTCTATAGCCAATAGTCTAATAGCCTCTTGATACACCTTTAGTGAGCTATGCATAGCTCTCACCTATCACTGTATCTCAATGAAATGACATCTAAAATCTCTAATACACCATTATAAATGGAGTAGTTGTGAAGCTGTTGTTAAATGATTGCATCAAAATGTTCAAATCTCATGAATTTTGGGGTAGGGGGATATTTTGGTGTATTGAACGAGGCAAGGGGACACAAGGGTAGCATGGATGGGTATAAGTGAGATTTTTGAGCATGGTTTACTGAGATCTATAATCCTAACATTAGAGAATGAGAAGGAGCCTTAGGGCGTTATGGCATATGGGCTAGGGGACCTATAGGTGAGGCAATGAGAGAAATTGATAGGGGAACCCCCAATAGTTGTGACAAGGGGATTAGGGGACACATTATCACAACCCATACACACTTAACCCATAATCACTAAAGTACCTATCCCTTTAACCCCAAAGACACAATCCCTTAACCCCTACACCCATAACTCATAACAAATTAACCCCTTGACCCCTTAAACCCAAAGCTACTAACTCCTTAACCCATAACCCCTAGCTTAGAATCCTTGAACCCCATAAACCCTAATCCCATATCCTCTTAAACCTTGACCCTTAACCCATAACCCCAAACCCATAAACTCATTAAACCATAACCCCTTAACCCGCTGACACCTAAATATCATAACCCTTAGGAGCTTAACCTCTAAATCCTCTGGCATGTAAGCCCATGATGGTTAATTGTTAACCCCTAAATCCCTTAACCACTAAGCCATTAACCTCTAACCCTTAAACCCCCTATACCTTAAACCCCTAACCCCCAAACCCCACAATCCCTAACCCTTTACCCTTTACCCTTAACCCCTTGCTCCTAAACCCTTAAACCCCTTAACTCCCAGAACCCCTTATCCTTTCTCCCAAACCATATGTGATACAACACTAATATTCTTGGGCATACTATGATTTTTCCTACTAACCACTTAAAATACAACCTCTAAGAACTAGTAGGGTCCAAGGAAAAGAAATACAAGATCCCCAAATCCGATCTACATTTTATGGACAATCACCTTTCCCCCAAACGTCCTCCACATATTTTCCTTCGTGTATTGTAGTTTGAAAAATACATAGGATGCCACAAGTAATCCCAATCATACGACTCAACTTTCCTAATGACTGGGAGGCCTTAAAAATCAAACAACATCTTAAATTATACCTAAAATTACTAAAATTTCCTATCCCAAGTATGAAATTAGACTTTCAGGACAATTTAAATGAATAAGTGGAGGGTTCTGTCCTTTGAAGTAAAATATTAGGTTAACTTTCTAGACGAATACATGAAACTCATAGCACTTCTCTGAATTTTGGTGGGATTGTACCCACATTTCAAAGAGTCTACAGAAAAGTTAGATTTGAGATATATAGTTTGTACAATTTATGAAAACATGTCATATTTCAAGAAGATGCTTGAAGCTCTCTTGAAATCCTATAAATAAGGAAAATGTATCGCCATTTGGGCATTCGATTTTGTGTTGTTATTCTAAGCTCTCTCTCTCTCTCTCTCTCTCTCTCTCTCTAAAGCTTTGTGTCATTATGGCATTAGGCCGAGTTCAAAAAGCCTACACATGTGCATTTTGATGCATATGTGAACCCAATGTGGCGAGACTCCTAGGGAGTATTGGGTTTTCCAAAGACTTTGTTAAGGTCGATCCACACCTCTGAGCGAAGTCTATGATATGTAAATGGTATGAGAGTCAAATTTGTGTAAATACTGTATTGTAATAGGCAAAGTCTACAACGAGCCAAGAAACCTTCAACCTTTGAACACTGACATTGGAGCCAAATGTTGCACCTCATCCTGCCATTACACCACATATGATTAATCTCTTGTAATTTTGTGAGTAACACAGATTAAGAGTGCAGAGGGGGTTTGTCACATGACATCCCTCCCTTTCATGTCTGACGCATGTAGTCTACAAAAAATAAAAAATGTTTCACACTATAGCACAATGTGGAACATGCTTACTATGACAAGGTTGTTTTATGGTGGATTTTTTGGAATGAATAAACATTACAAAACCAAGAGTGAAGTGCACACTAGCTTCTGTTTTCATTGATATTTGTTTTGATATGAAATCATTTCACGATTGATAGCTAACTTCTCCTACTTCTCTTATGTTTTTGGTATTTGACTTTGCATATTTCCTAATATCATGGATAACACTCTAAAATTCACCCATATTTCTACTTAACAAGATTATAATGTCAAAATTTGCATCAATCCAATAATAAAAATTAAAATACCATGACACGAAACGTTACCATACTAAATATAGCACTACAAAGCTTTAGACTAACTCAAGAAATAACAATACTCGAAACTGCCAGTACAATTGCTTGAGATAATGCAATCACTTCAGCATTCAAGAACCATTATAATAGAACTATATGATGCCAAATGTGTTAGGGTCCTATGATTTTTCTGATTGGCAAGCCAAATGACAGTGTAACATCAAACCAGTCTTTGGAGCCCAAGGACCTAGCCTTCCTGGACTCAGAGAGGGCTCTCTCTATTTGTGTAAGGCATATCTGTGTGTTTGCTTATTATGTTCTAATTTTAGGCTATTTATGAAGTGGGTTTTTTGGTTTTGGTTTTTAGGTTGTGAGGGATGAACTGATCAAAGACATAAGATAGGTAAAAATATGTTAGATCAACTGGGCTATGGGGTCAAAAAGGTCAAGAAAGCTTTCAGATGGTGATACAACGTTGTTGAAAGGTCGATTTTATTCGAGGTAAAATGGATCTTTGGGAAAAATGGAGTGAGATGGACATAAAGTTTGTAAATAACAAAGGATTTCAAACACAAATAGTTTAATAGCTGACATAAACATGGTAGGGCAAACCATTAATCATGAGAAATGTAACTCTAAGCTAATCAATGCATAGAAATAAACATTCAAGCCATGCATAGATATATATAACTCTCTAACTTTAGGAAATGGCTATAAAAATTTGGGGAAATACATTTAAGACAAAAAAAAAACTCAAAACACTATGTCGGAATGCCTAAACATGGTACCTTAAGCCATTGGGCACTTTGAAAACAAGATTGCATAGTCTTAGGCAAAGGGCAAGATCAGAACAAGACCTCCTTGGTTCAAAAAATGACAATCTAATCAATCAAAGACGAGTTTCATAGGTGGAAATATGGCTAGCCATGAGTAAGCAGGGCATACAGTAAATCATACTTAGCATGCATAAAACCATGAATGAAACAAGAAAACAATATTCTTAAGTTATTAAAGAGCAATCAAGAATTCTTTAATGTGACTAAGAATGAAGAAAACATGGAAGCTTTGAAGAAACAGGAAATTTGAGGTGCCTCCAAGGGCATGTCTCAAATTTGTTCTCTATTGTCCTATAGCAAGCAAGAACATGGATTTATGAATGAAAACTAAGAAATAAAATAGAGATAGAGACACTGTACCATTCTACCAAGTCATGGAATCCAACAACAATCCTCTTTCATCATCCAAGAACATCCAAGAAACTATCCAAAAGCATGAGACAAGTATTTCTTCCAAAGCTTATATGACCATATATTGCTTCTATTCATCAATTTCAGCCTTGTTTACAATGAAATCCTTTGGAATATATAGGCCAAAGTGAGGAAAACCTGTTAATTCAACCTACAATCTCATTGGCTCCTCACAAATATCTAAACTTGTCCTTGAGGCTTTGCAAAGCCCTAGGCACAAAATATCTAATAAATATCTCAAAAATGTCTAAAAAATGGAAATATATTGACTTTTCATAACTTATCATGTACAAAAATAGCTAAACGCACATGAAGAGGAGTCACTTTTGAAAGGTTCAATTTTCACAAGAGTACTCAAAAAATACATCAGCAAAAGGTCGCCTGACTTGCCGGCAACTTTTGGAGGCCTTCCCGATGTCGAAACAAGGCTCATGATGGCTTGTTGGAAAGCTCTGAGTGTCTTCTTTCTAAAAAAGTTTATTTTTATCCCAAATGACCATTGGAAGTCCTCCAAAAACAAACTTGTGTGTAAAAAAGCAGAAAATAGGCCTTGCTGATAAATGGGGCAGAGTGTAGAAAAAGCGAGTGTTTTTCGCCATTTTGGGGGAACAAAAGATCTTCAATTGTTCTGAAAATCGCTGAGTATGTGCCCTTGAAATTATGGCATCCAATGATACCATTTTCATCTTTTTATGATGCCTCAAAATGAAATGGCGATGCCCATGAGTTTTGGCCAAAAACCCAAAAATGACAAAAAACCAAAACATGTTGAATTTCACCCAAACTTGGCGAGCATGAACCTCAAGGGTTTTAAGAAACATGTTGTGAAGCAGAGGCCAAAATTTGGAGCCTTGAGGTGTCTTTCCTCAATATTTGTGTTGGGCGCTTCCCTTTAGCCTCCTTGAGTTTTTCCTGAGAAACCTTCAATTTCCACTGGGCAAACTGATTGAGCTTTTTATAATGCCCGGTCATCCTCCGTTAAAGGTCCAAGTCTCTATTTTCCTTCTCCAATTTTTTCTCCAAGTGATCATTAACTCTCTCAAGCCATGCTTCCCAATTTTTCTCTATCTCTTGTTCGAACAATGCAGTGAGAGGGGTAGATTGGAGAAGGGCATCTTCTTCTTCCTTTTGTTTCTCAAGGGCCTTTTTGAGCCCCATGGTTCTTGGCCTCTTTCGCCTGGGCTGATCTTCACCTTCGCTTTCATCAAACTCACCCATGAGTTCTTCCAATCTCACTTGTGCTTTGGAGGCCTCCTTTTTGTATTTGATGGCCCGTGTCTCATATACAGCCATATGGACACTCATCTGCTTGTTTTGAACTTGCAAAAAGTGATCGAAGTTCCTAGCCCTATCAAGATCAGTCCTCAAAGCATCAATTTGGCTTTCTCTATGGATCAAGAGATTTTATAAGATCCGGGCTTCATTATCACTATCATCACTTTGGATTTGGATGATTTCAAATTCCATTTCTTGTTCATGACTGCTTTCTTCCTTGTCCTTCCCTTTGTTTTGGGTGGCTCTTTTAGTCTTCTTCCTCTTGGGTAATTCGATCATGGGCTTCTTGGGAAATTTTCCCTTGCTTTGGAGGGCCCTAGTCACGTTTGGAGTTACAACTCTAGGCACCCTTTTCCTTGATGTCTGGGGCTTGGAAAATTTCAAAGAAGACAGCATGGCCCCTTGCCTAAGAGAGGAAGCTAGCACATGCTCCATGGGCTCTTTACCCTTGTCATTTAGCTCCTCATTTTTGCCACTATATTGGATTTCTTCATGGATGCCTTGGTTGTCCTTTTGCATTTCCTTTTGAGGGTTGTCCTCGTCACTGTGTTGCACCTGTTTATCATGCTTACCCTCTTCTTCATGAGGTTGTTGTTCCTTATCATGAGGCTGTTGTTCATCATGTTTTGGCTGCCCCTCTTCATCATTATGAGGTTGTTGTTCATCATGCTGTGGCTTCCTCTGTTCATCATGAGACTTCTCATCCTCACTATGCTGCACATCTTCATGTTGTTGCCCTTCATCATCTTTAGGAGTCTGTTGTTTTGCCTCACTATGATGCTTCTCATCATCATCTTCCTCATCATCCCCTTGCTGCCCTGTTTCATCCTGCTGCTGCTCATCATCACTTCCCTCTTCTTGCTCATGCTCTTCTTCCTCATCATGGTCATGCTCTTCTCCCTCTTCAGGCTATTTTGTTTGTTCTATGGTAGACTTGAGCCTCTTGGGAACATGTTTGCTAGAAGAAGGCGAAGGATGGTGAGTAGGAGGTGTAGGAGATGTATGAACTGGAGGGACAGTGGAGAAATCCAGATGGGTGATGAAAGTATCCCAAGAGACCTCCCTCTTCTCAAGTTGATGAAGAATGATGACTTTAATGAGGGAGTGATGGAAGAGGCAGGCTTTCTGCTGTGAGGGAGGTTTTTTCTGAATAGTGGAGGCCATTTTCTCAATGCTTCTATGTAAGAAGAAAGGAAGATTTAGCAATTTGGTCCTTGTGAAATGCATGAGAAATCGAATGTGATAGGCATAGACTCGAGAGAATCTTCCCTCACAAGTGAAGTATTTCATGATGATCTTCATGAGGGGGGCGTAGCTAGTCAAAATATATGAGAAGGAGAAAATGGAAGGACATGAATCTCTATGCTGAGGCTTTAGAAAGGGCTTCTATTATTCTAAGTCTGGGTGGCTTTGTTTAAACCACTTCTCCCCGACATAAGGGATTTTAGTGGCCTTGGAGAGAATTTGAAATCTAGGCCTGCCAGTTGGAAATGCTTCTCTTGAAACCTCAAAGCGCAAAGATGTGTCAAAGGGGACAAGCTCTTCACCTCTTGCGCTCTTTGACAAAAATCTAAACACCCAACCTCATGGAAATCAAACAAGACTGATGGGTGGGCATTCACTTCTTCAGTGGAAACAGACTCAAATCTCTTATGCAAGCCACTCCGATTGTCTTGCTTGGGAGGCATCTTGTTTTGAATGCTCTCTACAAGACCAAGCTGCCTCAAATGGCTTTTGGAATGTTTTCTCAAGCACACAACTCTTTCCTCTTTGTTATTCACCGTTTGACCAAGGAAAATTTCTTCAAATGCTGTGTGAAATGGTTCTTTAACACCAACCTTCTACTCCTTACAAATCACTGTTTCGTCTCTTTTTATTCCAATCAACAAATAGTTATCAAAATAACAAGCACACAGTAAAATTGTTACTGTGTTTGGGTAAGGTCACAAGGGTCCTTTATGTTTTGGCATAAAATAAGAAATCCTTGTATCTAGACAAAGACAAAACACCCCTCCCAATCAAAGGCACTCTTCTTGTATTTCACTGTCTCACATGCACAGGTAGACAAAAACACCTTCAAAATGAGTAAAAATATCTTTCACCACAATTTTCTTTATGGGACAAAGGAGGCAGCACTAGTTTCACTGTTTCACTCATTCAAAGGAGATATTTTTTGAAGGGACAAGGCATTCGAACTAAGACCACTATTTTAAAAATAGGCTCACTGATGTCACCTTTCAAACACTGTGCTTTCCTTTCAAACACTGGCTCCACCTTATAACATTGTTTTCACCTTACACTTGGCTGACAGAGGTTATGGTTTATCACTGTTTTGAGGGTGGCTTTAGGCCTGTTGAAACTTATATGAACACTCTACTAGCCTCCCATCGTAACAAAATTTTTCAATATATTTAACAAATCACTTTGATTTTCCTACCAAGACCTCCATTTTTTCACCACCATTTAGTCTTGAAAACAACGCATTTAGAAACTTTGAATACACCAAGGAGGCAAATACAAATACCTCGAAGATGGATTGTGGCCTTTGCTTGAATATTTGAACAGCTTCAAGATCCTTTTGGAGGCGTTTTCACTGTTCAAACATGCGTGGCACATTCAAAATGATAAGCGTCGTGCAGCAACAGGGGTGTCGGGTTGGCCTTCGGGCGGTTGTGAATGGTACCTACAGGCGCGTCGCACACTGCTACAACACCTTTTTATTTTTGTTCCTAAAAGTGCCACACATTTTTCCAAGTGCGCCATGCAGTCTAAAACCTCCAAAATTTGCAACTTCGCTTGAAATTTATCGTTTCGGTCAAAGAGAAGCTAGGGAGATGTGTTGCTCGTGTTTTTGAATTGCCAATAGGCCCTACAATAGTCTTTAACTCCTTTTGAAAGCGAAAAATTCAAAGTCCTTTTTATATTTACTTGGTGAGGGTTTTGAAAACCTTTGAAAAGGCTTTCGGGTTTAAACAAAACATGAAGCACTTGCCTTGTGATTTCATCAGTTAAAACTTATAAAGACTCTTTTTGCACTAATCCTTTGACAAGATGTGGAGTTTGACTTTTGAAAAGGTAACATAGTGATGGTTTTTGTTTAAGTAAAAAGGCCTTTTTCAGGAACTGCAAATCTCCTCTACTACCTTTTCACTGTGCTTTATTAAAAAGGAATCTCTGCCACTGCTGACCTTTTTAATGACCTTTTCAAAGGAAAAATATGCTAAAAAGCATACCAATGATTTGTGAAGCATATTTTTCCATTCTTGTAAGGAGATAACTCATCTTTTTAAAACTTAATTGACAGTTTCTGCTCCTGATGTTTTGAAGGTGGTCATGCCCACTATGAAGTTGATTGAACTGGTAGGCACTACTTTGAGTCTCTCTCTTGACTGTGGGTGAAAAAATAATTTGAAACTATAAGTGAAAAAATCTATTACAAAAGGTCGCCATCATCAAGGCAACTAACTAACCTTAGATTGACAAAGAAATCCAGGCTTCAACTTTACCGAGATATAGTAGGGGATGGTGGGCTGAAGTTTAAGATGTAAAATTCGAAAACGGTCCCTTTGTTCCTCTGTGAAGGAAGTCTGCAAGGATAATGAATTTATCATTCGTTTTACCATTTTAACAACAGTCCGTTTGAAATCTGAGCCATACTGAAAATGAATTCTCTTCATCTTTACATAATGGTGAGCCTTCTACTTATAATGAAGGTGGCACATTTTTGACAAATGCCTAGGTTATTTTCAACTCCTGTTTTAACCAAGTGAAAAAGGTTTTTTGAATACACTATTAGTGGTTTTATTTTTACTTTATGGCAGAAGTCGGTTTGAGACCAACACTGTTTGACTTCTTTGGCCATTTGCTTAACAATATTTCTTCATTGATAATCACCCTAGTAGCTTCACATTGTATTTCAATAACAGTGAAACTTATGTAAACAAATTTTAAAAGCACCACTTCTTTGCTTCTGCTTTTAACACCATTTTCTATTAAAAAACCCTCAGTTGCTTTCCCACTACACCTACAACTTGCCTTTCCGTCAGTGAAAATCTTAAAATCAAACTTTATCCCTGGCCCTCTGCTTATAGATGAAGGAGGCCTTTATCACAATGCCTTCAACCCTTTTCTTGTAAAATGAAGGAGGTTTTCTCAGTCTTCAACCCTCTGCTTGTAAAATGAAGGAGGTTTTCTCAGTATTCAACCCTCTGCTCGTGTATGGAGGAGGTTTTCTAAGTGATGCCATTTCATCAGTTTTTAAACAGTGTTATCTTTCCTTTCACTGCCTATTCATACTTGATCAAATGATGATGACAAACTATCAATATTTCATGATGGGCATTTCTATGGGATATGTAATTCTGCTTTCCAAATACCCTTGTGCCTCTTTAGACATCACAAGCAATTTTGCTAGTATCTGCGAAGCATTTCTTGTCATTCATAATTTACTAACCTTTGACTGTGATTGGAGGAGCTTAATGAAACAAATTTCTGCCCTCTAGCTGCATCCTAGGCTCAAAACCACATGAGAAGCAGTTGTATTCTCATGTTGAGTTAAATACTGTCTTCTAGAATACTGGTACACTTCTGCTCCTGAAAGATCCATTGAAACACTGTAAAACTACCTAATGTCAGTTTGACCTATGGCACATGCATTGCTGAGACTTCAGGACTTGTTAGTGGTGCGACTTAAGGTTGTAACCAAACTTTATTTGTAGAATATGAAGGTCTGTTAGGACTGGCTGATTGTAGATAGAGGTTCTTTAGCTTTAGAATAGTTTGCCAAGGGAAAAAATGCCTAAAGCGCCACTATCTAACTTAGGGGGGATTCTTGGACAGATTTGGATTGTTTTCTTTGGAGCTGATGGACAAGCTAGTATGGCTGAGGCTAGATAGGGCTTGACAGTGAGGTTTCATCTCATCATGGGCTGGTTGAAAAGGTAGGAGGGCAAAAAATTTTATGGGCTTTTTCTAGCTGGAAAATTTGACAATTTTTTAGATCAGCTGCTAGAAAACTTGGCTGTAACAACTAGTCATCACCAACAAGTGAAAAATACTAATGACTAATAGTGGCTCCATTTGGGGAGGGCAGCTCCTTTTCAGGAGGTGTCTATAATTTCATATCTTTGGCTTATGAAGACCAGTGCCTTATCCATTGGCACAAATTTCATTCTTCCTTGATGCTATTTCTAAAAATTTACAGCATGATTAGCATCAATGATATTTCTACCTACCCCACTATCTTTCCTAACATTTTTTCTTCCTTTGGGTGCATTTGGACTAGCAACCCTTTGAAAATATATTTTTTTTTTGAAAAATGAACCTATATAGTTCTACACTTATATCTATCGGGAGTTCAGATTAAGCTGATGAACTCCTTCAGTACTCTACCTATGCTAGATCAACTGTCAAGGTTAAGTTGTTTGACTGGATTTTGTTCTCTAATCTAAAACATGAAATTGAAAAATGACCAAATCAGGGTTAGACAGTCTGATTTTTCATGTACTTGTAGCATGAAGGACAAGCTACACACAAATATTATTTTGCATAAAATGAAAACTAGGAAAAATGGGGCTAGGATACACAAATTGTTTTTCATCCCTGCTTCCCTCTTTGGTTCTATTTTGAGCATGTGGAACCAGTATCTTTTCCTAATCTACTGTCTTTGATAAGTCAAGCTTACACAATGTTGACCATCTTTTCCACTCACTAACTTATCAACAAATAAATTTAAAACATGTTCAGCTATGATTAGGCTAAATAACTGAACAAGACATTTGAGCACTAGTAGTGGCATTTAGACTTGCGCGCTTTCTGAATGACTATTTTTTTGAACATGGGGCCATCTTTCTATTTTTCAAACCGCCCTTTTTTTTCTATTTTTCTATTTTTTTATCTATCTTTTAAACAATGGTATATACAATGATTGAAAATGTTTTAAACTCAGAAATCTTGGAAATGGTGAAACTTAAGCATCTTATCCTCATAAGGATCTCCTACCATTATTGGTCCACTCAGCTCTTGAAAAGAAAAATTTGGAAAATTTTCTCTTTCAAGCATGACATAAGGATTCATGCATGAATCTCTGAACAAACTCATATCTTCCCGCTGTACCTCTTTATACCTCTGATTTCCACTCCTTCCTTTGTTGTACATATTTTTCAAATAATGTAGATATTATTTGTCATTTTTGAAGTATATGATGACATCATCAAGGTACATCAAAATGCATAAATTTAGAACTGAAAACATGGCTTTTAGGAGCATATTTTTGATATCTAGTGGTTTTGCAATTCTGGGTTTGAAACTGGAACTACTTCCAGCATACTAGAAAAATTCTTTGAGTTGTCTGTTTTTTAAAGGAATCATTTGACTATAACCTGAAACATCATCTTGCAAAGACATATTATTAAAAGCACTTATCATTGGTATATCATGGTTTTGGGCAGGAAGGATAAAATTTATGTCACAAGGGTGTGTATTAGTGCTTCTAAAATCAAAACAGACCCTATGACCAGCTAATTTATCTTTGACTATTACTGATTGGTTCAGATTTTTGTATTTTCTTTTGTCAAAGTTTTTTCTTGGAGTTATGGCAGTGGCGTAGTGTTTCTCACTGTTTTCTCTGTATGAAGTATTATTTTGAATGATATTTCCAATTCTAGAAATTCTAAGTCTTTGGTGGAGTGACAGAATGTTAGCCAGTTCAAGTAACTCAGGTACATTCGGACTGCAGTCATCATCTCCTCTCATAAGAAGTTTATCAGGCATGTTTTCTGGATTTTGAGTTGTTATGGCTACAGTCAAGGTTTCATTTGCAGTGGTAGAGTTATGTGACGGTAAATCTTTGAGGTATGGTAAGGACATTAAGATTCCCTGCTCCTGAGTTTCAAAGAGGTTTGTGATATGTAAGTCTCTATTCTAATGCCTCTATTCTGAAAAAGTTTCCTGATGTTACTACTGATGTTTGCCAAGGTTTGAGAAATTTTCTTGATAGTACATAATGGTTTGTGCTTCTTGCTCTATCCTTGTTTCAAAAGGAACACACTCACTTTCCTCAAGACATAGCTGTTCATGATCATGATAGTTTTGAGTGTCCAGTTCATCATAAAGAACTAGGGGCAGCTGATGTGGTGGGTCTAAGTTTGTTTCAAATCCTTCTGACTATTCTTCAATGTCCTCATCAATGTGTAAAATTAAAGTGTTCATATCGGAATGAAAGGAATACATCAGGTTGTTATCTAGCCTCTCTTGGCTACTGATCATGTATTTCATGTGTGATTCTCGATAGAGTATTCTAGTTTGGTCAAACACAGTAATAGTGGCGTAGGACATATTAAGTTGAATATTTCCTTGAAGCTTGGCTCCCCAATATCTGGATAAAAGCATTCCATACTTGGGAGGGATGTCTGCTACCACTATGTCCATGATCAGATGTTTTTCAGGTACTTCAGTCAAACTGAAACAAAGATCTTTGATCAAACCTAGACATTTGACTCTACTTGAATCAAATGAATATAAGTCTTTGTATGGTCTTGTGATTTCTAGGCCTAATATTTCCATTACAAACTTCGGCATGAGATTATTTGAGGCTCCAGAGTCTAGCATGGCATTGTGAAGGATTTGGTCATGGATATTCAGACTGATGTAAAAGGGAAGAGTGGTTCCTTCTTGGAATTTCCCTTCTATTTTCGGACCAAACAACACTTTAGGAGTGTCATCAGCTAGATTAAGGGTGTTCGCATCATTTTCTATATTCAGGACCTTTAATACTTGGGATTTATAAGAGCCTTGGGTGATAAGTTCAGTGAGAGGCATGGTAATCTTTATTTTTGTTATTTCTCCCTCAAAACTGAAAGGTGCTTATAGTTTAGACAAGTTTTCTTCAGCTTTTTCATCCATGACTTTCTCTATGTTATGAGTTTGTTGGCTTTGTTTTGGGATTTTTTTTGACACAACCACCTCAGGAATATTTGTGGAAGTACTAGGAGCATCCAAGCCAAGACTTGTTTGAGTAGCTTTATCTTTGTTTTGGTTAGTTTTCCTGACCATGATTTTGTTGTTTTCCACTGCTTTTTTAAGGATGGTATTAGGGGTTTTAGCAGTGTCTGAGCTGTCTTTATTGGATTTGTCTTGGTTTTTTCTGCTTCTAAGGTCATATTTCCTGTGAGCTTCCTACTATGGCATTTTGAAACTCTATGGCAGGATCCTCGAGATCTTCATATTTGGTTTCATCCTGATTCGGAGAGAAGAATGCTTGTTCTTCTTCTGTGAGGTAGACCTCACTCTTGTTATCAAACCCTATGAGGTTCAAATTATTTTCATCAATGGGTTCTGTATCCCTATCATCTTCTTCCACATAATTTTCATTAAAGGGTGGCCTAAATGGTTGGTCATTCTCCCTTGGTTTGTTTTGAGGTTGTTCCCTCCTAAAATTTTGGTTCCAGTTTCTATTTGGATGGTTTGGCTGGTTGTCCCTAAGAGGGGTCTTTTCACTTATATTTTCCCACATTTTCGCCATGGACCTAACCAAGTCATCTATTCTAGGATCTAAGGAAGGGGCTGAAGTAGATACCTCATCTCGGCATGTGACTTTCCTTTCTGATCTAGTCCTAGCTCTTTTTTCTGCTAGGTTGGCTTCTGCACTTATGGCCACTTTTTGCATTTCCTCTAAGGTAGGGGTGTCCTTGTCTCTTAGCTGATAAGTCATGTCTGGGTCAAAACCCTCGGGGAACTTTGCCAAGTCTGAGCCAAGTGGAGGTTTGAAGTGAGGTGGGAGGGAATTATACACATTGTTGAACCTAGTGTAGTATCCTTGGACACTTTCCCCATTTTCCCGTTTTAGATTTTTATACTTTAACAAGATTTGAATGGGGTTCTTTCGGATTTCCCACTTGTTTATGAAGGTTTGGTAGAGTTCTAGGAGATTGTGGATGCTGTTTGGAGTTAAGCTTTTAAACCATTTTTTGGGTTCTCTGCCCAAGCTTTGGGCGAACATCCTCATTCTGATGGTCTCATCTTCTATTTCCATGTATTCAAAGGCATCACTAATCCTATCTACATGTTGTTGAGTTGTAGTAGTCTCAACTCTGGTAAAGTGTGGGATTTTGGATTGATAGTCATTTTGTAAGGGAGCCAAAGGTTGTGGCAACACCAAGGGTGCATACCAGGCTGCCATGACGGGAGCTAATGGATGATGTACAAAATGAGGGCTTGTGGGATGAGTTGAGGTGGTTTGAACAGTAGTGGTTTGGATGGGTGTGGTGGATGTACTTGGACTAGTGATCTGATTTTGAGCAGATATGGGATGGTAGGAGCCAAAGTGATGGAGAAGTTGAAATTCAGGAGGTGTAGTAGGCGAGGCTTCTCTAATAGTACTCTGTGGCAGGTCTAGGGGCTCACGATCGTCAAAGTATATCTTACTTTGTGACTTGCTTCTAAAAATGGTTTTTGCTGATTTTAAGTCAAAGGGGGAATCCTGCAAGGCTGTGAGATGTTCAGGTACTGATCTTGCTTTACGGATGGACCTATCGGTAGCTAAATTGCCAGTTTTGGAAGCTTGCCACAGAATCTTCTTTGGGTCATCTATTATGATAGGAGGATTTGGTTCTGGATGAGATCTGGTGTTGATTTTTCGTGAAGCGCAATTTCAAGTCTAGAGTTTAGAGAGGATGGTATTTGTGATTCTTTCATATGGATGGCCTCTCTAGAGTTTTACTAATTTGAAGGATGGTAAAAAAAAAAGGATGGACTAGTGGAGTCACCAGGTGGATTTCTATGAGAACTCTGGTCCACCACCAACACTATTAAAGATGCTTTCGGGAAAAAGTTTTATAGCAAACTTTGAGATGGAAAATTGCAAATAAGAGTGATTCACTTGGTTTTAACAGTTTGCTAGAATGTATGGACCAACTAATGGTTCTCTTGGCAAGAAGACTTCTGCTTATCTCCTATGTTTAGGTGAGGTCATCTGAATCGCTAAGTTATACTTAATTTGTCATTGATTATAGAGTTTGCACCATAAGTTTTAAGTTTTGGAAAGGATGAGTTAATAGAAAGGTATGGTTTATGAATTTTCTGGTTTTGTATGGAGTTTTAGGCCTACTGGAGGCTAGTGGAGTCTCCAGGTGGAACTTGGTTGTTTTTGTAAAGTTTTAGTTATGGTCCACCACTAGTATCTAGGAAAAAGCCAATCTGGGAATGTTTTGGGGTTTTTTGAGTTCTTTATGTAGTCCTAAGGTTTGTAAGAGTCTCCTACAGCTGAGTCATCATTTTTCAATGATGGTGAGACAACCAGATTTTACTCTTATAAGTTTGACTGAGATTTTGAGAGTTCCTAAGGGATACCTAGGATGTTTTGACTCAAAGTCCCACCGTGATCGCCATTATGTTAGGGTGGAAATGAGGTGGCTTAATTGGATAGTAGCCTACAATTTAGTAAATTAGTAAGGCCTACCGGAGGCTAGTGGAGTTGCCAGGTGGATTTTTAATTGTTTTGAGGTATATGTGTATGGTCCACCACCAGTACTGTCAAAAACCAATCTAAGGAAGTTTTTTGGGGTTTTTCTGAGTTCTTTATGTAGTCCTAAGGTTTGTAAGAGTGTCCTATAGCTGAGTCATCATTTTTCTAGGATGGTGAGACAACTAGATTCCACTCTTCGATGTTTGACTGAGATTTTGAGAGTTCCTAAGGGATACCTAGGATGTTTTGACTCAAAGTCCCACCATGATCGCCATTATGTTAGTGAGGGGTGGCATAAGTCAATAAGATAGTCTTTTTAAAGCTGCTGTAATGTTTAAGTAAACTAAGTTTGTTTGTCACTCAGAGTTCCACCGTGATCACCGCTACGTTAGTGAGCGGTGGGATAAGTCAGTCAGATAGTATTCTTAAGGATGCTGGAATGTTTAAGGAAACTAAGTTTGTTTATCACTCAGTGTCCCACCGAGATCGCCATTATGTTAGGGTCCCATGATTTGGCTGATTGGCAAGCCAAATGACAGTGTAACATCAAACCATTCTTTGGAGCCCAAGGACCTAGCCTTCTTGGACTCAGAGAGGGCTCTCTCTATTTGTGTAAGGGATATCTATGTGTTTGCTTATTGTGTTCTAATTTTAGGCTAGTTATGAAGTGGGTTTTTTGGTTTTGGTTTTTAGGTTGTGAGGGATGAACTAATCGAAGACATAAGATAGGTAAAAAGATGTTAGATCAATTGGGCTATGGGGTCGAAAAGGTCAAGAAAACTTTCAGATGGTGATACAAGGTTGTTGAAGGGCTGATTTGATTCGAGGTAAAATGGATCTTTGGGAAAAATGGAGTGAGATGGACATCAAGTTTGTGAATAACAAAGGATTTCAAACACAAATAGTTTAATAGCTGACATAAACATGGTAGGAAAAACCATTAATCATGAGAAATGTAACTATAAGCTAATCAAAGCATAGAAATAAACATTTAAGCCATGCATAGAGATATATAACTCTCTAACTTTAGGAAATGGCTATCAGACTTTGGAGAAATACATTTAAGACAGAAAAAAAACTCAAAACACTATGTCGAAACACCTAAACATAGTACTTTAATCTATTGGGCAGTTTTAAAACAAGATTGCATAGTCTTAGGCAAAGGACAAGATCAGAACAAGACCTCGTTGGTTCAAAAAATGACAATCTAATCAATCAAAGAGGAGTTTCATAGGTGGAACTATGGCTAACCATGAGTAAGCAGGGCATACCGTAAATCATACTTAGCATGCATAAACCATGAATGAAACAAGAAAACAATATTCTTAAGTTATTAAAGAGAAATCAAGAATTATTTAATGTGACTAAGAATGAAGAAAACATTGAAGCTATGAAGAAACAGGAAATTTGAGGTGCCTCCAAGGGTATGTCTCAAATTTGTTCTCTACTGTCCTATAGCAAGAAATAACATGGATTTATGAATGAAAACTAAGAAATAAAATAGATATAGAGACACTATACCATTCTACCAAGTCATGGAATCCAACAACAATCCTCTTTCATCATCCAAGAACATCCAAGAAACTATCCAAAAGCATGAGACAAATATTTCTTCCAAGGCTTATATGACCATATATTTCTTCTATTCATCAAATCCAGCCTTGTTTACAATGAAATCCTTTGGAATATATAGGTCAAAGTGAGGAAAACCTCTTAGTTCAACTTGCAATCTCATTGGCTCCTCACAAATATCTAAACTTGTCCTTGAGGCTTTGCAAAGCCCTAGGCACAAAATATCTAATAAATATCTCAAAAATTTCTAAAAAAGGGAAATATATTGACTTTTCATAACTTATCATGTACAAAAATAGCTAAACGCACATGAAGAAGAGTCACTTTGAAAGGTTCAATTTTCACAAAAATACTCAAAAAATACATCAGCAAAAGGTCTCCTGACTTGACGGCAACTTTTGGAGGCCTTCCTGATTTTGAAACAAGGCTCATGATGGCTCGTTGGAAAGCTCTAAGTGTCTTCCTTCTGAAAAATTTTAGTTTTCTTTCAAATGACCACTATAAGTCCTCAAAAAAAAAACATGTGTGTAAAAAACCAGAAAATAGGCCTTGCTGATAAACAGGGTAGAGTGTAGAAAAAGCGAGTGTTTTTCGCTTTTTTTGGGGAGAAAAATATCTTCAATTGTTATGAAAATCACTGAGTATGTGCCCCTAAAATTATGGCATCCAATGATACCATTTTCATCCTTTGATGATTCCCCAAACTGAAATGGCGATGCCCATGAGTTTCGGCCAAAAACCCAAAAATGACAAAAAATCGAAACATGTCGAATTTCGCCCAAACTTGGCGAGCATGAACCTCAGGGGTTTTCAGGAACATGTTGTGAAGCAGAGGCAAAAATTTGGAGCCTTGAGGTGTATTTCCTCAATATTTGTGCTGGAGGCTTCCCTTTAGCCTCTTTGACTTTTTCCTGAGCAGCCTTCAATTTCCGCCGGGCAAACTGATTGAGCTTTTTATAATGCCCAGTCATCCTCCGTTAAAGGTCCAAGTCTCTATTTACCTTGTCCAATTTCTTCTCCAAGTGATCATTAAATCTTTCAAGCCATGCTTCCCAATTTTTCTCTATCTCTTGTTCGAACAATGCAGTGAGAGGGGTAGATTGGAGAAGGGCATCTTCTTCTTCCTTTTTTTCTCAACGGCATTTTTCAGCCCCATGGTTCTTGGCCTCTTTCGCCTGGGTTGATCTTCGCCTTCACTTTCATCAAACTCACCCATGAGTTCTTCCAATCTCACTTGTGCTTTGGAGGCCACCGTTTTATATTTTATGGCCCGTGCCTCATATACAACCATATGGACACTCATCTACTTGTTTTGAACTTGCAAAAAGTGATTGAAGTTCCTAGCCCTATCAAGATCAGTCCTCAAAGCATCAATTTGGATTTCTCTATGAATCAAGAGATTTTCTAGGATCTGGGCTTCATTATCACTATCATCACTTTGGATTTGGATGATTTCGAATTCCCTTTCCTGTTCATGACTACTTTCTTCCTCGTCCTTCCCTTTGTTTTCGGTGGCTCTTTTAGTCTTCTTCCTCTTGGGAAATTCGATCATGGGCTTCTTGGGAAATTTTCCCTTGCTTCGGAGGGCCCTAGTCATGTTTGGAGTTACAACTCTAGGAACCCTTTTCCTTGATGTCCAGATCTTGGCCACTTTCGGAGAAGACAACATGGCCCCTTGCCTAGGAGAGGCAGCTAGCACATGCTCCATGGGCTCTTTACCCTTGTCAATTTGCTCCTCATTTTTTCCATTGTCTTGGATTTCTTCATGGATGCCTTGGCTGTCATTTTTCATTTCCTTTTGAGGGTTTTCCTCCTCACTGTGTTGGACCTATTTATCATGTTGCTCCTCTTCTTCATGATGTTGTTCTTCCTTATCATGAGGCTGTTGTTCATCATGCTGTGGCTACCCCTGTTCATCATTATGAGGCTGCTATTCATCATGCTGTGGCTGCCTCTATTCATCATGAGACTTCTCATCCTCACTGTGCTGCACATCTTCATGCTGCTGCCCTTCATCATCTTTAGGAGTCTGTTGTTCTGCCTCACTATGATGTTGCTCATCATCATCTTCCTCCTCATCCCCTTGCTGCCCTATTTCATAATGCTGCTACTCATCATCACTTCCCTCTTCTTGCTCATGCTCTTATTCCTCATCATGGTCATGCTCTTCTCCCTCATCAGGCTCTTTTGTTTGTTCTATGGTAAACTTGAGCCTCTTGGGAACAAGTGTGCTATAAGAAGTTGAAGGATGGTGAGTAGGAGGTGTAGGAGATGTATGAACTGGAGGGATAGTGGAGAAATTCGGATGGGTGATAAAAGTATCCCAAGAGACCTCCCTCTTCTCAAGCTGATGAAGAATGATGACTTTGATGAGGGAGTGATGGAAGAGGCAGGCTGTCTGCTGTGAGGGAGGATTTTTCTGAATACTGGAGGCCATTTTCTCAATGCTTCTATGTAATAAGAAAGGAAGATTTAGCAATTTGGCCCTTGTCAAATGCATGAGCAATCGAATGTGATAGGCATATACTTGGGAGAATATTCCCTCACAAGTGAAGTATTTCATGATGATCTTCATGAGGGGGGCGTAGCTATTCAAAAGATATGAGAAGGGGAAAATGGAAGGACATGAATCTCTGTGCTCAGGCTCTAGAAAGGGCTTGTATTCTTTTGAGTCTAGGTGGCTTTGTTTAAACCACTTCTCCTTGACATAAGATATTTTAGTGGCCTTGGAGATGGACCTTGGAGAGAATTTCAAATATAGGCCTGCCAGCTGGAAATGCTTCTCTTGAAACCTAAAAGCGCAATGATGTGTCAAAGGGGAAAAGCTATTCACCTCTTGCACTCTTTGACAAAAATATAAACACCCAACCTCATGGAAATTGAACAAGACTGATGGGTGGGCATTCACTTCTTCAGTGGAAACAAACTCAAATCTCTTATGCAAGCCACTCCTACTGTCTTGCCTGGGAGGCATCTTGTTTTGAATGCTCTCTACAACACCAAGCTGCCTCAAATGGCCTTTGGAATGTTTTCTCAAGCACACAACTCTGTCCTCTTTGTTAGTCACTGTTTGACCAAGGCAAATTGCTTCAAATGCTATGTGAAATGGTTCTTTAACACCAACCTTCTGCTCCTTACAAATCATTGTTTTGTCTCTTTTTATGCCAATCAACAAACAGTTATCAAAATAATAAGCACACAGTGAAATTGTTACTGTGTTTGGGTAAGGTCACAAGGGTCCTTTGTATTTTGGCATAAAATAAGAAAGACTTGTATCTAGAGAAAGACAAAACACCCCTCCCAATCAAAAACACTCTTCTTGTATTTCACTGTCTCACATGCACAGGTAGACAAAAACACCTTCAAAATGAGTAAAAAGATCTTTCACCACAGTCTGCTTTATGGGACAAAGGAGGCAACACTAGTTTCACTATTTCACTCATTCAAAGGAGATATTTTTTGAAGGGACAAGGCATTCAGACTAAGACCATTGTTTTCAAAATAGGCTCACTAATGTCACCTTTCAAACACTGTGTTTTCCTTTAAAACACTGCCTCCACCTTATAACACTATTTTCACCTTACAATTGGCTGACAGAGGTTATGGTTTTTCATTGTTTTGAGGGTAGCTTTAGGCCTGTTGAAGCTAATATGAACACTCTACTAGCCTCCCACCATAACAAACTTTGTCAATATATTTCAAAAATCACTTTGATTTTCCTACCAAGACCTCCATTTTTTCACCACCATTTAGTCTTGAAAACAACCCATTTAGAAACTTCGAATACACCAAGGAGGCAAATAAAAATACCTCAAACATGGATTTTCGAGGTGTTTTGACTGTTCAAACATGCGTGGCACATTCAAAAGGATAAGCTCCACGCAGCAACATGGGTGTTGGGCCGGCCTTCGGGTGGTTGTGACCAGGGCCTACAGGCGTGCCGCGCAGCAATACAATGCCTTTGTATTTTTGTTCTTGAACATGCTGCGTGTTTTTCCAGGCGCGCCACGTAGTCTAAAACCTCCAAAATTTGCAACTTTGCTTGAAATTTCTCGTTTCGGTCAGAGAGCAGCCAGGGAGATGTGTTGCTTGTGTTTTTGAATTTCCAATAGGCCCTGCAACGGTCTTTAACTCCTTTTGAAATCGAAAAATTCAAAGTCCTTTTTATATTTTCTTGGTGAGGGTTTTGAAAACCTTTGAAAAGGCTTTTGGGTTTAAACAAAACATGAAGCACTTACCTTGTGATTTCATCACTTAAAACCTATAAATACTATTTGTGCACTAATCCATTGACAAGATGTGGAGTTTGACTTTTGAAAAGGTAACATAGTGATGGTTTTTGTTTAAGTAAAAAGGCCTTGTTCAGGAACTGCAAATCTCCTCTACTGCCTTTTCACTATGCTTTATTAAAAAGGAATCTCTACCACTGCTGACCTTTTTAGTGACATTTTCAAAGGAAAACTCTGCTCAAAACACATACCAATTATTTGTGAAGCATATTTTGCCATTATTGCAAGGAGATAACTCATCTTTTTAAAACTTAATTGACAATTTATGCTCTTGATGTTTTGAAGGTGGTCATGCCCACTGTGAAGCTGATTGAACTGTCAGGCACTACTTTGAGTCTCTCTCTTGACTATGGGTGAAAAACGCATTTGAAACTATAAGTGAAAAATTATGTTACAAAAGGTCTCCATCATCAAGGCAACTAACTAACCTTAGATTGACAAAGCAATCCAGGCTTCAACTTTATGGAGATATAGCAGGGGATGGTGCGCTGAAGTTTAAGATGTAAAATTTGAAAATTGTCCCTTTGTTCCTCTATGAAGGAAGTCTGCAAGGATAATTAATTTCTCATTAATTTTACCATTTTGACAACAGTCCCTTTGAAATCTAAGCCATACTGAAAATGAATGTTCTTCATCTTTACATAATGGTGAGCCTTCTACTTGTAATGAAGGTGGCCTATTTTTGACAAATACTTGGGTTATTTTCAACTCCTGTTTTAACCAAGTGAAAAAGGTTTATGAATACATTGTTAGTGGTTTTCTTTGTACTTGATGGCAGAAGTCAGTTTGAGACCAAGACTGTTTGACTTCTTTGGCCATTTTCTTAACAATATTTCTTCATTGATAATCACCCCAGTAGCTTCACATTGTATTTTAATAACATTGAAACTTATGTAAACAACTTTTAAAAGCGCCAATGCTTTTCCTCTGCTTTTAACACCATTTTCTATTCAGAAACCCTCAGTTTATTTCCCACTGCACCTAAAATTTTCCTTTCATTCAGTGAAAATCTTAAAATAAAACTTTATCCCTAGCCCTCTGCTTATAGGTGAAGGAGGCATTTATCACAGTGCCTTCAACCCTCTTCTTGTAAAACGAAGGAGGTTTTCTCAGTCTTCAACCCTCTACTTGTAAAATGAAGGAGGTTTTCTTCATCTTCAACCCTCTGCTCGTGTATGGAGGAGGTTTTCTTAGTGATGCCATTTCATCAGCTTTTAAACAGTGTTATCTTTCCTTTCACTGCCTATTCATACTTGAGCAAATGAAGATGACAAAATATCAATATTTCATGATGGTAATTTCTCTGGGATATGTAATTCTTCTTTCCAAATACCCTTGTGCCTCTTTAGACATCACAATTAATTTGGCTAGTATCTGCAAAGAATTTCTTGTCATTCATAATTTACTAACCTTTGATTGTGATTGGAGGAGCTTAATGAAACAACTTTATGCCCTGTAGCTGCATCCCAGGCTCAAAACCACATGAGAAGCAGCTATCTTCTCATGTTGAGTTAAATACTGTCTTCTGGAATACTGGTACACTTTTGCTCTTGAAATATCCATTGAAACACTATAAAACTACCTAATGTTAGTTTGACCTATGGCACATGCATTGTTGAGACTTCAAGGCTTGTTAGTGGCACGACTTAAGGTTGTAACCAAACTTTATTTGCAGAATAGGAAGGTCTGTTAGGAATGGCTGATAGTAGATAGAGGTTCTTTGGCTTTAGGATAGTTTGCTAAGGGAAAAAATGCCTAAAGCGCCACTACCTAACTTAGGGGGGAATTCTTGGACATATTTGGATTGTTTTCTTTGGAGCTGATGGACAATCTAGTATGGATGAGGCTAGATAGGGCTTGACAGTGAGGTTTCATATCATCATGGGCTGGTTGAAAAGGTAGGAGGGAAAAAATGTTTATGGGCGTTTCCCAGCTGGAAAATTTGACAATTTTTTAGTTCAGCTGCCATAAAACTTGGCTGTAAAAACTAGTCATCACCAACAAGTGAAAAATACTGATGACTAACAAAATGTAATACATTTTTTTTATTTAAAGTGTATTATGTGATCATAAAAATTAGCAATGAGAACCATCCAAATGTAATGCTAAGGGGCAATGATGAAACTTTGAAACATAACATGTGTCTTGAGAGCTGTATTTAGGTTTAAGAATGCGTCCAAGAAATTTATCATTTCCATAACATATTTATAACACATGATGTTATTTTAACCATCAAAGAAAAAATTAAACTCATGAATAACATTGGAATCCTAGAATTGGAATGAAAGAAGTGGGTGGTGATCTTAGTATGGAAATGTTATTTATAACAGATGATGTTATTTCAACCATCAAAGAAACAATTAAACTCATGAATAATAATGGAATCCTAGACGTCGAATGTAAGCAGTAAGTGGTGATCTTAGTATTCACATGTAAAGTTATATACGAGATGCATTCTTGCATCTGTGGGTTGTGATCTTAGTATGCAAATATAAAATTATATATAAGAAGCATTTTTTCACCTTTGGGTTAAGAAATATATTTTATATTCATTACACCTAAAGGATCATTTCATATTGGCATTTCATATGTGCTAATCAAGGGTTTTGATTATTTTTATATGTGGTAAACAAAACCAAAATTTAGATCACTGGATAAACAAAAAACGAGGAGGCAAAAAAAAAGATAAACCAAAAAAGAGGAGGGAAAAATGGAGTGCGCAGCACAAGCCCACATCGAAGTTGGAGGAGAAGGTGGGAGAGCACAGTTTTATAGGGCTGTTTGAAGTTGTTGTTATCGACAATCATACAGGTATGTAAAGAGCTATGTTTTCAATATTTTCACTTAATTTTAGCAATCTTATTTAGTTATTCTTTTCCACAGTGCCGGGGGTTTGAGCATTGGTTTTTTCCCCCATTGAATTCATCTATTTTTTTTAATCTGTGTATGTTCTCTCTTCAAAAGTGTGATATATTCTCTCTCCACACTTCTTGTTCTGTAATTTATGACTTTTTCTGTTTGTGTGGTCTCTTTCGTGGATTTTTTACCTGTTACAAGAAATTTCTTGGATCGCAACGAATTCATTTCAGTTATAAAATAACTTGGATAATTTTTCATGTCATTAGGCTCTATCCTATATAAAAACATTGTGTTGAATATTATATTTCTTTTTGTTTTAATAAATGAGCTTATCGTATTAGGAAAATTAGAATATAAACATAACACAGCTGGGAAATATAGGAGAAAATTTTCCAAAGGGAAACAGTAAAAGGGCTTTCAGGTATCCGTGACATTAAGCACTTTCAGTAAAACAACTATAGTATCTAAGTTGGACTTCCAATGGAATCGGGGAGAAAGGAAACTATCAGAGATGCTTCATGAATACTGGAAGTGTCAAGCACCCAACACATATCAATAGGTGGGATATTGTTCATCACTGTAATAGAAAAAGTTGTCTTTCCATTATTAAAGGTCATGATGGCCCTGCTGTTTCACAGGGGTGAACATATCACACATTGAGGGGAACCCTTGCTTGATCAATCTGTCTTTATAGTAGGGTCATCTAAATGCTCCATGAAGCTATTCCAATGTAAATTTGTATGATATTTTTTAGCAGCATGTGTAGAAAACCCTTAAGAGCTTAGAGTGAACTTAAGTTTCACATATGTAGCATCTGTAGCATCTGTAGCCATTGAGTCATATTCATGTTTGATGGGTTGCATGTCTTCAAGATTTGGTGCTTGTGGGTGTGATATCTCATGAACTAATTCCATGGTGGCCTTGTGATCATTTTTATCATTAGAAAATTTGACGTTGACAGGTCCCACATCCATGGCCTTTGACATATTCCCCTCCATGTCTGCCTCTTTGTGATTTCTCAGGTCATCGAAATGCTCAAGAGTTTCACTGCTCGAATCACTGGAGACCAGATTGTTAGGTATCCCTTCCATTGTTGGTGTCTACAATTCACCAAGATAACACCTTCGCCATCTCAAGTTAAATACCTGAGAGGCTCCTAGGTCCTTTGCATTAGAGTTTTTCAACGACAAATATTTGACTGTACTTTTTCTGCGTTTGAATCGGGCTCTGGTATTTACTTTGTGGAACTCATTGGTTATCATTTCCATCAATGTAGAACGAATTGAAGGATTTTTATTGGAGCATTCTGTTGCCATTTGAGTGCCAGAAGATTCCACTAATATTGGATGAATAGGGCAGCCTTCTAGAACGCTTTCTACTGCTACTTGGAAAAGTTGCCAATTCCAAGAACAGAGTAAACCCCACCAATCCAAAAATTGGATTCACCATCCTCCCACAGGCTTCATATAAAAGATACTTGAATATGGTTGAAACAAGCACGAAACCAAAAAAATAGGAACCCTGTGAGGAGAAGAAAAGTATATGCTTAACATTGTGTATTAAAAAGGCAGTAAATATGACCACAAGTGCAAACCCTCTTGGAATATTGTTCATCACTGTAATGGCAAATGTCATGCCTTGCCAGACTCAAAGGTCATGAGGGTGAACATACCACACTCTAAGGGGAACCCTTGCTTGACCAATCTGTTAAGGTTCCCTACTAGTAGGGGAATCAAACATTGTTATCACCAACCTTGTTTGACCAACCAATTAATGCTCCCTGCTAGTGGAAAAATTTGGAAACATCCGCAAAAGGTGAAAACCCGCAAAATCAATAAATTACATTTTTGTGTTTTCAAACAAAAAAATATGGTAACAGTGCATGATAGTGAGAATAGAAGCCTAGTGTAAGGCTTAAATATTTAGTGAACTAATTCATGTATTAACGGCCCCATTAGAAAGCTACTAAAGTTGGGAAATATACAAAGTGTTAGAGTCGGTATCTTCATCCCTCCGTTAGAGATCAAATTTCTCTTGTTGCATTTCATTTTAGGTGTCTCACTCAGTTCAGTCAGCTACATTCCATTAGGAGCATGGATCATCTGACGGAAGGGTCTTGTCACTCATATCCCTCATGTCATGTACATGCTGGTCCGTGTCTGTTCATCAAAATCATTTACAGTCATTTTTGGTCTCCTGGTTAGCAAAGAGTCATTCTCAGGGTTGGACACTTGGGATTTCTTGGCACTTCATTGTACATTTCATCTTTGCAATTTTGGCAAAGGAATAGACCAGGGTTTCCAACACTCTTTGGGATCCATGTGGCTCTGTGTTTTGATGGTGTGTTTCTCTATGTGATTGTAAGTTTACTGATGTTTCATGTGTATCATTTCCCTTCTCCTTTCTTCTTAAAGTAAACAAATGAGTGATAAAGGTGGAATTCATTAGATTACTTTGCTCTGCCTTGAGTTTTGTTTAATTTCCCATGTTTTCATCTATTTGAAGAGGATTATTGAAAGCCTCTTGCCCTCTTCAGCTCCTCACTGGTCTAAACTATCCATTCATTCAATCCAAAGCATAAAAACAATTACCTTCCTTGCCCCATTCAGAACTCTGCAAAAACTAGGCCTCATCCCCGAACCCAAAACTTCCTTTCCCTTTGATTCCAACAAAACCCCCAAAATCAAAATCAAACTCTTTTACTTATATACCTAGCCTGAAATCAGCCTTTATTTCAAGTCATCTCAAGCCTTATTGATTATCTTTGCTGAGATTGACCCGGAGAGGGCCCTCTCCTGATCTGGTAGGGCTAGCTACCAGACTGAGCGTGGTTTGATGTTACCCTGAGCTCTGCCTTCTTTCAGCCTGAGGTAGATTTAGCCCATAACATAGTGGCGACCATACTGGGGAAGAAAATGGTTTTATTTTTCGTGTTATTTGTTTTATAAGCTACAGACGGAGCCTGAAGTTATGCTAGGTAGCCTTCGAAACGCTCTTGCCTTGCATTAGCGAAAGTAGATAAACGCTGCTTCAGTCAATCTCCGGTCTAGTTTTATAAACGTAACATATGACTTATAAATTTCCCCAGTACATGTATCAAGTTAGATTTGATGGTTTATGGTGGAAAATGATTAGATATAGGAAGGTTGAAATCATTCACCTGGCAACTCTAGTGTCGAAGAATCCTAAGTTTCAGAATTTTTATGGCGACTCTACTCTTCAAGAATCAGTAGCCTGAGGAATTTATTAGTGAATTCATTGTTATCAAAATGGTTTCGCTGGATCGAAGGTATGCTCCCATGAGCCGAGATCACATTCCAGGTTTTCCAAATAAAATTCCTAAGGTAGATTGGCAAAGGAATTTTCCTACGTTTAAAGATGATGATAGGAAGGATGTTGTTTTACATCTGGTTAGATTTCACATACATATTCACAAGTTGAAGGTTAATTTTCCTGAAGATTGCTTGATGAAGATATTCATGGCCACTCTGGAAGGTGAAGCCCGATCTTGGTATGAAAGTTTTTCGCCTACTTGTATTTACTGTTTAAAGGATTTTCATACCATGTTCTTTGACAGGTATAAAGAATCTCATCCATCCTTAACTTTAGTTCAGAACTGTTGTAGCCATGTTCATAGTTTAATTGAAAATCTTGAAAATTTTTATGAAGATGATGACTTCAGGGACGATGATAGCATGGAGGCTCTGTATGAAAATCCATTTCAGCAGCATAAAGAGAACTTAGAAGATACTCATCAAGATGCTTAGGAAACTTTGCAGCGGGATCAAGATCTTAATACAATGGAAAATGATGAAAGAGAAGGTTTTATTTCAGATCTGTCCATCGAAAAAGACAATATGTAGGAAAGTAAAGTTTCAATTTTAGAATGTGATAAAGTCAAGTCAGCTATTTCAGATCTAGATTCAAATCATGATGGTCAAGAATACCTTGTGCTAAATCCCATGAAGGAGAACTTTGCTATGGAGATCATTTGGAATGAAGAAGACAGAGTTATTGATCCAAATGTTCTCATTTCATTAGAACAAAGCCTTCATGAGGGGGTAATCCAGTCAGTTCATGAAAAAAAAGATGAGATCTTTGTTCAAGTAAGTGAAAAATCTTCTTTCAATAATTCAGTGATAAATGATAATTTGATTGCCATGTCATATGAAGATGATCAAAAATGTTTTCAAATTTCAGAAGATCAGGGAATTAAGGTATGTCATTCAGGTTTTTCATGTTTTAAAATATTATTTCATGAAGACAATCATTGTTTGAGCAAAAGAAAACAAAAAGCATTATCTCCTTTGTTTGAAGATGAGATAGATCAACTCCTGAAAGGTCATGTTACAGCCCAAGCTAAAGCAGATTTGCAGTGCCCACATGGTCAAGAAAGTGTTGGTGAAACTTATTCCTCTTTTGAAAATTATGAAGGTCTTGTAATTAGTTTTATAGATCAGCAAACAGATAATATTTTCTTTCATGAAGATGATAAGGCTGTCATGTTTGATAATCTTGAAGATTGTTTTCTGTTTAAGAATGACCTAGACCATGAAGTTGAGGAATATGAGCTTGAGAGAGACAATATGCAAAAATTTCTTATGGTCAAGGAATCTACAACTAACACTCAGATGGCAGAAGCTTATACCTCTCTGTGCCTTCCTATCACTCGGCAATCAATTGTTCTTTCATATCAGAATGAAACGAGTAGTTGTAATTTTGCTGCTGGATCTCAAGACCAACTATTACTTCAGGATTTTCAATATCCCTTCGGCATTCTTTTGCAAGCATCAGAAAAGATAAATGTTGTCTGGTTCGTTATCTTAAGCCTTGGTTTCAGTGGTTATTGTAAGTTGCCTACATGTACATCATTCTACCTGCTCGAGAAAAGTGAGAGCAGAATTTTGGTATGTAGCCATTTGCTGGATTGGTTACATTGGAAGGCTCACTACACATGATTGTACATATTCCATCAACAGGAAATTGGTTGTCATCATGATTTCAAATCTCGATGGACTGATGCCATTAAAAAGCTTTGTAATTACAAATGTCAGTTAAGTAGGTCTTGAGTCATTTTTGTCAATTTCAATATAGTTTCAGAGCAAGTGTGTGTTGTGATATTTTCTTCAGTTTGGGGCCCGAAGTGAAGGCTATAATTCTGAAGATTGACTTCTGCTTTGGTTTGAGTTTGTCGAGTCAAGTTTTTTAGTCATTTTAGTTTCAAAATTGAGTCAGTTTGAGTCAAGTTTTCAGTCAATAAATGAGTCAAGAGTCTTGTGTTGATTTGTCAAAGTTATGGATTCCATAGCCCAATGGACGAAGGCACTGCCTAATCTCCCAGAAATCTGTAGTTCTTGGCACCTCAAAGGAGCTACCATCCCCATTGGAGCCAATGTTAGAGTCGGTATCTTCATCCCTTCGTTAGAGATCAAATTTCTCTTGTTGCATTTCATTTTAGGTGTCTCACTCAGTTCAGTCAGTTGCATTCCATTAGGAGCATGGATCATCTGACGGAAGGGTCTTGTCACTCATATCCCTCATGTCATGTACCTTATGGTCCGTGTCTGTTCATCAAAATCATTTACAGACATTTTTGGTCTCCTGGTCAGGAAAGAGTCATTTTCAGGGTTGGACACTTGGGATTTCTTAGCACTTCATTGTACATTTCATCTCTGCAATTTTGGCAAAGTAATACACCAAGGTTTGCAGCACTCTTTGGGATCCATGTGGCTCTGTGTTTTGATGGTGTGTTTCTCTATGTGATTGTAATTTTACTGATGTTTCATGTGTATCATTTCCCTTCTCCTTTCTTCTTCAATTAAACAAATGAGTGATAAAGGTGGAGTTCATTAGATTGCTTTGCTCTGCCTTGAGTTTTCTTTAATTTTCCATGTTTTCATCTATTTGAAGAGGATTCTTGAAATCCTCTTTCCCTCTTCATCTCCTCACCGGTCTAAACTATCCATTGATTCAATCCAAAGCATCAAAACAATTTCCTTCCTTGCCCCATTCAGAACTCTGCAAAAACTAGGCCTCATCCCCGAACCCAAAATTGCCTTTCCCTTTGATTCCAACTGTTAGGAATCTTTAATTTTAGCAGATTGGTAAGACTAAGATTGCAGAAGCAACATTATTTCAACCAACTTTGGGGTTCTAGGATCTAGCCCTCCTGAATCCAGAGAGGGATCTATCTATGAATGAGTTTAAAGATGTGATCTTTAATAGCTGAAATTGTGATATTAGGCTAGTTATGAAGAGCTTGGATTTTGTTTGTTTTGTTTTGGTTGGGAAAGGACATGATGAAGGTGAAGTAAGTTTCAAAAATGAAGGGTGAAGGTGTCTGCAGATGAAAGAATGATTTGGTTGACAGAAATGCAAAGACAGTTTTAACCCATTGGGCTATGGAGTCATAGGAGGATTTTAATTGGACAACAAGGTTCAAGCAGGATCCATGGGGCAAGTCACTTATGTCAAAGGATCTCTTAAGGTGATTTTATGGAATGAAATAGATAGGAAATGAAGAATAAACAAATGAAGATATAGTAAAACAACCTAGGATCAAGTAAGTTCTTTTAAACTATCTTGCTTCAGCATGTACTTCAAGAAAAACATAAGAGTATTCTGAGATAAGGTTAATATCTTTAAACTAGCCTGCTTTGAAGTAATTTAAGTTAGAAAAAATTAAAAGAAATTTGAACAGCTTAAGATCAGGTAAATGCCTTTAAACTACCCTGCTTTTAGCATACTCAATGAGAGAAACATAAAAGAATTTTGAGATCAGGCTAGTGCCTTTAAACCAGCCCGCATTGAAGTAATTTTAATAAGAGAACATTTACAAAATAGTTGAAAAGCTTAAGATAAGGTAAGTGCATTTAAACTACCCTGCTTTCAGCATATTCAATAAGAAAACCACAGGTAACAGTGACAAAGAACAATTTAGATCAGGAAAGTGCCTTTAAACCAACCTGCATTAATGTACTCTTCAAAGAGAACTTTAAAATGAAGAAAAAATAGACAATAAAGCTTTCAGTAAGAGTAGGGTACTGTTGAGAGTAAATCCTAGCTCTATGTTTGCTGCTCTTTATCATAGAAAGTGAACAAAGTTGAAACATTAAGCAAAATAACAATTGATAGTGAGGAACAGATCACCATTGACAAAAATCAGGATCCCATAAATCAACAGCTTGTATTTGATGTTCAAACTAGTTACAATCAGTAAGCCCGGTGGGTCTTTACAACTTCAAACTTCTCATATCAACTTATGTATATTCAAGTTGCAAACAGGGCATCAGTAGCTTCAGAAACTATTACATATATTCAGGTGTCTAGAGACCAACATTTTCTCATCTTCTACAGAAGTATTTATAGAAGAATGAAGAGGTGGGAGGATTTCCCAGGGGTCAAGTATTATTAATTATGTAATCAATGCAATTCCTGGCCTTTGGGAACTAGGCAAGGCATAAGGTGGGAATGTAATCATTTATAACTCTGCTTCATAACTCTGATTGTGTCTTTTGAGGCCTAATGATTGAAAAGATTTGCTTCTGGACTGTTCTTTAACCTTTAAAATAGTTTTGCCGACAATTTGGAGATAAGACCCTTGATTAGTATTATTTTTTCGGCAGCCTTTGATTTTCTATGAGGCTATCGGTTCCTAATCAATAAATTCAGCTTCTGATTGAATATTTTGAGGCACAAGTGTCACTATGGTAGCTGAGGAATCAATTTTCCCTAGATTGTGGTGGTGGAGGCATTCCTTCTTGATAAAACACTTTAGGTTTTCTGTAAACTGTGTTTTATTCAGGGATTGGGATTTTGATAAGCATCTTAGACGTAATCCCCGTAAAACTGTCTCTAATCCTTTGTTCTAATACATTTTGGTCTTCGGCACTGATACCTTTTGACTGTGTTAAATCCATGGTTTTCTTGCTGATATGCAGGGTTGCGCAGAGATGAAACGACATCGATGCCTTGTAAAAAACCGATGAGACGTGAAATTGAAAACCCCTGTGAATGATTTCCATGATGAATCGAAGGCAAGAGGATCGTCACCCTCAGCCTTTGAATTTTCCTCAGTATGGCGGAAAAACATTAAACTCTGCAAAATACAAACAAAAGTTATAAAATCTTGTGTATATAGTTTGACTTCTTCAGAGGACGTGTGGAAGGAGCGGGGCTGTTGGATGGCATCATCCAACGGTTGGGATTAATTAGGAGGGATCGTGGAACGGGCAGAGGAAAATTGAATCTGAGCCGTCGATCGCACAGAGATTGACGATCGGGAGCAGAAGTTGAAAGTCAAACGGAGAGGTCGGGTGATGATTTGTGGGCCATCGATCTGTAGATCAGATCGACAGTGGAGATGTCGTTGTCACATGTACGATAGCCCAATTATTGTGTGCGCATCTTCGTTAACCATCGGACAACTTCAGCAAGCGATCACCGTTGGATGAGTGGGCCTAGATCGGACGGCGCACAACAATATCGCTGGGCGTCCTGGTCCGAACGATAATGCGCGATGGACGGTGGTTTCCGAAACAGTTTCCAGGACACGTGTCACGCGATGTATGGCATCGCTGGCCATCGGGCGAAAATCACCCTCCGCTCGAAGGCGGTGCGATGAAAACCATATGGTTTTTTGAAAAACAATGCACGACTGGAGGGGTCCACCGGGTTTGATAGGTTCCGCACTGTCGGATCTGTAGGTTGATTTCAACGCTAGAGATTTCTCGCACTTCGGACTAGAAAAAAAACCTTTGGAAAACCATAAAAACCAAAATTTTAAATATAAAACAATGATTTCTTCTTTGGGTGGAGGAAAAGTGGCTTAGCGCCCGATTGTGGGGCCGTGGGGCGGATGGAGAAACATATGGCTAGGGCTTAATGAGGAGGGGGCTAATTGCATATCGGGAGATTGGGTATGGAATTTTCAATCAACCCATTTGATTTATGCGATGCGATGGGCGCTGGGACTTTAGCTCTTGGTTTTTCTCAAAGAAAGCATGAAATCTGGAGTTGATAACAAAGGAGGCTGATCGCATCGGGTTCTAAAGTATAAAGGCTCATCGCATCGCAACTTTAGAATATGGCAAGACATGTGCACTTGGATATTTGCGATGCGATAAATGCCCCCAGACTTGGCACTTAGTCCCAGGGTGTAGGAATATGATCGGAAGTGGTTAAAAACTTAGTCCAAAGGGGCTTAAACCCTTATGAACAAACATATGTTTTTTATGGTTTTCAATGGTTTTCAAAGGGTAATTGAAGGTTTTGATAGAGTTTTAAGAGGGGTTTTAAATTTTGCAAAGGAAATTTTATGAAGGGGAGATGAGGGAAATGGAAAATAGAGGAAGATGATGGGAAAATATGAAGGTTAGTTTCTGAGTGGGAGAAGCGGATTTTGCAACAATCTTTCTCATAGAATTTTGAGCAGAATTTTCTGGGCTTGAAATGGGAACATCAACGAAGATTGAAACAAGGATATGATGCTGAACAAATGTTTCGGCCACCTTTTGAAGGAACAAATTTTATAGGTGGCCAACAGTGGCTCCACTTGGGGATGGTGCCTTCTTGAAGGCATCAAGAACTTCAGACCTGCATTCTCTGATAGGTTGACCTGTGCCTACTCCATTATGTTCTATGGGAGGCTGATCAGTTGCCTAATCCATTGGGTTGCCTTTCTTTCTGTGGATGATCTTTTGAAAACATATTAGCAACCAACAAAGCAACGGATCTTCATCAATACAACTTTCTACCTACCCAATCCTACCGATCTAACATTTTTTCCTTCATTAGAGTGCACTTGTATTGGAAAAATATTTTCACAACATTTTATCCTTTTGAAAGCAGGAAATCTAATCTATTTATACTCCTTATTCCTCCATGGACTCAGATTAAGCAGTTGATCCCATATGATTCTCTACCTAATCTACCATCTGTTGGGATAAAACTGTCCAACAAATTTTCATTCTCTAAATTCTAAAACATCAATTTAAAAATATTCAAGTCAAGATTAAGTTGTTTGACTTGCTGTGATCTATGGCATGAAAACAAGCTGCACATAGACATTTATTTTGCATAAAAATTTTAAAACAAAAATGATGAAGGCTTAAGATCTAAAAGTTCATGCACTTCCTTCACCTTTTTTACAGCTCTGATTTGACTCTTATTGAGCTGTCTTTCCTTTTTCTCTGGTTCATATTTGAGCTGATTAGAACCATATTTTTACATCTTTTTGACTCAGAAAATAAAACATATTTGAGTCATCTCTCTTTGGAAACCGAGGATCAGGTTTTGAACATGTTTGAACCTTTCATTTCTATCCTAATATACCCACTGATAATCCAAGATTAAACAGTTTGGAAAATCAAATTCACTATCCTATCAACAGTAAATTTAAAACTAATTAGTCAAGATTAAACAGTTTGACTAATTAGAAGTCTGTTATTCAGGAGTGGCATTTAAGCTTGCACACTTTCAGAATTTCTTTCTCTTTTTTGGTATGGGGTTGTACCTTTCTTGTTTTCACAATCTATCCTCTTTTCTTTTCTTTTTATTGTTTTTGTAATTTTTCTTTTATGAGACTGAACAAAGAAAATGGTATTTATAATGGAAATTAAAGCTTTAAAATTGAACTCCGTAGTAGTAATGCTTAAGGACCCTGCCATTGACAGGACCCCCAAACAGATCTGTGCCATCTAACTCTTGTAGAAGAAAGGCATTAGGACCAACGGTGGACTGGATGATGTAAGGACCTTGCCACAAACTGTCAAATTTACCATGTTTACCCATATCCTCTCTTTTGGAATCCCATTTGAGTACCTTATCTCCAATGCTGAAAACACAAGCCTTTGTTCTTTTGTCGAACAACTTCTTTATGTTTTCATGCACCTTCTAAGCCCTATTGTAAACCTCTTCCCTTGTTTGCTGGAGATGTACTATCTGACTGATCCTCCTAATCATGCTGTCCTCTTCTGATTATATTTCTTAGATTAATTTTATTACTGGTACACCTAGGTTGGTAGGAAACACTGCATCTGCTTCATAAATAAGCTGGTAAGGGGACATTCCAATGGACTTTTTGTGGTCAATCGGTCCGCCCACAGAGCATGCACCAAATTGTTATGCCATGATTTTTTGTTCTCTTCAAGCAGCTTCTTGATGATGGTCACCAAAATTTTATTTGATGATTCTGCTAGCCCATTACCTTGAGGGTAGTAAGCAGTAGAATGACCAAGTGTAATCTGATACCTGTGACAAAAATCAATCATCTTTTTTGAACAAAAAGCAGCAAAATTATCAGTAATAATCTTCATAGGGCATCTGAATCTAGACAAGATATGGTCTTCAAGGAATTTTATAATGACAAAATTTGTGGCATTCCTAGAAGGGATGGCTTCAATCAATTTTGTGAAGTAGTCAGTGGCTGTGAGAATCCATTTGTTTTGGGAAGATGAAGCCGGATGGATTTCCCCTATGAAATCTAGGCCCCACTTTTCGAAAGGAGCTTCAACAGTGATAGGTTGTAATGGTAAAGGAAGAAGTTTTCTTTTCCCTTCAAAAATCTGGCACTTGTGACAGGTAACTATCATTTTATGGACATCCTGGAAGAGGGTGGGCCAGTAATAGCCAGCTCTAAGGATTTTATTGGCTATGTTTTTCTAGTAAAGATGGCCTCCACACTCTCTTCATGGAATTCATGCTTGATCCTTTCTGCATCAAATTCAGGCAAACATTTAAGTAATAAACCATCAACATTTTTCCAAAATAAACATTCATTTAAAATGCAATAGTTCCTAGTTTTCAATTTCAAAAACCTTGCCTTTGTTTTTGATAAATCAGGAGGAGCATTAAGATTTGTGAGCACATACAAGATATCAGTGTACCAAGGTGAGTTTTGAAACTGCTTTTCGACAGTGGGAGCAGATAATTCTTCCTGTTCATCGAAGGCATCTACCATGTTAATGTCGAGGGCTTGTAGATTAGATTCAAATATTAATTGAGCTAATCCCTGACCTTTATTAAGTTTGGTTGGTCTGATTTCCAAGTCATATTCTAATATAGCAGCAATCCATTTACCCCTCTTTCCATCTGGGTCTTGGGACAATATGTCTTTTACCACTATACTAGGTACATAGGCAATGATGTGGGAATGTAGAATATACACCCTGAAGTCCTTTAAGGCCTTTACCAAAGCATAGGCCTATTTTTCCATTATGTTATATTTCAAGGGTGCATCCCTTAAAGCCTTGCTGAAAAAAGCAATGGGTTGTTCTTGCCCCTCTGGGTTTTTCTGTAATAGGACTGCAGCCACAGTATGCTCTGAGGCAAAGGAGAAAATAAGGAACTCTTTTGAAAAGTCTGGGCGGATTAGGACTGGTGCCTGGGTGAGTGCATTTTTTATCAATTCAAAGGATTTTTTGGTTTCTACAGTCCACTTCACTCCTACTTCTTTCTTGAGAATATTAGTCATGTTTCTAAGGAGCTCTGCTACGTTGGGAATAAACCTCCTCAAGAAGTTAATCTTTCCAATAAAGGAATGCAATTATTTTATGTTCCTTGGTTGGCTAATATGTAGTATTCCCTCAGCTCTATTTGGATCTATTTTAATCCCTTCTTCTGATATGATATGGCCAAGGAGTTTACCTTCCTAAAGGCCAAAAACTGTCTTTTTGGGATTTAAAGATAACCCAAATCTTCTACACTTTTCAAGGACCTTTCTTAAATGTTTTAGATGTTATTCATCGGATTTGGAATAAACTATTATGTTATCAAGTTAAATTACAATGAAGTGCCCTATCTCCTCTAAAAATGCAATGTCCATGGCCCTCTGGAAAGTGGCCCCAACATTCATTAATCCAAAAGGAATTTTCACATACATGAAAGTGCCCCAAGGAGTGGTGAAAGTTGTCTTGAGTTGGTCTTCTGGGAGTACTAAAACCTGGTTATACCCTGAAAAACCATCTAACAGAGAAATCCTCTTTGAACCAACTACCCTCTGTAGAATGTGTTCCATTTTGGGTAAAGGGTAATTGTCTTTTAGGGAGGCTCTGTTAAGGTTTTTGAAATCAATGCACAATCTAATTTCTCCTGTCTTTTTCCTCACGGCTAAAAGGTTAGAAACCCAATCTGAAAACCTCACAGACACAATGATTCCTGCCTCATACATTTTCTTGATTTCCTTTTCTACTAGAGGCAGTTGTATTGGATTAATTCTACGCATTTTTTGCTTAAAGGGTTTTTGATTTTCTTTCAAAGGGATCTTGCGTTGGATGATTTCTGTATCGTAGGCTTTCAAGTCTTCATAGCTCTAGGAAAAAACATCGAAAAACTCTTTAAACAGGTCAACGTATTTCCTTTTCATGTCTGGTGGCAAGGACTTAGCCAATTTAATCATTTTTGGTTGATCCTCGGTGCCTATGTTGCATTAGTTGACCTCAGACTCTGTGTATTCTATAGTGGGCTTCTTTTCTACATTGTTAAAATCAAAGAGGTCTTCTAACGGTGCTATCCCCCTAGGTATGTTCTTATCTTTTGACGACAATACCTCAATGTCTTCATTTTTTGTGTCCTTGTATTCTTCAGTATGAGTGTCAAGTTCTTTATTTAACATGTTGATTTCCATGGGACTAGATGGTTTTTCTTCTTCAGGGGACTTTTTGTTTAGGCGATTTTCATCGGATTTAGAATCCGAATCAGATGACTCAAATTCGTTCCTGCCCAGTAGAAAATCCTCTATCTGTTTGTCACCTTCAAAGACCTGTCAATATTTTTCATTATCTGGCACTGCTGGTCTAAACTTAATTTGAGTTGTACAGTCTTTGGTTTCAAATGGCGTTAAGCATGTTCTAGCCGCAAAAGCTAAATTGTGTGTGGCAATATTTCTTTTTCTTGGAACAAAAATCAATTTGGACTCCTCAAAAGTTTTTAAAAGGTCCATGACATCGTTTCGATAAGCTCTAAGCCTGGGATGATTTGCGTTATATTCCCCATTGTCTTGTTTAATGACTAGTTTTGAATCCCCATACACATTAATTCTTGTGGCTCCTAAATTTTTTCATAGATGTAAGCCTAAGAGAAGGGATTCATATTCTGCTATGTTATTGGAACGTTGAAATTTTAATTTGCAGGAAATGTTTTCTATGTGGTTGTTTTCAGTGTTGATAATCCAGACACCTGCACCAGCATTGCTCTTAGTGCATGACCCATAAAAATACATACTCCATAGAGGACTATTTTCGGTTTCGTCTTCTTTAGCCAATGTGCTCAAGGGTTGTTGTGAAATCTCGGCACTTAGTTGTATTTGTTTCACCTCCTTAGATTTGTCATGGAGATGAGCATGAGGGGCAGTCTGTTGTTTGCCATCTTGGCTTTGTTCACTCTGGTCGGTTGTTTCAACATGATGTTCCAGAGTTTCTCTCTCATTTTCTCCCATATCTATAACTGCATTTATTTCTAGATTTGGGGTCTCTAACTGTTTATCTAAGTCACTGTGTTCTGGTTCTGACTGTTTTGTGGATTCATTATTGCAAAAGATAAACGAATCTAGGTCAGTATGGACAAAATAAATGGGAGAATTTTCAGGCTTTTCTGGGCTACTGAACATGAATTTCATGTGTGACTCTCTATACAGTCTTCTGAGATGGCTACAAATAGGAAGAGTGGCATATGTTCCATCCATCTGTATGGTACCTTGTAGCTTGGCACCCCATGATCTTGACAATAGCATGCCATACTTAGGAGGCACATCAGCCACCACAACATCCATCACCAGGCACTTGGCTGGGATTTGGGTCAAAGTCACACAAAGGTCTTTGATCAGGCCAAGGCACTTTACTTTGTTTGAATCAAAAGAATATAAATCCTTGTAAGGTCTGGTTATTTCTAATCCTAGCCTTTCCATTATCACCTTTGGCATAAGGTTGTGCGAGGCTCCAGATTCATGTATAGCATTATGCAGAATCTTGTCATGAACATTAAAACTCACATAAAAGGGAGGTACATGTCCCTCTTGATATATACCTTCAATCTTAGGACCAAAAATGAGCTCTGGCTAGTCATCATTAATATTGACTGAGTCATTATTATCCTCAATATTTAAAGCCTTCAAAATTTGGGTCCTATATACATTCTGGGCAGCTAACTCAATCAGGGGAACATAGATTCTGATATTTGAAATTTCTTGCTCTAGGATAAAAAGAATTTGGTTCTTTGATGAACTTGTCTCAGCCTTACTAGCTCCCAGTCTATCAGCAACATCAGCTTGTTGATTTGTTCTACTCATTTTTGAAAAAATGGTCTTAACAGGAGTACTAGCTGAAGTGGTAGTACTACTAATGTCTGCACTCTGTTTTTCATTATTTTGAGTGCCTTTCTCTCTATCTCTATCTCTAATCACAACTACTGTTTTATCCTTTTGTTTGAAAATTTTAGGCTTGGTTGTAGTGTTGTTTTGTGAAGTTTTGTCAGAGGTTTTGGTGTTGGGAGTTTGTTGACTGGTTTTGCTCCTAAGGTCATATTATTTTTTAGTCTCTATGATGACATTTTCCATGTCCTGAAAATAACTTTCATTATCATATTTGTTGTCATCATAAGGGGTATGAAAACCTTGTTCCTTATCAAAATGAATCTCAAAGTCATCATTATCTACTCCCAACATGTTGATATCGTCTTCCTCTGTTATCTCCTCTGTTTCCTCAACCTCACTTATATAGTTTTGATGAAAGGGAGGAGTGATTTTTTTATCATCTTCCCTAGGTTTGTTTGGAGGTTGGTTCTTTCTAAAATTATGATTTTGGTTCTGGTTCTTGTTTTGAGGAGCAGTTGGGTTTTGACTTGCTTGTGCTCTCTTAAGGATGCTCATTTTCCTCATCATCTCCTCCATCATTCTTTCCATATTCTAGTTGGAAGTAGAAGGGAAATTTTCCTCTCTGAAGGATACTCTCTTTTCAGTTTTCATTCTTGCTCTCTTCTCCATCAAGTTGACTTCCACAGAAAGAGCACCTTTTTGCATATCTTCAAGAGTTGCAAAATCTCTCTCTCTCAGCTGATAGGCCATCTCAGGGTCAAACCCTTCGGGAAACATGTTTAAAGCTGAGCCTTGTGGAAGTTTTAGTTCTGGGGAAAGTGCATTATACACACTATTGAATCTAGTGCAATAAGCTTGCACACTTTCCCCGGTGTCTCTATGGAGATTTTTATAGTCAGAAAGGACTTGGAGAGGGTTTTTCTTTACTTCGCATTTGTTTAAGAATGTTTGATGGAAGGCTTGCAGATCACGGATACTATGGGGGGTTAAACCTTTGAACCATTTCCTCACTTCTCCCCCTAAGCTCTAAGCAAATAACCTAAGTTTGACGGAATCATCATCAATTTCATTTCTGTCAAAGTAGTCATTCATATTATCCACATGTTGTGATGCAGTTGTAGCATTGTTAGCATCATATAATGGAATTTTGGACTGATAGTCCTGTGGAAGATTGACTAGTGGTATAGGAAGGACTAGGGGAGAATACCATGTGGCCATGGCAAGAGGTGGGGGTTGATTTACAAGAGGGACAGTGGGCTGAAGTGGGGTGGTTTGAACAATGGATGTAGGGTGAGCAGAAGTGGATGGACCAGGAATAGACTGCTGAGTTGATCTTGGATGAGGGACACCTAAGTTGTGAAGAAAATTCAAATCAGGAGGTGTTGTCTCTCCGCTACCAAGATGTTCACTTGTTTCTAGGGATGATAGTGAAGACTCGGAATCTAACTAATCTAAATCACCAAGAGACCTAGTTCTGAGTGGATTTACTAAATCAACTTGAGATTGTTGTAGAGCTGAAAGATTTTCAGGGACTGTATTAGCTCTTAAGGGTGATCTAAAAACAATTGATAAATTAATCTTAGGAGACTTCCTAAGGATACTTTCTGGGTTATCAACTATCTTAGGTGGATCAGGGTCAGGATAGGCTCTAGTGTGAATCTTTCTAGAAGCCATTATGCTGTGTTTTTTCAGATCCAAATAAACAAGATAAGTTCAACCAGGTATGACAATCCTTAAGAGGTTAACTAGTCTGTTTTGGAAAAATTTCAATCCTACAGTCTTGTGACTGAGTTTGACAGATATTACAATGATAAGGGTTCTTCCCAGTGGAGTCTTAAGGTCTGTTCAGGATTGTGGAGTTTCCAAGTGGAATATTTTAGCACTTTTCAGAGGAAAAAGGTCTTATGGTCCACCACCATGTGTATTTGATACCAATCTAAAATATTTTTAGGTTTTCTAATTTCTTTTTCAATTGAGTGGTTTTTAAGAATATCCTAACTCTGTTTCAAAACTTAGCTACAGTTATGAGACAAAGAAAGCCTACTCTTATGGCTAAGCTAGCTGATTTTCAAGGTTGGATAAAGTATTAGGAGAATCCTAGGGTTTACCTAGTTTTTCACTGATTCAAACAAGTTTTATCATGATGACCATTCTTTGGGTAGTGCTTGAAAAGGCTGCTTTTTACTCTCAAGGTTTTATGAAGTTTTTCTAGGGAACTCAAACCAAAGATTGACTGGGAGGGAATTCACCAAATATGTCACCCCTGAAAGAGGATGAGATCCTTTGTCTACCTAGCCCTTTCCAGACTCTGTCTAAGAGTGTGGGAGAACACAACAAAGGTATAGGGTTTGGAGTCCCCAGTGGAGTCGCCAGAAATGTTAGGAATTTGTAATTTTAGCAGATTGGTAAGACTAAGATTGCAGAAGCAACATTATTTCAACCAACTTTGGGATTCTAGGATCTAGCCCTCATGAATCCAGAGAGGGATCTCTCTATGAATGAGTTTAAAGATGTGATCTTTAATAGCTGAAATTGTGATATTAGGCTAGTTATGAAGAGCTTGGATTTTGTTTGTTTTGTTTTGGTTGGGCAGGGACATGATTAAGGTGAAGGAAGTTTCAAAAATGAAGGGTGAAGGTGTCTGCAGATGAAAGAATGATTTGGCTGACATAAAGGCAAAGATAGTTTTAACCCATTGGGCTATGGAGTCATAGGAGGATTTTATTGGGACAGCAAGGTTCAAGCAGGATCCATGGGGAAAGTCACTTATGTGAAAGGATCTCTTAAGGTGATTTTATGGAATGAAACAGATAGGAAATGAAGAACAAACAAATGAATATATAGTAAAACAGCCTAGGATCAAGTAAGTTCTTTTAAACTATCTTGCTTCAGCATGTACTTAAAGAAAAACATAAGAGTATTCTGAGATCAGGTTAATACCTTTAAACTAGCCTTCTTTGAAGTACTTTCAGTTAGAAAACATTAAAAGACATTTGAACAACTTAAGATCAGGTAAATGCCTTTAAACTACCCTACTTTCAGCATATTCAATGAGAGAAACATAAAATTATTTTGAGATCATGTTAGTGCCTTTAAACCAGCCTACATTGAAGTAATTTTAATAAGAGAGCATTTACAAAACAGTTGAAAAGCTTAAGATCAGGTAAGTGCCTTTAAACTACCCTGATTTCAGCATATTCAATAAGAAAACCACAGATAGCAGTGACAAAGAGAAATTTAGATCAGGCAAGTTCCTTTAAACCAACCTGCATTAATGTACTCTTCAAAGAGAACTTTCAAATGAAGAAAACATAGACAATAAAGCTTTCAGTAAGAGTAGGGTACTGTTGAGAGTAAATCATAGCTCTATGTTTGCTGCTCTTTATCAGAGAAAGTGAAAAAAGTGGAAACATTAAGCAAAATAACAATTGACAGTGAGGAAAACATCACCATTGACAAAAATCAGGATCCCATAAGTCAACAACTTGTATTTGATGTTCAAACCAGTTACAATCAGCAAGCCCGGTGGGTCTTTACAACTTCAAACTTCTTATATCAACTTATGTATCTTCAAGTTGCAAAAAGGGCATCAGTAGCTTCAGAAACTATTACATATATTCAGATGTCCAGAGACTAACATTTGCTCATCTTCTAAGGAATTATTTATAGAAGAATGAAGAGGTGGGAGGATTTCCCAGGGGTCAAGTATTATTAATTATGTAATCAATGCAATTCCTGGCCTTTGGGAACTAGGCAAGGCATAAGGTGGGAATGTAATAATTTATAACTCTCCTTCATAACTCTGATTATGTCTTTCGAGGCCTAATGATTGAAAAGATATTCTTCTGGACTGTTCTTTAACCTTTAAAATAGTTTTGCCGACAATTTGGAGATAAGACCCTTGATTAGTATTATTTGTTCGACAACCTTTGATTTTCTGTGAGGCTGTAGGTGCCTGATCAATAAATTCAACTTCTGATTGAATATTTTGAGGCACAGGTGTCACTATGGTAGCTAAGGAATCAATTTTCCCTAGATTGTGGAGGTGGAGGCATTCCTGCTTGATAAAAAACTTTAGGTTTTCTGTAAAATTTGTTTTATTCAGGGATTAGGCTTTTGAAAAGTATCTTAGATGTAATCCCCGTAAAACTATCTCTAATCCTCTGTTATGATAAATTTTGGTCTTCGACACTGATACCTTTTGACTGTCTTAAATCCATGGCTTTCTTACTGATATGCAGGGCTACGCAGAGATGAAACGACATCGACACCTTATAAAACACCGATGATACGTGAAATTGAAAACCCCTGCGAATGATTTCCCTAATGAATCAAAGGCAAGAAGATCGTCACCCACAGCCTATGAATTTTCCTCAGTATGGCGGAAAAACATTAAACTCTGCAAAATACAAAAAAACGTTATAAAATCCTACGTATATAGTTTGACTACTTCAGAGGACGTGTGGAAGGAGCGGGGCCGTTGGATGGCATCATCCAACGGTCGGGATTAATCGAGAGGGATCGTGGAATGGGCGGAGGAAAATTGAATCTTAGCCATTGATCGCGCAGAGATCGATGGTCGGGAGCAGAAGTTGAAAGTCAAACGGAGAGGTCGGGTGATGAATTGTGGGTCGTTGATTTGCAGATCAGATCGATGGAGGAGATGTCGTTGCTACATGTACGATAGTTTGGTTATTGTGTGTGCATCTTCGTTAACCATCGGACAGCTTCGGCAAGCGATCACCGTTGGATGAGTGGGCCCAGATCGGACGGCGCACAGCAATATCGCTGGGCATCCTGGTCCGAATGATAATGCGCGATGGACGGTGGTTTCCGGAACAGTGTCCAGGACGCGTGTCACGCGATGTATGGCATCGATTGCCATCGGGCGAAAACTGCCCTCCACTCGAAGGCGGTGCGATGAAAACCATATGGTTTTGGAAAAACGGCGCACAACTGGTGGGGTCCACCGGGTTTGATAGGTTCCGCACCATCGGATCTATAGGTTGATTTCAACGGTGGAGATTGCTCGCACTTCAGACTAGCAAAAAAACCTTTGGAAAACCATAAAAACCAAAAGTTTAAATATAAAACAATGATTTTTGCTTTGGGCGGAGGAAAAGTGGCTTGGTGCCCGATCGCGGGGCCGTTGGGCGGATGGAGAAACATATGGCCAGGGCTTAAAGAGGAGGGGGCTAATCGCATATCGAGAGATCGGGTATGGAATTTTCAATCAACCCATTTGATTTATGCGATGTGATGGGTCCTGGGACTTTAGCTCTTGGTTTTTCTCAAAGAAAGCATGAAATCTGGAGTTTATAACAAAGGAGGCTGATCGCATCGGGTTCTAAAGTATAAAGGCTCATCGCATCGCAACTTTAGAATATGGAAAGACATGTGCACTTGGATATTTGCGATGCGATAAATGCTCCTTGATTTGGCACTTCGTCCCAGGGTGTAGGCATATGATCGGAAGTGGTTAAAAACTTAGTCCAAAGGGGCTTAAACCCTTATGCACAAACATATGTTTTTTATGATTTTCAATGGTTTTCAAAGGGTAATTGAAGGTTTTGATAGAGTTTGAAAAGGGGTTTTAAACTTTGCAAAGGAAATTTTATGAAGGGGAGATGAGGGAAACGGAAAATAGAGGAAGATGATGGGAAAAGATGAAGGTTAGTTTCTGAGTGGGAGAAGGGGATTTTGCAATAGTCTTTCTCATAGAATTTTGAGCAGAATTTTCTGGGCTTGAAATGGGAACAACAACGAAGATTGAAATAAGGATATGATGTCTTCCAAAGGCTTCAAGAGATACACTTTTAGCAATAAAACTATCTCTTGGAGGCTGAACAAATGTTTTGGCCACCTTTTGATGGAACAAATTTTATAGGTGGCCAACAGTGGCTCCACTTGGGGATGGTGCCTTCTTGAAGGCATCAAGCACTTCAGACCTACATTCTCTGGGAGGTCGACCTGTGCCTACTCCATTATGTTCTCTGGGAGGCTGATCAGTTGCCTAATCCATTGGGTTGCCTTTCTTTCTGTGGATGATCTTCTGAAAACATATTAGCAACCAACAAAGCAACGGATCTTCATCAATACAACTTTCTACCTACCCAATCCTATTGATCTAACATTTTTTCCTTCATTAGAGTGCACTTAGATTGGAAAAATATTTTCACAACATTTTATCCTTTTGAAAGCAGGAAATCTAATCTATTTCTACTCCTTATTCCTCCATGAACTCATATTAAGCAGTTGAGCCCATATGATTCTCTACCTAATCTACCATCTGTTGGGATTAAACTCTCCAATAGATTTTCATTCTCTAAATTCTAAAACATCAATTTAAAAATAGTCAAGTCAAGATTAAGTTGTTTGACTTGCTGTGATCTATGGCATAAAAACAAGCTGCACATAGACATTTATTTTGCAGAAAATTTTTAAAACAAAAATGATGAAGGCTTAAGATCTAAAAGTTCCTGCACTTCCTTCACCTTTTTTACAGCTCTGATTTGACTCTTATTGAGCTGTCTTTCCTTTTTCTCTGGTTCATATTTGAGATGATTAGAACCATATTTTTACATCTTTCTGACTCAGAAAATAAAACATATTTGATTCATCTCTCTTTGGAAACCGAGGTTCAGGTTTTGAACATGTTTGAACCTTTCATTTCTATCCTAATCTACCCACTGATAAGCCAAGATTAAACAGTTTGGAAAATCAAATTCACTATCCTATCAGCAGTAAATTTAAAACTAATTAGTCAGGATTAAAAAGTTTGACTAATTAGAAGTCTGTTATTTAGGAGTGGCATTTAAGCTTGCACACTTTCAGAATTTATTTCTCTTTTTTGGTATGGGGCTGTACCTTTCTTGTTTTCACAATCGGCCCTCTTTTCTTTTCTTTTTATTGTTTTTGTACCTTTTCTTTTATGAGACTGAAAAAATAAAATGGTATTTATAATGGAAATGAAAGCTTTAAAATCAAACTCAGCAGTAGTAATTCTTAAGGACCCTTCCATTGACAGGACCCCCAAACAAATCTGTGCCATCTAACTCTTGCAGAAAAAAGGCATTAGGACCAACGATGGACTGGATGATGTAAGGACCTTGCCACAGACTGTCAAATTTACCATGTTTACCCTTATCCTCTCTTTTGGAATCCCATTTGAGTACCTTATCTCCAATGCTGAAAACACAAGCCTTTGTTCTTTTGTCGAACAACTTCTTTATGTTTTCATGCACCTTCTAAGCCCTATTGTAAACCTCTTCCCTTGTCTGTTGGAGATGTATTGTATGAATGATCCTCCTAATGATACTGTCCTCTTTTGACTATATTTCTTGGATTAATTTTATTACTGGTACAACTAGGCTGGTAGGAAACACTGCATCTGCTCCATAAACAAGATGGTAAGGGGACATTGCAATGGACTTTTGTGGTCAATCGGTCTACCCACAGAGCATGCACCAACTTGTTATGCCATGATTTTTTGTTCTCTTCAAGCAGCTTCTTGATGATGGTCACCATAATTTTATTTTATGATTATGCTAGCCCATTACCTTGAGGGTAGTAAGCAGTAGAATGACCAAGTGTAATCTGATACCTGTGACAAAAATCAATCATCTTTTTGGAACAAAAAGCAGCAGCATTATCAGTAATAATCTTCCTAGGGCATCTAAATCTAGACAAGATATGGTCTTCAAGGAATTTTATAATGAAAAAATCTATGGCATTCCTAGAAGGGATGGATTCAATCCATTTTTTGAAGTAGTCAGTGGCTATGAGAATCCATTTTTGTTGGGCAGACGAAGCCGAATGGATTTCCCCTATGAAATCTAGGCCCCACTGTTGGAAAGGAGCTTCAACAGTGATAGGTTGTAATGGTAAGGGAAGAAGTTTTCTTTTGCCTTGAAAAATCTGGCACTTGTGACAGGCAACTATCATTTTGTGGACATCCTAGAAGAGGGTGGGCCAGTAATAGCCAGCTCTAAGGATTTTATTGGCTGTGGTTTTCCAGTAAAGATGGCCTCCACACTCTCCTTCATGGAATTCATGCTTGATCCTTTCTGCATCAACTTCAGGAAAACATTTAAGGCAATAAACCATCAGCATTTTTCCAAAATAAACATTCATTTAAAATGCAATAGTTCCTAGTTTTCAATTTCAAAAACCTTGCCTTTTTTTTTGATAAATTAGGAGGAGCATTAAGATTGTGAGCACATACAAGATATCAGTGTACCAAGGTGAGTTTTGAAACTGCCTTTCGACAGTGGGAGCAGGTAATTCTTCCTGTTCATCGAAGGCATCTACCATGTTAATGTCAAGGGCTTGTAGATTAGATTCAGCCATTAATTAAGCTAAGCCCTGACCTTTAATAAGTTTGGTTGGTCTGATTTCCAAGTCATACTCTAATATAGCAGCAATCCATTTACCCCTCTTTCCATCTGGGTCTTGGGAAAATATGTCTTTTACCACTATATTGGGTACATAGGCAATGATGTGGGAATGTAGAATATACACCCTAAAGTCCTTTAAGGCCTTTACCAAAGCATATGCCCGTTTTTCTATTATGTTATATTTCAAGGGTGCATCCCTTAAAGCCTTGCTGAAAAAAGCAATGGGTTGTTCCTATCCTTCTGGGTTTTTCTGCAACAGGACTGTAGCCACAGTATGCTCTGAGGAAAAGGAGAAAATAAGGAACTCTTTTGAAAAGTCTGGGCTGATTAGGACTGGTGCCCAGGTGAGTGCATGTTTTACCAATTCAAAGGATTTTTGGTTTCTATAGTCCACTTCACGCCTACATCTTTCTTGAGCACATTAGTCATGTTTCTAAGGAGCTCTGCTAAGTTGGGAATAAACCTCCTTAAGAAGTTAATCTTTCCAATAAAGGAGTACAATTATTTTATGTTCCTTGGTTGGCTAATTTGTAGTATTCCCTCAACTCTATTTGGATCTATTTTAATCCCTTCTTCTGATATGATATGGCCAAGGAGTTTACCTTCCTGAAGGCCAAACACTGTCTTTTTGGGATTTAGAGATAACCCAAACCTTCTACACTTTTCAAGGAATTTTCTTAAATGTTTTAGATTCTCTTCATCGGATTTGTAATAAATTGTTTTGTCATCAAGGTAAATTACAATGAAGTGCCCTATCTCCTCTAAAAATGCAATGTCCATGGCCCTTTGGAAAGTGGCCCTAGAATTCATTAATCCAAAAGGAATTTTCACATACATGAAAGTGCCCCAAGGAGTGGTGAAAGTTGTCTTGAGTTGGTCTTCTGGGAGTACTAAAACCTGGTTATACCTTGAAAAACCATCTAATAGAGAAATCCTCTTTGAACCAACTACCCTCTGTAGAATGTGTTCCATTTTGGGTAAAGGGTAATTGTCTTTTAATGAGGCTCTGTTAATGTTTCTGAAATCAATGCACAATCTGATTTCTCCTATATTTTTCCTCACGGCTACAAGGTTAGAAACCCAATCTGAAAACCTCACAGGCACAATGATTCCTGCCTCATACATTTTCTTGATTTCCTTTTCTATTAGAGGCAGTTGTATTGGATTAATTCTACACAGTTTTTTCTTAAAGGGTTTTTGGTTTTCTTTCAAAGGGATCTTGTGCTAGATGATTTCTGTATCGTAGGCTTTCAAGTATTCATAGCTCCAGGAAAACACATCGACAAACTCTTTAAACAGGTCAACCTATTTCCTTTTCATGTCTGGTGACAAGGACTTAGCCAATTTAATCATTTTTGGTTGATCCTCGGTGCCTATGTTGCATTCCTCAACCTCAGACTCTGTGTATTCTATTATGGGCGTCTTTGCTACATCGTTAAAATCAAAGAGGTATTCTAATGGTGCTAGCCCCCTAGGTATGTTCTTGTCTTTTGACGACAATACCTAAATGTCTTCATTTTTGGTGTCCTTGTATTCTTTAGTATGAGTGTCAAGTTCTTTATTTAACATGTTGATTTCTAAGGGACCAGATGGTTTTTCTTTTTCAGGGGACTTTTTGTTTAGGCGATTTTCATCAGATTTAGAATCTGAATCAGATGACTCAAATTCGTTCTTGCCCAACAAAAAATCCTCTATCTATTTGTCACCTTCAAAGACCTGCCAATATTTTTCATTATCTGGCACTGCTGGTCTAAACTTAATTTGAGTTGTACAGTCTTTGGTTTCAAATGGCGTTAAGCATGTTCTAGCCGCAAAAGCTAAATTGTGTGCAGCAATATTTCTTTTTCTTGGAACAAAAATCAATTTGGACTCCTTAAAAGTTTTTAAAAGGTCCATGACATCGTTTAGATAAGCTCTAAGCCTGGGATGATTTCGTTATATTCCCCATTGAATTGTTTAATGACTAGTTTTGAATCCCCATACACATTAATTCTTGTGGCTCCTAACTTTTTTAATAGATGTAAGCCTAAGAGAAGGGATTCATATTCTGCTATGTTATTGGAACACTGAAAGGTTAATTTGCAGGAAATGTTTTCTATGTGGTTGTTTTCAGTGTTGATAATCTAGAAACCTACACCAGCATTACTCTTAATGCATGACCCATCAAAATAGATACTCCATAGAGGACTATTTTCGGTTTCATCTTCTTCAACCAACGTGCTCAAGGGTTGTTGTGAAATCTCAGCACTTAGTTGTATTTGTTTCACCTCCTCAGATTTGTCATGGAGTTGAGCATGAGGGGCAGTCTGTTGTTTTCCATCTTAGCTTTGTTCACTCTGGTCGGTTGTTTCAACATGCTGTTCCAGAGTTTCTCTCTCGTTTTCTTCCATATCTAGAACTACATTTATTTCTAGATTTGGGGTCTCTAACTGTTTATCTAAGTCACTATGTTCTGGCTCTGACTGTTTTGTGGGTTCATTATTGCAAAAAATAAACGAATCTAGGTCAGTATGGACAGAATAAATGGGAGAATTTTCAGGATTTTCTAGGCTACTGACCATGAATTTCATGTGTGACTCTCTGTACAGTCTTCTGAGTTGGCTAAAAACAGGAATAGTGGCATATGTCCCGTCCATCTGTATGGTACCTTGCAGCTTGGCACCCCATGATCTTGAAAATAACATGCCATACTTAGGAGGCACATCAGCCACCACAACATCCATCACCATGCACTTGGCTGGGATTTGGGTCAAAGTCACACAAAGGTCTTTGATCAGGCCAAGGCACTTTACTCTGTTTGAATCAAAATAATATAAATACTTGTAGGGTTTGGTTATTTCTAATCCTAGCCTTTCCATTATCACCTTTGGAATAAGGTTGTGTGAGGCTCCAGAGTCATGTATAGCATTATGCAGAATCTTGTCATGAACATTAAAACTCACATAAAAGGGAGGTACAGGTCCCTCTTGATATATACCTTCAATCTTAGGACCAAAAATGAACTCTGGCTAGTCATCATTAATATTGACTGATTCATTATTATCCTCAATATTTAAAGCCTTCAAAATTTGGGTCCTATATACATTCTGGGCAGCTAACTCAGTCAGGGGAACAGAGATTCTGATATTTGAAATTTCCTGCTCTAGGCTAAAAAGAATCTGGTTCTTTGATGAACTAGTCTCAGCCTTACTAGCTCCCAGTCTATCAGCAACATCAGCTTGTTGATTTGTTCTACTCGTTTTTGACAAAATGGTCTTAACAAGAGTACTAGCTGAAGTGGTAGTACTACTAATGTCTGCACTCTGTTTTTCATTATTTTGAGTGCCTTTCTCTCTATCTCTATCTCTATTCACAGCTTCTGTTTTATCCTTTTGTTTGACAATTTTAGGCTTGGTTGTAGTGTTGCTTTGTGAATTTTTGTCAGAGGTTTTGGTTTTGGGATTTTGTTGACTAGTTTTTCTTCTAAGGTCATATTCTTTTTGAGGCTCTATGATGACATTTTCCATGTCCTGAAAATAACTTGCATTATCATCTTTGTTGTCATCATAAGGGGTATGAAAACCTTGTTCCTTATCAAAATGAATCTCAAAGTCATCATTATCTACTCCCAACATGTTGATATCGTCTTCCTATATTATCTCCTATATTTCCTCAACCTCACTTATATAGTTTTGATGAAAGGGAGGAGTGATTTGTTGATCATCTTCCCTAGGTTTGTTTGGAGATTGGTTCCTTCTAAAATTCTGATTTTGGATCTGGTTCTTGTTTTGAGGAGCAGTTTGGTTTTGACTTGCTTGTGCTCTCTCAAGGATGCTAATTTTCCTCATCATCTCCTCCATCATTCTTTCCATCTTTGAGTTGGAAGTAGAAGGGACATTTTCCTCTCTGAAGGATACTCTCTTTTCAGTTTTCATTCTTGCTCTCTTCTCCATCAAGTTGACTTCCACAGAAAGAGCACCTTTTTGCATATCTTCAAGAGTTGCAAAATCTCTCTCTCTCAGCTGATATGCCGTCTCAGGGTCAAACCATTCGGGAAACTTGTTTAAATATGAGCCTTGTGGAGGTTTTAGTTCTGGGGAAAGTGCATTATACACACTATTGAATCCTTGCACACTTTCCCAGGTGTCTCTATGGATATTTTTATAGTCAGAAAGGACTTGGAGAGGGTTTTTCTTTACTTCCCATTTGTTTAAGAATGTTTGATGGAAGGCTTTCAGATCACGGATACTATGGGGGGTTAAACCTTTGAACCATTTCCTCACTTCTCCCCCTAAGCTCTGAGCAAATAACCTAATTTTGACGGAATCATCATCAATTTCATTTCTGTCAAAGTAGGCATTCATCTTATCCACATGTTGTGATGCAGTTGTAGCATTGTTAGCATCATATAATGGAATTTTGGACTGATAGTCCTGTGGAAGATTGACTAGTGGTACAGGAAGGACTAGGGGAGCATACCATGCGGCCATGGTAGGAGGTGGGGGTGGATTTACAAGAGGGACAGTGGGCTGAAGTGGGGTGGTTTGAATAGTGGATGTAGGGTGAGCAGAAGTGGATGGACCAGGAATAGACTGCTGAGTTGATCTTGGATGAGGGGCACCTAAGTTGTGAAGAAAATGAAAATCAGGAGGTGTTGTCTCTCTGCTACCAATATGTTAACTTGTTTTCGGGGATGATAGTGAAGACTCATAATCTAACTGATCTAAATCACCAAGAGACCTAGTTCTGAATGGATTTACTAAATCAACTTGAGATTGTTGTAGAGTTGAAAGATTTTCAAGGACTAAATTAGCTCTCAAGGGTTATCTGAAAAAAGTTGATAAATTAATCTTAGGAGACTTCCTAAGGATACTTTCTGGGTTATCAACTATCTTAGGTGGATCAAGTTCAGGATAGGCTCTATTGTGAATATTTCTAGAAGCCACTATGTTGTGTCTTTTCAAATCCAAATAAATAAGATAAGTTCAACCAGGTATGAAAATCCTTAAGAGGTTAACTACTCTGTTTTGGAAAAATTTCAATCCTACAGTCTTGTGACCGAGTTTGACAAATATTACAATGATAAGGGTTCTTCCTAGTGGAGTCTTAAGGTCTGCTCAGGATTGTGGAGTCGCCAAGTGGAAGTTTTTAGCTCTTTTCCGAGGCAAAAGGTCTTATGGTCCACCACCATGTTTATTTGATACCAATCTGAAATATTTTTAGGTTTTATGAGTTCTTTTTCAATTGAGTGGTTTTTAAGAATATCCTAACTCTGTTTCAAAACTTAGCTATGGTTATGAGACAAAGAAAGCCTACTCTTATGGCTAAGACAACTGATTTTCAAGGTTGGATAAAGTCTTAGGAGAATCCTAGGGTTTACCTAGTTTGTCACTGATTCAAACAAGTTTTATCATGATGAACATTCTTTGGGTAGTGCTTGAAAAGGCTGATTTTTACTCTCAAGGTTTTATGAAGCTTTTTCTAGGAACTCAAACCAGAGATTGACTGGGAGGGCATTCACCAGACATGTCACCCCTGAAAGAGGATGAGATCCAGAGGCTACATGGCCCTTTCTAGACTCTGTCTAAGAGTGTGGGAGAACACAACAAAGGTATAGGGTTTGGAGTCCCCAGTGGAGTCGCCAGAAATGTTAGGAATCTGTAATTTTAGTAGATTGGTAAGAATAAAATTGTAGAAGCAAAATTATTTCAACCAACTTTGGGATTCTAGGATCTAGCCCTCCTGAATCCATAGAGTGATATCTCTATGAATGAGTTTAAAGATGTGATCTTTAATAGCTGAAATTATGATATTAGGCTAGTTATGAAGAGCTTGGATTTTGTTTGTTTTGTTTTGGTTGGGAAAGGACATGATGAAGGTGAAGGAAGTTTCAAAAATGAAGGGTGAAGGTATCTGTAGATGAAAGAATGATTTGGCTGACAGAAAGGAAAAGACAATTTTAACCCATTGGGCTATGGATTCATAGGAGGATTTTAATTGGACAACAAGGTTCAAGCAGGATCCATGGGGCAATTCACTTATGTGAAAGGATATCTTAAGGTGATTTTATGGAATGAAAGAGATAGGAAATGAAGAACAAACAAATGATGATATAGTAAATAGCCTAGGATCAAGTAAGTTCTTTTAAACTATCTTGCTTCAGCATGTACTTAAAGAAAAACATAAGAGTATTCTAAGATCAGGTTAATACCTTTAAACTAGCCTACTTTGAAGTACTTTCAGTTAGAAAACATTAAAAGAAATTTGAACAACTTAAGATCAGGTAAATGCCTTTAAACTACCCTGCTTTCAGCATATTCAATGAGAGAAACATAAAAGTATTCTGAGATCAGGTTAGTGCCTTTAAACCAACCTGCATTGAAGTAATTTTAATAAGAGAAAATTTTCAAAACAGTTGAAAAGCTTAAGATTAGGTAAGTGCCTTTAAACTACCCTGCTTTCAACATATTCAATAAGAAAACCATAGATAACAGTGACAAAGAGCAATTTAGATCAGGCAAGTGCCTTTAAACCAACCTGTATTAATGTACTCTTCAAAGAGAACTTTCGAATGATGAAAACATAGACAATAAAGCTTTAAGTAAGAGTAGGGTACTGTTGAGAGTAAATCCTAGCTCTATGTTTGCTGCTCTTTATCAGAGAAAATGAACAAAGTGGAAACATTAAGCAAAATAACAATTGACAGTGAGGAACAAATCACCATTGACAAAAATCAAGATCCCATAAATCATCAGCTTGTATTTGATGTTCAAACGAGTTACAATCAGCAAGCCCAGTGGGTCTTTACAACTTCAAACTTCTCATATCAGCTTACGTATCTTCAAGGTGCAAACAAGGCATCAATAGCTTCAGAAACTATTACATATATTCAGATGTCTAGAGACCAACATTTTCTCATCTTCTACAGAAGTATTTATAGAAGAATGAAGAGGTGGGAGGCTTTCCCAAGGGTCAAGTATTATTAATTATGTAATCAATGCAATTCCTGGCCTTTGGGAACTAGGCAAGGCATAAGGTGGGAATGTAATCATTTATAACTCCGCTTCATAACTCTGATTGTGTCTTTCAAGGCCTAATGATTGAAAATATTTGCTTCTGGACTGTTATTTAACCTTTAAAATATTTTTTCCCACAATTTGGAGATAAGACCCTTGATTAGTATTATTTGTTCGGCAGCCTTTGATTTTCTATGAGGCTGTAGGTTCCTGATCATTAAATTCAGCTTCTGATTGAATATTTTCAGGCACAGGTGTCACTATGGTAGCTGAGGAATCAATTTTCCACAGATTTTGGCGGTGGAGGCATTCCTGCTTGATAAAACAATTTAGGTTTTCTGTAAACTATGTTTTATTTGGGGATTAGGCTTTTGATAAGCATATTAGACGTAATCCCTGTAAAATTTTCTCTAATCCTCTGTTCTGATACATTTTGGTCTTCGACACTGATACCTTTTGACTGTGTTAAATCCATGGTTTTCTTACTGATATGCAGGGCTGCGCAGAGATGAAACGACATCGAAGCCTTATAAAACACTGATGATATGTGAAATTGAAAACCCCTGTGAATGATTTCCCTGATGAATCGAAGGCAAGAGGATCGTCACCCTCAGCCTGTGAATTTTCCTTAGTATGGCGGAAAAACATTAAACTCTGTAAAATACAAACAAAAGTTATAAAATCCTGCGTATATAGTTTGAATACTTCATAGGAAGTGTGGAAGGAGCAAGGCTGTTGGATGGCATCATCCAACGGTCGAGATTAATCAGGAGGGATCGTGGAACGGGCGAAGGAAAATTGAATCTAACCCGTCGATCGTGCAAAGATCGACGGTCGGGAGCAAAATTTGAAAGTCAAACGGAGAGGTCGGGTGATGAATTGTGGGTCATCGATCTGCAGATTAGATCGACGGCGGAGATGCCGTTGCCACATGTACGATAGCCTGGTTATTGTGTGCGCATCTTCGTTAACCATCGGACAACTTCGGCAAGCGATCACTGTTGCATGAGTGGGCCCAGATCGGACGCAATATCGTTGGGCGTTCTGGTCCGAACGATTATGCGCGTTGGATGGTGGTTTCTGGAATAGTGTCCAGGACGCATGTCACATGATGTATGGCATCGCTGGCCATCGGGAAAAAACTGCCCTCCGCTCGAAGGCGGTGCGATGAAAACCATATGGTTTTTGGAAAAATGGCGCATGGCTAGCGGGGTCCATTGGGTTTGATAAGTTCCGCACCGTCGGATCTGTAGGTTGATTTCAATGGTGGAGATTGCTCGCACTTCGGACCTGCAAAAAACCCTTTGGAAAACCATAAAAACCCAAAGTTTAAATATAAAACAATGATTTCTACTTTGGGCGGAGGAAAAGTGGCTTGGTGCCCGATTGCGGGGCCGTTGGGCGGATGGAGAAACATATGGCCAGGGCTTAAAGAGGAGGGGGCTAATCGCATATCGGGAGATCTGGTATGGGCTTTTCAATCAACCCATTTGATTTATGCGATGCGATGGGCGCTGGGACTTTAGCTCTTGGTTTTTCTCAAAGAAAGCATGAAATCTAGAGTTGATAACAAAGGAGGCTGATCGCATCAGGTTATAAAGTATAAAGGCTCATCGCATCGCAACTTTGGAATATGGCAAGACAAGTGCACTTGGATATTTATGATGCGATAAACACCCCCAGAGTTGGCACTTGGTCCCAGGGTGTAGGCATATGATCAGAAGTGGTTAAAAACATAGTCCAAAGGGGCTTAAACCCTTATGCACAAACATATGTTTTTTATGATTTTCAATGGTTTTCAAAGGGTAATTGAAGGTTTTGATAGAGTTTTAAAAGGGGTTTTAAACTTTGCAAAGGCAATTTTATGAGGGGGAGATGAGGGAAATGGAAAATAGAGGAAGATGATGGGAAAATATGAAGGTTAGTTTCTGAGTGGGAGAAGGGGATTTTGCAACAGTCTTTCTCATAGAATTTTGAGCAGAATTTTCTGGGCTTGAAATGGGAAGAGCAATGAAGATTGAAACAAGGATATGATGTCTTCCAGAGGCTTCAAGAGATACACTTTTATCAATAAACTGTCTCTTGGAGGCTGAACAAATGTTTTGGCCACCTTTTGATGGAACAAATTTTATAGGTGGCCAACACCAACAAAACCCCCAAAATCAAAATCAAACTCTTTTACTTGTATACCTAGCCTAAAATTAGCCTTTATTTCAAGTCATCTCAAGCCTTATTGATTATCTTTGCTGAGATTGACCCGGAGAGAGCCCTCTCTTGATCTGGTAGGGCTAGCTACCAGACTGAGCATGGTTTGATGTTACCCTGAACTCTGCCTTCTTTCAGCCTGAGGTAGATTTAGGCCATAACACAAAGCACAACAAAAATTCAAGCATAAGAGTGTTGAGGAAAAAGTTCGGATATTGCCAGGTAATAAATCACAAAAAAATTACCCCACAACTTCCCATGAATATAAATCATAAAAAGAATACAAGTAGAGACCAAAACTAAAGCCACAGGAAATATTGGAAGTTGGATGAGAAAGGCAGCCCTATCATGGCACATGGAGCACAACTTAGATGAACTTCATAATGGCCAAATTAAACTTCTTACTAGAATTGCTGAAATTGGGTCAATTAACTTGGAGGTAAACTTCCATAATCTCAAAACTCTAGCTTTTGTAATCACTATTTCCAACATTGATCTCATGGAGACATCGATCTCATACTCACCCAAAACATTCGTTGGAAGGGTTTCTCCCATGCTAACCTAGATGGATGGCATTTCTTCTCTTTCATGCAGTGGTGTGGGGGACAAAGCTACCCTCTTCTAGAAAATGAAAAGAGCTACATTGCGTTCTCCAAACATGAGAGCAACATCAAGAGCATCCAGTTTGGAAGAGGTTGGAACCCATAAAACTTTCCTGCAACAGACTAAAGCCAGTGGTCACACTAGCCTTGGTATCTATTACCATATAATAAGAGGTTCAAGTTGTGCTTATCACCACAGAGAGCTTATCATGTCAAGTTAGGCTCACAAAGGGATCTGCTATCACAGAAGAAGCATTTCCTTCCACAACTGAATCCTTATACTTACAGCACACTTGAATACTTGCATGTGCACCCAACACTCAAAACCGAGTAGGGCATAGGTTTCCTCTTCAAGATGGGAAACCTTGGCTATTAATTTTCTAGGAAACCAAATTATTAGAGTTGATTTTGGGTAAGATTCACCAGAAAATAATTTTGCAATGGGTAGTTGTATAGTAGTCCCATTGCTTGTATTCATTGTTTTTTGAATTTTGGAAAACTCAATATCTATGAATTTGTCTATCAGGTGTCTGTTTAAATTGGATCTCCGATGATGAAGTCTGACAGACTTCCATTCATTTTCCAATTTTTTTGGTTTCTTATTTTCTTTTTATTTATTGCATTGCGAGGGAAACTTAACCAGCCAATGCACTCTCAAATTTTCTTCTTCACAATAAAAACCGAAGTTCCTTTTTCTACCCATTCACTTCCAAGGACAACTAGAGTAGATTTTATTTGATGATCTGCATCAGAGGTAGTGGTGCTGATGGTGACATTCAAAATTCTCCAGAATTCTCTAGGTAATTTATCAAAGAACTCACCTTCTGCAGTCACACTGTCACTGTTATTTTCTTTTTCTCTGATGCTACCATTGAATTTTTTTCCTCATGCATGCTATCTCTTCTTCAAGGTTTCTAGGTCTTGAATTTGTTTCCTCCATATCAGACTTCAAATTGGATGCTTGGCCAATGAATGAATTCTGTTTCAATAGAAAGCCTAGAGAAGAATCTTGGTCCTCACACTTTCTACTTTCATGTGGAGATGGTTTCTTGCTGTTGCTGATGTTTTTTTTCTAATGTGAGAGCCCTAGTGCTACTGCTTCTTGGTGGCTGCCTTGTCATCTAAGTAGTGGGTGTATGGTTGGTGATCTGAGGAGTGGGTGTACGGTTTGCCTACAATTGATGTATGCACATGGCTTGCACTATCATTCGGTATGGCATGAATTCGTTCTGAACTGCATGAAGAAAAGTCTCATGTGATAGCTTCTGCAAATTGAGGGTTCTATACATCTCCAATCTCTCTGCATTTGATGTCTATAGATGGTTCTGCCATTTGAAACAAGAAATTATTTAAACTATATAATTCTAAAGGGATAGAGACTAGAAACAAGAAATCAGTTATAATCTCTATAATATAGAATGGATAAAATTTGAAAATAGAGAACATGAAGAAACTAATTGGCCATCCGTATTTCCACCATTGGATAGAAATAGAAGAAAATTCAAATTATCATCTTTATTTTATTTATATCGTTGATTCTAGAAATATTTTGAAATTTGAAAACCAAAGACAAATTCATGGATAAAATTTGAAACTAAATAATATCAAGAAACTAATTGGCTATTATTATTTCTACCATTGCATAGAAATAGAAGAAAATTAAAATTACCATCTTTATTTTATTTAGATAGTTGATTTTGGAAATATTTTGAAATCTGAAAAATAGAGACAAATTCAAGAAGATGGGCACTTTGTATTATGCAGCAGATAATTAAGACTTCATACCTTTTCCATCCAATTCAAATGCAGGTACGAAAGATACTTATTGTAAGAGGATACTTAGAATAAATTTCATCTTTTTCACCATGGTAAGAATTTCAAATTTTACCATTTCTACACTTCTAGAATCCAATTGGATTATTGGTTTAGAAATTCTAATACCTGTTTTGATCATTTTAACAAAAAAATATTGACAAATATATTAAAACAAAATTGACCATAAGGAAAATCACCCCTACCCAATCACTAGAAATTTACTCTGTCCTGCTCCCCACCCAAAAGCTAAAAAGGCAGAAAGATAAATTAAATTCAACCCAGAGCCAACAGAGCCAACAAATCAAAGAGTGAGCCACTCAAGCAAACATAACATCTACCCCATATAACATGCAATATTCCACTATCTATTTGTTCATTTAATAAGATCTACTTTGTCATCCACAATCTTGACAGGAATATTTTATGTACCTTATTCATTGGCAGAAAACAAATGAATCGTTTTCCAAAACATGGCCTGCAATCAAAGTATGTGTTGACAGAGACAGTGCCATTAGGTTGGTGGTATAGAATCAATGGAGACCAAAAATCCAATAAATGAACTGAGTTGGCTTGTTACTGGCCCTACTTTTTCCATATATATTTGAAAGTGTGTAAGAGAATGTTCTTACATCTTACAGTATTATGTTATCAAAGAAGAGCCACTATATAGAACCATTACAAAATTGTTGAGTTATAGATAGTATTCAACCATGAAACTCTCAAATCAAGGATCAAATAATCATTCGTGTTGGCTCAGAAAATTTCCCATCCTTTGTAAGGGGTTATTTACACCTTTTCCCCAATGATAATTCTCTACATGCACTACCATTCTCCATGATGTGGTCACTGCACAAGACTCAATTCAATTCATATAGAATTTAGAAGGAAAATTTGTGCATTCATTTGGTCTGCAGTCATGCTTGTTGGAACAAGCACAGAGCTTCCTAAACATGACCTACCAAAGAGCTTGATGCTTCTAATAGTGAGGTATTCATAACTTAGAAAAACACCCAAAAGGAGAACCATCAACATATTCATATATAGGATGAAAATAATGCATTCATTCGTGTTGGCTTAGACAATTACCTGTCCTTCGTAAGGGGTTATTTGCACATTTTCCCCAATGATAATTATCTACATGTACTATCATTCTCCATGATGTGGTCACTGCACAAGACTAAATTAAGTTCTTATAGAATTTAGAAGGAAAATTTGTGCATTCATTTGGTTTGCAGTCATACCTGCTGGAACAAGCACAGAGCTTCCTAAACATGACCTACCAAATAGCTTGATGCTTCTAATCTTGAGGTACTCATAACTTAGAAAAACACCCAAAAAGGAGAACCACGAACATATTTAGATATAGGATGAAAATAATGCATTCAGAAAAGTTTCCTCTTATCAATTGGATCAGCCACAAGCCCAATCAATATGTGATGATGGTCGTAATAACAACCAATTTTGTCCCAAATTTGTTTATGAAAGTAATTGCTAAATTCCAGAAGTTGCAGATCTAGTCTTATAGAATTTTTTTTAAGGCAGATTTGGTTCAAATTACATGTCCACGTAATACTCTTGGGATAGTACAACTTTGAACCATATTAATCCTTTGGGGGCTTATCTATCAAAGTTCAATTTACCTTTCATATTCAATTTATCAATTCATCAAGCTTTTGATATGACAACATGAGCATTCTATAAACACATTAAAGACAGTAAAATGAAATGTATTTTTTCTAAATTTAGGACACCTCTATCTTCACACCGAAGGGTTCATCTACATATGTACAAAAATTCCTATTTAATCGCCCATAATTCAAACATGTAAGGTTTTACTGATGTATCTTGACAATTACATTGAAGTTCAAAGGTCACAAGAGGGTATTCTTAAAGAACACAAACCATTGATATGGATATCCAATGGTAGAATAAGGTTTGCATGGGTAGAATTATCCCAAGGGGTGCTAAGCCAATTGTCGCCAATGTTGCTGGTCATTTGGCTAGTTCCAAGCCAGTTGATGCCCAGTTTGAATAACACTGGATTAAGCACACTAGTATATACTGACAGGTTTACTAGGGATGCCATCTAGGAATGTGGGGAAGCATCCCTTGGGTCTCCTCAATGTTTTTACTTGGAAAAATAAAAGGATGCATCACGAATGGAAACAAACATTATGTTCATTGAATTAAATATTTAAAACAGTAATCTCATAAACCATGCAGCATAGAACCTTTAATAAATACAAATGCCAAAGGTTGATATGCATTGTAATGTTTGCAAATGTGATTTTAAATATACATAATGTGAGGAGGATACCTCACTTACTAAACCTGTAATGTTTGAGAGCCAAATTTAGCCAATGGTTCTCTTGAGATATGCATTCCTATTGAAGAATCAATGTATTTCTCTAGTAGATCACAATTAATTTCTTGCTTCTTCCATAATAGGAAAATGCAACAAACAAAAAACACTGTAAGAATTAATTTCCTTAATTAGGAGGCTCAAGAAATATAGGAAATCATTTGACTGAAAGTGTAGTTGAACACTAGAAAACGCGTAGGTAGGACAGAGCAACAAAAATGAGGAAAATCTCTCAACAGGAAACATGAATTCATGTGTTCAGTTATCATTGTCTAAATATTAAGCGTGTTCTCAAAATATTCTTTCTCTAATGGATCAAAATTTGAAAGGAAGAAAAATAAGGTACATTAGTTGTGTGAAAGGTAATTACTAATTATAAAGGAAACAAGATTAAACTGTGACATGTTTCTTGCTATAGCCATTGCAATTCTATCAGAATTTTTTGAAATTTCTTTAGCAATTACAGGTCCCTGAGATGATATTTCTTTGCCAACATTTTGATAGAGTGCTATAAATAAGTCATTTTTAGATACTGGCATCACCATATGCTGCATGACATTAGGTGCTCTGCTAACAATATCCTTAAGTCCCGCGTGCATTCTGTCAGTATATCTTTCAAGGTGTCTTTCAAGGTGCTTCTCAATTGATGACTCAAGTCGATGGCTCTCTTCAATGATTGAGGTCTCCACTGAAAATGAAACTTGCTTCTAAAATTCTTCATTCATCTTGCCCAACTGTAGTTTACAGGTTCTTAGTGATCAGAACCTATAAATCATCTAAATAAATACAAAATTTATTCAATCCCATGCAAAAAAGAAAGGAAAATCAAAATCAATCAGAAACCAACTGGTGCAAATGATGAAAGTAAAAAATATTAAAGTTGGATTAATTTAAATGGAAATTACAGTGTCTAATGATGCTTGCATTGAGGAAGTGCATAGAGCTAGTGTTTCAAGTGGGTTGAGAATAACTGACTCGCTAGTTTGTCCTAAAAAGGACATGTTCATCACTGCAGTACTATTTTCCATTTCCACCCATTGGATTTGTTCAGATTCAACACCCTAAAAAACTCCTAGGACACTTAGATTGTGCAACGTTACCCATCAAATTTCCATTTTCAATGAATTCTGGTAGGATTTTAAAGAAATTAGACTGGAAAAATCTTAAAGGTAAGACTGTTGTCATTATCTAGTTATTCAATTGGAGTGAGGTGTGACTTAAGATTAGTGATTCAATAATTTGCATTATAAGTTGGGAAAACTTGGAATGACTCAACAACAGATCAGTAAGCAAGGAGAATAAATCAGGAAAATTTTGATAGTTCCTAATTCCTTAGCAATATTTTTCATACTGATTTGCAAGCTTCTTACCTTATACACTATTCTTCTTCTTTTTTTGTCCACGGATGCCTATATTATTCATATGTTTAGTTTTTCTTGATCGCCTGTGTTGGGATTGTAACATGATTGCTACTATCATAACTCTTTAATTCCCTATATTGAGTGGTTTTTGATTTCAATGCAGTGAAGAAAAGTATCAACAATTCCAAGTAGATGGAAATTTGTATTACAGATGTGCTACATGTCGTGGAGACTGTTACCAGGTTTTCCTGGTCACATGGTTATGTATATCATTAATTCAAGTGGTTTTCTGATTGCATTCAATTACATATCTGTTTCATACTTTTGGAGAACAGGTTAATGATCTTGGTGATGTTTTTCAAGAGTTTTGGAGGAGGAGGGATGAAACAGAGCAGGAATAGATGACTAAACTTAGGGCTGCTACTAGACTCCCTTCACAACAAGAAATGATATGCCTTTGCCCTTAATCAGATGATGACGAAGAATTCCCGTCCATTCAGCCAAAATATTCTAAATCCATATCCAAGGGTTTAGTTGAAAATACATTTAAAAGTGGAAAGGATCAAATGATGAAGCCAAAGGAATATGGAAAAAAGGCCTCAAAAAATTCATTAGTAAATAAAAAAATTGTTAAGAAGAAAGGATTACAAGTTCAGTCAAATGGTAAAATAGGGGCATTGAATAACAGTTTGCATATATTTCTGTATGAAATGAAAGTAGAAGATAATTCAACACCAAGTCAGGACTTAAATAGTTTGATTTATGAAAACAATGAAGAGGAGTGGTCTCAAAAATCAAATGGGAATAAATTACTTTCTCCTCCCAAAACAAAAAGTTCAGTTAAAGATGGAATATCAGTGGAGGTTGATGACACAATTTTTAAAAGCAACATAGTTGAAAGTGGTTTATTTAGTGGCAAAAAGAATGCCAAAGGTCATTAAATTAGAAGCAGTTCCAAGTCATCTCACAGTCAAATACATGAGAAAGTGGATACACAAACTGAAATGTTTGCTAGCAAGTCTGAGAGCATCAAGAGGACAAATATTGTTATACATCTCCCAGTAAGAGATAAGTACAATAAATATAGATGGAAATCATCCCACCATTTAGCATCAGAGGCTCATAGTAGTCAAAGGGAACAGGGTTCAACAGGTTCATAGGGTGGGTATCTTAATCAAGTACTAATTTGATAGGACATATTAGTACATTTATATTCTTTAACTGTAGTTGTTTGCTTCAAAAGTTGAGTCTGTTTCAGAAGAAAGAATGTGAATTATTATTCATCCACAATAGAAGTGGTATTCTAGGGAACTGAAAGATTGATAGCTATAGGAAAACCGATATCTCCGTGTTGTGGTTATGAGAAGCACTGTTGTATTTACATGAATAATTAGCCCTATTACCTTATTGTTCCAATTTTGAATGTTTTTGTCGAAAAATTAACATTTCAAGGAAAGAAATCATGATCTCTGCCTGTTTTTGAATGACTTCCTGGGTTCATTGTGGATTAGAGATGAGAAATTTAGGTTCTGTAATGATTGAAACTAAATTAGGTTGGAATGAAAAAGTTGCAGGAATTTTTGTGGATGTTAGACCATCTGGCATCAAAATTTCTGATAGAACCTATTCAACTTTATCCTCACCTTTTTACACATTATTTTTTATGAGATGAGAGTTTGGACTATTGGAATTGGAATTCCTCCAATGTAGATGAGGAAAGTTCTGAATTATTTTGTTGAAAATGCCACATGTATGATATATAATGTGCACATATCAAGGCCACATAGGGAGATGTATGTTCACTTAGATAATTACACCTAGGAGCCAAAAATGGGTTAGACAAGAGCTCCTTACTGACATGAGTAAGGAAGGGGAATCCTGTTTGCTTCATTGTTATTAGAACCAGACCAGTGGACTTCTAAAACTGGAAACTAGTGTCAACCAGAAAAAATAGTATGACCCAAAAATACATAAAATATTCAAATTTTGATTAAAAAATAAATATTAATGTACATCCATATGAATCCAAACGATTATACACAAATATGAAAATTTCTCTCATGTATATAGCTAGTAAGGATGCATATAATCAAAATAGAGCACTAAATACAATCCATATCTGAACCAATATAGTAAAACCAAAATAGTTTTTCTCAAGGATTTCACCATGGCTTCCTGATGCTTAGCTTTTCTCTGCCATATGCAAGCTTCTAGTTTCAGCTATTTGACCTCCTCCTCTAGTTCTCTGTTTCTAAGATTGAACTTCTCCATCTCCGAATATTTTTCACTTATTTTCCTCAAGACGCTTTCCTCAATCATAGAAATCATAGATAGATGCCTCTGCCTCTTCTCTTCAAGAGATTGCCTCAACTGATCTGCCTGTGCCCTCAAAAATTGATCAAGCTCTTCTTTCTATTTTTGCAACTGTGATGCTATATGATCTGTTAGAAAATGAAGGGTATAAGATGCATTGCCTCTCATTGCAGATGGTATTGAAGAATTGAATTGTTCATCCTCAAATGATAGACAGAGGCTAGTTGATACAGTACCCACTGAGTGTGGTACATTCCCTGGTCCTACAGCTGAGGCTTGCTGATGAAAGTCGCACAAATTTATTAACAAGGGTCTCTGATGTTGCAAAGAAATAATATCCACAGCCTCCCTTGGTCTCTTTCACGATGGAGGGTCCTCTGGCATATGGAACATTGCTCCATTCTGCTGACCATGCACAGAATTAGGCATTGCATTGATATTTAGAAGAGCATAAAATATAATGCATTCATGTTATATGGTTTTTGGATATGATAACCTGTGGAATGGAAATCCTCATAAGAACACTTTCCATGAGATTAGTTTCTTATCTAACATGGTTTCCAGGGGTGTCCCCAAAGCTTTGGAAACCACTCAGTGCCACCCATTATATATTTTGGTGATTCTCAAAAGAAGAGGTTTCACTAATGGAATCATCACAAAAGGAGATAGAGACAAATGTAAACTTTATTCTTATGATTATTTTCTTTTAAAAACCACCCCCTCCCCCAAACTCATGATTTTACAAAATTTTCTACCAGAGTTAAGGAGGCAGCAAAAAAATGGTGAGCGAACAGTGAAGGATGCAGCAAACAGTGGAGTAAATAGTTTCTAATATCACTACATTATAGATTATGCATCTACAAATTTGATTCTAATTTCTGCTTCATTGTTTGTAGAATGTCTGCAATTAAATTTGTGATTAAATGTCTGAGTTTTTAATGGTATCTGAGATTTAATAAATATTTAGAAGGGTGATAGTAATATGCATTGATGAAACTTATCGGAAATGCGTATCAAGATATGGTGCATATATTTATCGTGGTGTTGCAGAGCTTCATGCAGCAGGTGTCTCGTGTATGAATCTCAAACCATCCAACCTTCTTTTGGATGCAAGAGGGCGAGCAGTAGTTTCTAATTTTGGTCTTCCAGAAATTTTGAAGAAACCTCAATGCAGAAGACCTCACTCAACCCCGGAGGATGATGTGATAAGGACACATTCATGTGTGGAGTGTACTATGTTGAATCCTCATTATACAGCCCTAGAAGCTTGGGAACCACTCAAGAAGTCTTCTTTGAACATTTTTTGGGATGAAGGAAATGGAATTTCTTCAGAATCTGATGCCTGGATTTTTGGTTGCACCTTGGTTGAGATGTGCACTAGAGAAATTCTATAAGTTATATTGTGTCTACCCTTGTATTTGTAGTTGAGAAGTCCAATCTTCAATTCCATTTTTCTTTTGTAATGTGAAAACATGGTACCCTCTATATGAAACACACTTGCTAGATATTTAATGAGATTTGTCATGCAGGTGGAATAACCTAAGTTTAGAGGAGATCTATAGGGCTGTTTTCAAGGCTCAAAGGCAGCCACCTGAATATGCTAATGTTGTTGGTGTTTGAATCCAAAGAGAGCTGTGGAAGATGATTGGTGAATGTTAAAATTTTAAGCTTTCAAAGAGACCCACTTTTCATGCAATTCTGCCCATATTTTTACACCATTTGCAGGAGATTCCTCTTAGCCCTCCTACAAGTCTAGACAAGTAAGAATATAGTGGGAAGCTTTATGTTGCTATTTGAAAAGTAAGGCTTTCTATGATTAGTTTAATTTTAACTTATGGTATATTTTCTTGATGCAACTGATGTGAAGCGTATTTAGTATGTACATATGCAGTTTGCTCACAGATTTGTTATTTCCTGTGTTGCTTGATAGTTACTATATTGCTAAGATGGCACAATTAAAAACAGTTGTGAATTTCACCATAGAATGTGGAAAATGAGTTGCATGACTTTTCATCAATGTTAAACAAAATAAGTAGATCAGTCAGGTAAAGAAATATTTCTTCCATAAATATGATTACTGATTAATGATGGACCAAATTTCACTGAGATATTGTACTATTTTTGTCATGCCTGGCTTGAGTACTGTGTAACCACTTTTTGGAAGAGGCATACTTATTTTTGTCAAAAAACTAATTGCAACAGGATTATCATTATTTTCCATTGAGCTGAGCCTAAGAGTAATACTAAAATCTATAATTTTTTTGTGGGTAAAAACTCATAGATTTCATGGTTGCTCATGGCAGTGATCCATCAAACGATTCTGAGACTACATGGATAGAGCCATCTCCTTCATCTGCCTTGGAATTTGTATAGGATACTCAAATTTTCTTCATCATATGGTCTCAGAAGGGGATGTGGAAGCTGCTAGGTGATTTTCTTTACTCTCCAAAATTTTTTTTGTTTGCATGAATTTTTGTTCAAATATATTTCTCAGTTATATGGTTATAGTTTTATCTTTGAAAAGTAATGATTTTCATTTACACTATGCAAAGATTTACTTGCAAGAGCTTCATCTGGAAAGACTGGAAACTCAGTTGGCCCCCTAACAATGTTGCACACCCTTCTGTAGAGTGTACTTGGGCTGATCCAATCTACTCCTCTAGGCTAGAAAACACCCGAGCTCCAATCTGCCAGGCTAGCAACAACTCTTGTACATCAGAGTGTTGCACTTCGGCACCGTCCTTCATCCAACCTTCAAATACTCTTCGTCCTTCAAGATAGCTTGTCTAGGGCTACTTTGGGTAGCCAATATTGCTTCCCTCAAACAACTCTATGACACCCAACCATCCACTATGGAATCTGCCACCAGTTGAAGTGCTCTCGACACCCTTGTCCACTTCACTGCTTGGCTTCCACAGTCGACAACCAAACTAATCTGATACGGTCACTTCTTGAGCCAAAACACCTCCACAAACACTGTTGTTACAATATTGTAGTATTTTTGTCCTGGTTAGGGCACTTTGCAGACTGCACTAACCACTAACCAGCCATTGGAAAACCTGCTCCTAGCTGCGGCCTAGGCAAGACGAGGTGCCCTATGTATGGGCTGTATTGGAGCCTTTAAAGACTCCACGCTGGCCTGTTTGGAGTGGCTAGGCCTATGAAATCCTTTAAATACTCCACTCTGGCCTATTTGGAGTGGCTAGGCCTACGACAGCCTTTAAATACTCCACTCTGGCCTATTTGGAGTGGCTAGGCCTACGGCCTACCACAGTCCACTGTGGCTCCCTTACAACATATCCAATCCACCTTCCTTCTCCACGTGCAACCCTAAAAATAGTGCGCAAAGATATCCTCTTCCAGTGGCCTCTGTTTTAGCAAGTCCAAGCTTGGGACAAACCATAAATGAGGGCTAACAAATACCTAGAAGAGGCATGTTATACCTACAACAACTTGGCCTCTCATCTACACAGATAAGCCTCCTCCATATTGTTGCAATGTTCTCCTTACAAGGCCTCTTCCAACTGTGGCTAAACCCAAACAAATTCAGAGATGTACTTGCCCAATTAAGATGCTCAAACAATACTAACTCATCCTAATTTTATAGACAAGTCATTCTCCACGAAATAATGATGAAGAGACACCTCCAAATTCTTTCAAGTCTGCCTACTTCACGAATTAATAATCATGTCATCTTCAAAAATTCATATCTCCCAAACGACAGCTCAGAATCGGACGATTCTTGATGAATTAGAATTGTATTGCCAAAAAATATCATCCTCATCCATCACATGCTGTGTCTTCTTCTTGGTTTTGCCCAAAAACTCTATGGGTGCCAAAACCCCACACTTGGGTTCCAAGCCCACAAATTTCACTTGTGGCACTTTTTCCTCCAAAGCCCGAACCCATGGGCTTGGAGTACCTCCAAAGCTTCACAATTTAACACTCCCTCTTAGTGAGGGAGGTACCTCCATGCCAAGTAAGTACTTCGTCTTCATCATCACTGTTCGCAACACTTGCCCAACTCCTATTGTTCACAATTGCAGCAATCCCTGTAGCATGCATTATGCGTTTCTCGGAAGTGTCGTTGTTATTGGAAGCCTCCTACTTCTTCTTCTACTCTTGAATCACTTTCCAATCTCGCCACGACTCCTTCTTGCTAGATTTGGAAGCACCCTTGCTCCTAGCTTACCAAGTGCTCTTCTTGGGTTGCAGAGTCTCCTTTGAATCTGCAAAATCACTCTAGAACTCAACTCCCTCTGAGCCTCAGGAACTTGGACCTTCTTGGAAAAGTGTACCTTCTTCTCAGGAACCTATACCTTCTCCTCTGAAACTTGCACCTACACCTGCACTTGCTGCTTCTTTTTTGGAACCTATACCTGTCCTCACTTCTTCCCATGATCCTCAGGCTTGCCCGTCAACCTGTAGAGACCATGCTCCCTGACTCCAAGCACAATCCCATCAGAATTAGAGCCTCTAGGCTCAATTCTTGACTTCCCATCCTGGAACAAGACCTCAAACCCCTTCCTCTCCATCATTGAGACAAAGATCACACTATATCTGAGTCTTGTTACAAAAAATACATCCTGGACCTGCATCATATGTCCCCTCTCCATCTTGAATGGCACCACCCCCAATCCTCAGATCTCCAACTGACTCTTGTTGCCCAACACCATGTGCAACTTCGAGTCCCATTCAACAAGAGTCTCAAATAAATCCTGTGATCAAGTCATATGCTTCGTCGCACCACTGTCCATGTACCATCCATCCTCTCAGATACTACCTTGCGAGAAATGAGAAATCATAGCAATGTATTCTTCTTCTTCTTCCAATATTCTAGTGAGCTCATCTTTCTCTCCTTTATTGGCAAGAAAAGTAGCCTACTTCCCTTTCTTCTTTTCTCTCTCCTTTTATTTCTTTGGAAAATTCGAAGAAAAATAACCCATTTCACCACAGTGAAAACACTTGATTTTAATCAAGTCCTTCTTTTGCTTGCCCTTCATTTTGTTTGAAAGTTCCACGTCCTCATCTTCCTTCTTGGAAAAATTAAGATCCTCGTCTTGCAATTCTTCCTGAATGAAGTCGTCCCATAATCTATTCTAGTCTGGAAAATTCTCCTAGGGAATGATTCCTTTGATGAAATGTTTCCATTCCGAGGTGAACCCTTTCAAGGCATTCCTCACCATATCTTCATCTGAAACTTTGACCCCAACGACAACAAGCTCATCTTGAACCTGAGACAACCTCGTCAGATACGAAGTCATTCCTTCACCCTGTATCATCTTGGTGGACTTAAACTTATCCTCCACTACCAGCACCGAGTTCTTGTTCTTGTTCTGGAGGAAATTCTAAAGAGTCATCCACATCTCGTGTGCATTGCTCTTCTCGGATACATGTGGTATCAAGGAATCCTTCACATTGTCAAGGATGATCAACCTTGCCTTCATATCCAAATATTCCCATACATCCAACTCCTTAGGGTCTGTTGGTTTCTCGATTTCCTTCTCGACAAAATCCCAGATCCTGTTGACGTGCAAGACCAGCTTGATCATTTTCTTCCAAGGAGTATAGCTGGACAACCCTTCCAACCTATCCTCATACTAGAGACTTTCCTGCAACTTCGACATTGTAGTGACTTCTTTAACTCACAACCAACTCCCTCTCACGCTGTACTTCGCTACACAAACTCTGATTTACTAACTTCCAAAGTAGTTTAGATACACTCTGATACCATGTTGAATTTCTGTGACCTTGGATCTAGGTTAGAGTCTTAAATCACATACGCTACCAAACCAAGAATCTCAACCATAAACTACTTTGCACAATGGAAAATATAGAGCAGTAAATCAGATATGCACAATAGACATAGTTTTAAATAAAATTGTATAATAATGTACAATCCCAAATCTTCATTATATTAAATAAAATCTGAATAATACAACAGTCTATGGTAAATAAGATACACTAAAAAACACAATGTCGTATCTTGTCTTATCGGTCCTTCGCTTCCGTTCTACTCATTAGTAGTGCCTTAGGCCATCAAGGCATCTACACATCGAGACTCCAGGAGGGATGCCCCCTACCACTGCTGCACATCCTTTTGTAGAGTGAACTTGGCCTGATCTAATCTGCTCCTCTAGGCTGGCCAACATCTGAGCTCCAATCTGCGAGGCTAGCAACAACTCTTACACATCAGAGTGTTGCAATTCAGCCCTATCCTTCACCCAACCTTCAACTTCTCTTTGTCCTTCAAGATAGCTTCTATAGGGATACTTTGGGTAGCCATTCTCGCTACCCTCCAACAACTCTATGACACCCAACCATCCACTGTAGATTCTACCACCACTTGAACTGCTCTTGACACCCTTGTCCACTTCACTACTTGGATTCCATAGTCAACAACCAAATTGATTTGATTTGGTCACTTCTTGACACAATACACCTACACATACACTGCTATTACAATACTGTAGTACTATTGTCCTGGTTAGGGAACTTTGTAGGCTGCAACAACCACTAACCAGCCACTGGACAACCTCCTTCTAGTTGCAACCTAGGCAAGACAAGGTGCCCTATGTATGGGTTGTTGTTGTGGGAATGTGGCAGCCTTTAAAGACTCCACGCTGGCCTGTTTGGAGTGGCTAGGCTTGCGGCCTACCACAATCCACTGTAGCTCCCTTACATCATACCCAGTCCATCTTCCTTCTCCACGTGCAACCCTCAAAACAGTCTGCAAACAGTGCCTCTTCCTGTGGCCTCTGTTCCAGCAAGTCAAAGCTTGGGACAAACCTTAAATGGGGCCTAAAACAAACCTAGAAGAGGCATGTTGTACCTACAACAACTTGACCTCTCCTCTATGCAAATAACCCTCCTTCACATTGTCTTAATTCGCTCCTTACAAGGCCTCTTCCAATTGCGGCTAAACCCAAACAAATTCAAAGATGCACTTGCCCAATTTGGATGCTCAAACAATAATAACTCATCCTCCTTTTATAGACAAGTTATCCTCCACGAAATGATGATGAAGATACATCTCCAAAATCCTTCAAGTCAGCCTACTTGACGAATTAATAATTATGTCATCTTTAAAAATTCATATCTCCCAAATGACAACTCAGAATTAGACGATTTTTGATGCATTAGAATCGTATCGCCGAGCACTATCATCCTTGTCCATCATATGTCATGTATTATTTTTGGTTGTCTCCAAAAACTCATTGGGTGCCAAAATCCCATAGTTGGGTTCCAAGCCCACAAGCTACCCTTGTGGCACTTTGTCCTGCAAACCCTGAACCCTTGGGCTTGAAGTACCTCTCAAGCTACACAATTCAACACTAACCACCTGATGCCTCTGTAACTGTAGAGACTGTGGCTATGAAAACTACAAGGTCATCGTGTTAACCACTAAAGAGGTGCTAAGTCCTTCAAGCTAAATTTAGAAAGGAGGTCCTATTGTTTCTATCAACCAAGCTTATGCTTGGAAGTAAGTTATTATATGCAAGAGTAGCTTAGAATGCTATGCAAGGTGAATGAGTGTGTATTTAGGTGATATTACTCAAATGTACTTGGTTAGGATTTGCTTTAAGATATCAAGTACTTTACAATGCTTATAAAGGGTAATCTCAACCACAAGACAAGTTCCAATTTAACAAGTGACAGTAATAAACAAGAGATGTTAATGATACAATTACTCAATAACTACAAGATGCAAGATAATAAATGCTAGATTTAAATAAAAATTTAGAGCGCTTGCCTTCTTGGAACAATTAGCCATTGATTATTAGACAATAATAAATCTTCCAATATGTTTCAACCAATGTTTTAAAATTAGGTCGAGTTTCTCGAGCCAACCCCCCGATTGGATTAGCTCGTTACAAAAACTGGGCCAAAAGTTGGTTTGTTACCGAACCGACTGAGTCGGTCACTAACTTAGCTGGTTCAGTAACAAACCGGTTGGCTTGATAGAGTTTGTCTTGGCTCGGTCGAGCCAATCAAACTCGACTGCAACCCACCAAAACGACGAATTTCAGACCCCAAATGAGAATTAAGCTAGCTTTTAGGGTTTTGGTATGCCCTATAACCCGTCCCAAATCTATTAAAGCTACCCAACTCCTCTCATTTCCTCACAACTACCTCATTGCATTAGTGTGAGCATTTGTGAGGAATTTTTAAAGGTGGAGTTGGTTTTTGGAGCAACATTAAGGAGTCTCTTGGGAAATCTTTGGAGCAACAGTGAGGAGCTTCTTGGGCAGTCATTGGAGAAACATTGAGGAGTTGGTTTGTTTTAGTGTCTCTTATATGTAGCTATTTTTCCCTCAACCCACTTTTCATAACTTCCATAACCATTAGGTAGGGAGATGCAACTTTGATGATGTTTTTCTTGTTTAGTAAAAGATTGTCAAGACTTTAATTTATTGAAAGTTGTAGAATTTATAATATATAAAGTTTCAAGATATAATTTTTAAAAGTCTAATTCTTTAAAGGGTGCTAGCTCAATGGAAGAGCACTTGCTTTAGAAGTAGGAGGTTTGTGGTTCGATTCCATCATGCCCTGATATTCATATGGAATGGCGACGATTAGTTTTTGGTGACAGAGGCTCTTATGACCATCACCAATGAGCTTATGGTCACATTTTTCGACCCTCACAAAAATATGAAATGGTGATGGTCAATGAACGCCACCATATATACACATGAATAGTGATGACCATGAAGGTTCCATCACCATAAATCGTTTTTGTTGATATGAAATGGTGAGGGTCATTGTTTGTCATTATAGTGATTATTCGTGACGGACCTTGATGTCACCAAAGAGTTTATGGTAAAGGTCAATAAACGTCGCCATATATATGCACCAATAGTGATGGCCATGAAAGGTCCATCACAAAAAATCGTTGTTGTTCATATGAAATGGTGATAGTCACTATCCATCATTATAATCAATATTCGTGACAAACCTTGAATGTCACTGTTTGGTCTCAATCTAGTCTCCTAAACTGAGCTCATTTAATTGTCAAC